>CM067322.1:55061327-55613827 GCA_034231615.1 Meghimatium bilineatum
CCCCACTGCATATAGGAAGTAAGAGCGAATCCATCCCAATTCCTGGGGTCTTCAATCAATCAAATCAAAATCTATTGTGCAATACTAAACTTCATGTTTACAGCTGAACCATCTTTAGTTTGGTCGAAGATGTTCAGGTTTCTTCATACTCGCAACTTTTTCTACAAAATTGTGAATACAGGTCATGTACATGACTTTTTAATATTTGTTGTTGTTTTCTGAGGTAGTGTCCAGTACAGGGCCATTTTCTCTCATTACCTCTGGCTGTATTAGTTTCTGTCCTTCTCTCTTTCATCATTCTTCTTCTGCATTCGTTCTTAAACTTCTGTAGATTAGCAGGATTGTTCAAATGCCATGGTTTACAGCTTGGTTGCAATACTTGGTTTCATATAGCCATCTGGTTTCCGTATGGCTTCTGGATTACTTTAATCCCTCACGAAATAGGATGTGAAATCTACCCCCAAAAAACTCCAAGATCACCGCTTACGACATGCATGACAGGTATCAGTTTCTTACTCTTTGCTACCCTTTCGGGCTTAGAAAATGCAGTAGCATATCACCGTTTTATTCCATTTGGCCAACTGATACGGAATATGCCAATAATTGAGAGATATCAATTTACAAGCCACATGATCGTTAACGGAATCTGAAATAGAAGCAAAGAATATTAAGCCTGTGGCTTGCCATGTACATTACTGGTTGCTACTAAGTAGGGTTGGAAATTTAGTTGGCTATCCCATCATGTAAACAATCGTAGTGACCCAAAAATACCAAGCTAAAGTCGGATTTATATATCGAACTCTGAGTCTGTGACATAAGATGGACCTTCGTTGTGCTAGACTCTTCAAGTATATGGTTGCATTGAGGTGTGTCAGTGTGTCAATAACAATGATCACACATCTGTTGTTATTTCGCTTTATTGACATTATTGGTAACACGTATATCTATTTCTGTTGAAATGTATTTGTATTACTCCAGCCCCCTTATTTCTAGATTGGGCTTGTGAACCGATTCCGGAGCTTTATCTCGAGATATCGATAAAAGCTGTTTCTATTTGAGAGTGTGAACTATTTATCAATTGATAATTGAAATTTTCTAGTGTACAGCAGAAGACTATAGTTAAATAGGTGGGAGTTTAAAAATTCTCCACCCCAGGAAATCATTTCAATAAAATTACGTTTTTTTACTAGGAAAGAAATCAAAATACTGATTCCCCCTCCCCCCCCCCCCAAAGAAAGGGCACCAATGATCTCAAAAATGTTTGGTAAACTACCGGAGATGCATCTATGACACTGAACATATATAACTTACTTTCCAGTTGAGAGAATTGTTACACTCTGTGGCACAATTGATGATGGCAGTGGAGCACTCTCTGCATGGTTAATTCTATTGTTATCTGGCTGCAAACATAAAAATCGGTTTTTCTGGATGTTGTGATAAGATTAGCTTCATTGTAACTTCTTTTAGAGCTTAGAATGTCTAAGATATTAGTATTCTTTTTATGATTCTCATTCTTAACAATGAATCATTACAGTGTTCAATAGACATCACGTGTTCCGTTTTGTTAGGGCTAAAGCAAACTCCCTTCAATCTGTGGTCAAGCTTGGCAGAGTTCCGCAAGGACATTAATTCCGTTCAAACCTACTTCCAGGGTCTTGCACTACACTGGAATTACAGCTTGGCAGTTCATTGTTGCCTGCGTCCATATGACGACATGAAAATCAAGTCATACTACCTTTCTATATACCAATCACCGTATGTATACTCTCTTGTTTACACTGGGTCAGAGACTCTTGGCTGGTAATTCTTCTTCTTCTACTCTCTCAACATATATATATATGTGTGTGTGTGTGTGTGTGTGTGTGTGTGTGTGTGTGTGTGTGTATGTGTGTGTGCCACAGTAACAAAACTAAGAATAACAAAATTACTGTAATAAAGTATTATTGTCACTGTTACTAATCATCATCATCAGCTAGCATATCCTGAACATGTTGTAACAATCATCAAAGTCTTTTGAAACCTCTGTGGATCTTGAGCCAGTTTTCCTGCTTCCGTCACTGTCATGTTCATGTGGTCATTAATGTCCTGCATCCATCCTCTTCTATTTTGCGTCTATTTGATTACTAGTATAATTAATAAATAGCAAAAATACTGTCAATGAGAAATAACACAACCAAAGGAACAAGGACTATTTCCAAGTTTACGGTACAATAGAGATCTTTATCAGGAAACAGCAAACTATAAGTAAATACACAAAACTGTCAATAAAATAAGATGGTTGAACAAGCACACCTAATTATATTTGGAAAAAATTGCGAATTATGTTTTGTTATAAAGCAATAGTGATGCTGGTTTGACTTTTACGCATCATTGATGTTGTTCGTCCATCGCAAGCGATGATGAGCATTTTACATCCACTTTTGAAAATTCAATTAGAGTTATGTCCTTGATTATGAGTTCGTAGATGGCTAATGAGCCCTATTCGAACTGTAAATGTCCTTGGACAGTTCGGGCATGGAATGACCACTGTAGACGGATCTTGGTCTATCCGTGACTTTCTAGCTTCTCTCCGCTGTTGAGCTGCTACATTTTTCCTCTTTGGACAAGATGATGCGCTCTTATTGATTTTAGAGCGCCATGTAGATCTATTTTGTGCAAATTCTCCCATATATCGTGGTCTATTTCAAAGGTTTTTAGTGAGTTATTTAACGAGTCTTTATAGCGCTTCTTTTGGCCACCTTGAGATCGTGTGCTCTTCTCCAGCATTTATACCTAACCAGTCACATGCATATGCAGACATACATTGTATTTCAAACATCATCATCATATGATACTTACGTTATCTGGAATGCCTGAGCGGGTTCTTCGATTCTTCAAATGTATTTCCTCAATTTGAATGTTTTCGAGATCCCTGGAGAAAACAGCGACCACGGCGAGGCTCAATAATACAGTTCTAGCAGTATATTGTCCTTTATATCTTGACATTATTGACTATAACCACGGATGAACATCTCTGTGAAATATTATGGGATATTGTAATTATACAAATGGTACTCTTTTGCATTAGTATATATAATCACATGTCTATATCCACACGTCATTTATAACCAAATAACAAAGACTCGGAATTGATGCTGTACGAATTGATGCTGTAAGATTTGATGCTGTAAGAATGTATGCTGTAAGATTTGATGCTGTAAAAATTGATGCTGTAAGATTTAATGCTGTAAAAATGTATGCTGTAAGATTTGGTGCTGTAAGAATGTGTGCTGTAAGATTTGATGCCGTAAAAATTGATTCTATAAGATTTAATGCTGTAAGAATGTATGCTGTAAGATTTGGTGCTGTAAGAATGTGTGCTGTAAGATTTGATGCTGTAAGAATTGATGCTGTAAAATTTGATGCTGTAAGATCAAGTCTGTAGGAATAGGGAAGGGAATGTAGGGTCAATCCCCTCCCCATAGGAAACCAGAACATACGACTTATTATTGGCGTCGCTTGTGTTTTGCCGATGCCCAAAACAATAGCTGCATTGTTACCTGCCAGTCATACAACTAGGGTCGAATTAGGAATTTTGGAGGGACGGTGGAGTTGGAAAACCCATTCCACAGGATAACAGTGACCCACAGTACATTCTTCAGTCGGATTTGTCAGGACTAAAATTTACAGCTATCGCAGCTAATCTGTGAACTATGACAACTCATTCCGTTATGTGGCTTACATTCTGCTAACCTACATGAGTTTGAGAATGAACGTAGACAAAAAAGAAAAGAAGGTATACTAGGGATTTAATAAAAACAAAGGGCACATCTTCCCCTTTCTCCAATTATAGTTTATCCATAAATAATCAAAATCATTCTAGATCATAAAAAATCCAAAAAGAGTTGGTGATTGTATTTTTAGTATATAAACCCCAACCCTCTTGCAAAAGTCGTATCTACGGTAAAGTATGTGATGAGTATTTATCTATTGGAGAAAAATCATCCTAACTGAATTATTGTATTTGAGGATGATGATGATTGTGATGGTAATAAATATAAAAAAGATGATGATAATATAATATAATATAACATAACATAACAATACAATACAACACAATACAACACAGCAGAACACAACACAATATAATTAATATAATATAATATAATATGATATAATATGATATGATATGATGTGATGTTTTGTAATGTAATGTAATGTAATAAATATAATATAATGTAATGTAATGTAATGTAATGTAACGTAACGTAACAGAACGTAACATAACATAACATAACATAATATAATATAACATAACATAACATAACATAACATAACAGAACAGAACAGAACAGTACAGTACAGTACAGTACAATACAGTGCAGTACAGTACAGTATAACATAACATAACATAACATAATATGGTACCGTACGGTGCGATGCGATACGATATGACCGTGACTTGACGTGACATGACATGATATAACATAATATAATATATAGATCCCACGTTATATAAAAACCTATACGGATTTATAGATAGAGATACAAAGACGACACAGTGCGGTATTATTAGATTACACATTTCATTTCGTGTCAGATGACACACAAAAGATTTACTGTCTCGTAATCTTGTATACGCAGAAAACAAAAATCATGTCAACAGATATAACAACACAACAACCAAAAATCAGAATAGACAATACCGAGATAGAATGTGTGGATAAATTTGAATACTTAGGAGCAAACATCAACGGTGCAGGAGACTGCATGGCAGAAATAAGGAAGAGATTGGCAATGGCATATTGCAAAATAACACGGCTGAAAAACATATGGAAAAACAACAAAATAGAAACGAAAGTGCTGATGTTACGGACTTTTATTTTTCCGGTTGCAACATACGGCTGTGAAACATGGACTCTAAGTAAAACAGCGGCAAAGAAGATCAACGCCTTCGAGCTGAAATGCTACAGAAAGATACTTAGAATATCATGGAAGGATAAAATCAGAAACTCAGATATTATAAACACATTGAATATTCCAGAGTGTTGGTTACTAAACACAATAACAAAAAGAAAACTACGCCTGTTTGGTCATATAAAGAGACATAACTGTTTAGAAAGACAAATAATGGAGGGAAGAGTACCTGGGACAAGGAGAAGGGGCAGACCAAGAAGACGATGGACTGACGACATTAAAGATAATATGAATACATCGCTAGAAAATGCAAGCCACATCGCCCAAGACAGAGAGAGGTTCAGAGAGTTCATTGGGAAGACAACGTTCTGGAAGGAATACGTCACATGACACAATCTTGTATATGTTTAGGTGAAAATAGGTCTATATGTGAAGGGAGTGTGTATCGATACATGTGTGACAGCGCTGACAGTAAGTTCAATCTAATATGTTGTGTCCAGATAACCAGCGGGCATAGAGAGGTTACTAGACAAATTTAGCTGATGGAAACACCAGTCCTAACATAGGCCTACACATCCCGATATTATTTTCACTTTCTTACATTAATAACGAGCTATTTCTCCGTAAAACTTCAATCGTATTTGTTTTATAAAAAAAATAAGGTAGCTTAATAACGAAAAAGACAAACAAAACAGGAAGTATGGTATTAAGGTACATACCTATAATTTATGAAAGATAACAAACCAACGACCCGATCACTATCTTGTCTGCTTATTCTGTGCAACTACTACACGGATATTTTTGCAAAACTTGATACACTGAAGATAAATGATTAAACGACAGCTTATTGAACTTTCATAACAGTGATTCTCTACCGTTTTTGAAGCTGTAGCCCCCTGTTAGGACATATGGCATTGACCTTCATGCAGGTTATCAATCAATGCTGCTTTAAGCGTATCAATATCTTCTTCTTCTGCATTCGTTATCACATTCCTGCAGATTAGCAGAAAATTAATCCGGAGAAAGGAATACTGTATCATGTTTCCATCTTAGCTTTGATATATGTAGCTTTCGGCCTGACAAATCCGTTGTCAGAATGACTTCTGGGTCACTTTGACGCTATGTATGATGGACAACAAGTGGGAGAGTAACATCACACGATGGACAGGTTACATTCTAGCAGAGTGCACCACCAAGACAAGAGACAGGAGATGTTGGAGATACGTTGCAGACAACCTTTGTTGCGGAGACTGCAGTTAATGATGATGATGAGGATGGACAGCCAACAATCCAAAACTCTCTTTAGTCATCTCTTACGACATGCGTGAAAGGTAAACAGTGTTGCTATTCTTTACTCCCCGTTCTCACCCTAGCAACACTAGAGCTATTCAGCGATATAAATCGTGTTGCTTATCATCTAAGTTGTGAGTTTCATGTTCCCTCCCACTTCCCCCAATGAAGGAATGTGTCCTCTCCCCCAAATGTCAAAACTTTTATCCTTGGCCACATTTAAGTCTCAGTGGAAGGGGGCGTTATAACCAAGCTGAGAACTGGTGTACTATAATATGCAAGGTTCGGCTAGTTGTTTACATAAAGATATTAAGTCCGCGTTGTGGATATGATTTTTGTTAAAAACTGAATGAATAGAGGCTACAGTTGCTAAAATGATATAACAAAACTACGTGTCGACTAATAAATCATCAGTGAAGCAGGCTACTCTGAGAAGTGTTAAAAGACAGAACGGAAAATAAGTGGCGGAGAAAATACAAATAAACTAAGTGGAGGAAAACATTTGGAAAAAACTCAACTCTCGCCCCCCCCCCCACACACACACACACACTTAATTAAGACAGCAGGTGATTAAGAAACTGTTGATTTACCAAAACGTGTACTACCACACATGGGAAAGAACTTTATTTTAGGGAATATCCCACTGACAATAAAGTTTTATCTACAATCCTGCTACCACTGTTGTTAGCCGCTTGAATCGGTTTTATTGTACTCGATTTTATATGTCGAAGAAATGCATACTGACCGTGATGCTGTCTGCTAATTGATTAATAAACTTCTCATTATGTTTCTCAAATATCGGTTGTCGTGAAGTCGCTATATATAAGCATAATATCCACACAATACTTATGAAGGCGCAGGCATGCTGGGCAGGCCATCTTGTGCGTATGGAGAACTCGCGTTTGCCAAAACAAATATATTATGGAGAACTCAAGGCAGGATTTCAAAAAGCTGGTGGACAGAAAAAGCGTTTCAAAGACACGCTCAAGTCATCCTTGAAACATCTTAACATTGACGTAGGCGCTTGGGAGAGCCTCGCTCAGGATAGAACAGCCTGGCGTTACAGCATTAGAACGGGAGCACTAGCGGCGGAAGAATTCAGACAAGAAACTGCATGACAGAAGCGGACACGTAGAAATGAAAAAATATCTCAACCTCACACAGATACCTTCTATTGTTGTCAATTCTGTAAAAGAACATTTTGTGCGCGCATTGGACTTGCTAGTCATTTAAAAACGCACTATTAACTTTATTATTTTATTATTTATTGTTATTATTATTATGGTTGAGTTTTTGGTCATCGATCACGACGGACAAACATCATCATATATAAGCGCATAAGCATCTCATTATAGATGCGTAAACAATTGTTATATACACGCATCATAGTCAATTATTGTTAATCATAACTGTTGTTGTTTGTCCATCACAAGTGATGATGGGCAGTTGTTACATTCACTTTTGAAATTTAGTTAGTGTTATGTTCTTGACTATGAGTTTATATGCGGCTAATAAACCTTGATCTGGCCGTAAATGTCCTTTAACAGTTTAAGCATGACCAATGGAGATTATTTTTGGTCTACCCATGACTTTCTAACTACTCTCCGCTGTCGAGATACTTTATTTCTTCCCTTTTCACAAGATACTGCGCCTTTTTTTTTTACTCTAGTGCGCCACAGTTCTATATCGTGCAGTGTCTTCCCATTTTATCATCATCATCAGGTGCCATGCCGGCTGGCGTAGGTGATCATGGATCCCCACAGTTTTCTTCTCCAGTGTTATGTATCAAGAACGTTGTTGTTTCCCTGACATGCCAGATTGTTAAACTGTCCTAATATTTGCTCACGTTGTCGCCCTCTTCTTCTTCTTCTGCTTTCGTTCTCTTATAACCACAACGAATATATATATATTGTGATTTCCGCCGGGGAAAGTGAAGTACGTTGTGCTGCAAGTTCCACTGGTGGACTGTGTTATTTGCACCTCAATTTGCTCACTTTGTGCTCTGGGCGTTCGAGGCCTAGCACATCTTAATTCGGGTAACAGGCTTGCCTAGCCAGTGACTGTCTATCTGTCGAAGTCGCGCGGGTATGTACTGGATTTTCGCTGAGACGATTGTCGTTCGCCTCTATCTCGTATGAGGTGTTCAACCATCAGTGAACTTGCCTCGTGAAATTAGACGTTCTGTGACTGTGCCCATCAGATACTGAACCTTTTCTTTCTCCGAGCCTTGTTCTGGTGAAGGAAGAACTGGCAGAAGAGTTGGACTCGGGCTCTTTCGCCTTCTTAGCTGTCGAAGTGTCGTTCACCAACATCGCGAACCGCTCGTCTAAGTCCGAGTCTCACCACGCGTTTGGGAGGAAGACGTGTTGACCATATCCCATTTTTGCCTGGCCCATCGGGTACTGAACCCTTTCTCTCTGCAAGTATATTTCCGGTATAGGAAAGCTTGACAGTAGAGTTGGGTCATGGCTGCCATCGTTGTCCCGTTTGTGCCTTAGCCTATCGGTTACGGAACCCTTTCTCTTCGCTATCGTGTTTCCGGTATAGGTAAGCTCGATATTAGAGTTAGGCCATGTCTTCTTGCTTTGCCGGGCGCCCATGATTGGGTCTGGGTCTCTGCCCGTAAGGAGCAAAGGTAACTAGAAGCTTGTCTCGAGCTAACAAATATTGTAGTTCTGATTTACATGAAACTTTTTCACTTTCTATTTGCAGTTGGCGCTACCCTATGGTGCTGTTATGCCTTCATTGTACTCAGTATGTTGTCTTTTCGTCTCTCGCTGTGCATCTACCTTTTCGTGCCTTTTTCATTGGCCATCCCTCCAATGTTCGGACTGGACTGACTAGCGTCACTGTGTGTTGACAGTGCCACTGCATGTGTTGGCGCTGGTGGTGTCGGAGATATTGTCTGTCTCTTATGCAGTCAGATCTCTTTCCATATGCTTCCTTCACATTTACAGGCACGATTTAGCCAGAATCAGCACGAACCGCTGCATTTCTGTTTCCAGGGAGCACCACGAGGATGTATATTTGAGATCTTGGTTATCTGCTAACCCTGGGTCCGCCGATAGCAGTGCGTTCCCTTTGCATCCCGTCACACTCTGTCTCTATTGCCCTTAATCTTACCTGTTGTAATTAAGTTTTCCAAACCTCATTGTCTCATAATATGGCCAAATAATGAATAATATATTTTTTCTTCTTTAATTATTAATTAAGTCTCGCATATGACGCTTTCAACACCTCGACATTAGTTTCCTTGGCATTCCATTGTATTATCAGCATTCTTCTATAGAACCACATCTCTGCTGCCTCTACTTTCCCACTATCCTATTTGCTCTTTGTTCAAATCTCGCATCCATATGTTAGTATAGAAGTTATGTAGCACTACATATATAGCTCTCTTTCTCACCTCTTCCCATGTATCGTGACTTATATCAAAGGCTTTCAGTGATGTCTTTAGCTAGTCCTTGTAGCAATTCTTCTGATCACCTTGGCAATGTATGCCTTCTGCAACTGATAACATAGAAGTATATTTGGCAGGCGCAAATCTCACATACCACATGAAGTGTTCAATAAATCTGTGTCGGCTTTAGAAAAGTGTTCCAGCTAAAGATGCCAGATCTGTCAAGGACAGTGATATTCGGATTCTCGTCTTGTCATCGAATGTTCATAACTTTTCTGAGACAAATTGTGGGAAAGCTATTGATCTGTCTCACATGTCGTTTATAAACAGTCCATATTTCACCAGTTTATAACAGCACTGAAAGTATTACTGCTCTGTAAACTTTCAGTTTATTGTACAGGCTAATGTCATTTTAGTATAGATGTCATCAATTATTGTGTAGGCACAGTATAGATGTCATCCATTATTGTGCTGTCACAGAATATATGACTCATCAACTGGTGTGTAGCCATAACAGATGCGTCATCAATTGTTGTATAGCGACGGTATAGATGCATCATCAAGTGATGTGCAGTTAAGGTATAGATGTCACGCGTTATTGTGTACTTAGAGTATAGATGTCAGCAGAAGGTATGTAGGCATAGTATAGATGCATCATCAATTGTTGTGTAGTTACGGTATCGATGTCATGCATTATTGTGTACTTAGAGTATAGATGTCATCAGATGTTTGATGTTGTATAGGCACATTATAAATGCATTATAATTTATCATATTATCGCAATATGTGTCATTCATTCAGCAACGTAGATAAGTAAGATGTGTGGGGTAAGTAAAATAAAAGACATTCACTCCTTACGTTAGTATGAAACCTTCATAAAGACATATTCAAAAGAACTGGTTATAAAGATAATTTATATTTGGAGCAATAGTCATTACTTCTTGTGGTTTCTCTTAAATATATATTTTTTTGAAAAATGCCTATATTTTAAACCGGAAATATATCATATAATAATATGTTTTTACCTATTTAAATCTCTAATAATTTATATCCCCTCCTTTTTCTCTGTCCATGATATTTGTAGCACTTCACTACAAATGAATTTATTCTTTTGGATATTGTTTATAGTCCAAGTCTCCCATCCATATGTTGCCAGTGGGAAAATTTATGCTCTTAAAAGTATGCTCTCATGCTTTGTGTTATTTTAGTGTCATTATTACTGCTTTTCCACATGTTTTGTGTGTGCTTCATATATTTCTATGTTTTATTTTCGTTGACTTATTTATGCAATCCATCTTTTGTACGGTCTGCCACTGGTTTTGTATTCAGCGTGACTGTATAGTAATGCTTTTTGAGAGGCACTATCTGATAGTATTGTGGTAGCATGCGAAAACCGCCTAATTTGTTGTCTTCTCATGTAAGCCAAGATTGACATTGTGGTTGTTAGTCTTCTGATGTTTCCATTTCTGATTCTATTTCTTATTGTTACTCCGACAATCCTACGTAGATAAGTAATTTCAGATGTAACAAGTTTTCTTTTGGCTTTCGTTGTTAGTGTCCACGTTTGACATTGAATAGCATAGTGATGGTATGATGATCGTTTTATATAGTGCAGTTGTGGTGTACATATTCACTTATTTGTTTTTTACAATAGGAGACATCTGCCATAAGATATGATATACCAAATAGCGTCATATTGTTCGCAAATGAAATCATATTATTATTACAGGATTGGCGGTTTCCCTTGCTTTTATCATCATCAAGTGCCGTCTCAGCAACGAAGGTTGGCTGCAACGGATCTCCAACATCCACTGTCTCTTGTCTTGGTGGTGTACTCTGCTAGAATGTAACCTGTCTTATCGTGTGATGTTACTCTCCCACTTGTGTATCTCTGCCTACCTCTTGCTCGCTTCTCCTTGACTTTACCCTCAAATAAGGTCTTCAATAAGGTGTCATGTTTTTTAATGTGTCTAAAATATGTTATTTGCCTGATCTTTATTTCTCTTAGTAGTTCCTTCTTCGTATTAAGTGTTTTTAGCACCTCTTTATTTGTTTTATTCTCTTTCCATGATGGTCTCCCTATTCTTCTATATAGGTTATTCTTCAAAGGCACAATTATGTCTTCTAATTGTTTATTTAGTGTCCATGTTTCTGAGCCATACATTAATATAGAATAGATATAGCATTTTATAATTATCATTTTTAACTTGTTTGTAATTTGTTCACTTGTAATTTGTAATCTTGTTTTTATACAGGTGTATAATTGTTGCATTCCTGAAATTGCGTGGAACAGTTTCACCTTTCCATGCCTGTTGGCAATGCACCCTCGATCAAGACACCTGCATCTTATAGATTACACAATTGTGAGAAGAAAGGACCGCCAAAGATGTTCGAGTATCAAAATTCATATGTGGTGCAGACTGCTAGACTTACCATCGCCTTATTGTTTCAAAATAAAAAATTCGCGTCCAGCTTGCCACAATCCCACAAGGAAGCAAAGCAAAGAAATGGATAGATGTTAGAAAATTTCCAAATATAAGCACACAACAGTACCTAGCTTCTACTCTAGATGAATGTGTGTACTCTGCTCTTCTTGATGAACAAGATGTACATATACATTGTATATATTTTAGCAGCAACAAATTTACGACACTGGTACGCAGAGACTAGGACACTCAACGAAGAAACACAATCGTTGAGCAGATCATGTGTATGTATGCCAGATCGTCGTCTACTAAAGATACTTCTTTATGGTAAGTTGTAGAAGGTCACACGTTCTCAAGGTGGCTAAAAGATGTGCTACAATGTCTTGTTAAAAACCCTCACTCCTGCCGAAGACGGATGTGTCGGGCCATTGGCGCAAAAACACAGCGAAACAACGCATTTACATTTTCTGGACTACATCCTCCTGGAAATCTAGCAGAACCATTGTCTTGTTACAAGACATATCCAGCAGGAGTTTGAGAATGAACGCTGAAGAAGAAGAAAAATCTCACTGAAAATCTTTGAACTAGATCAAGAAACATGGGGAAAACTTGCACAAAATAAAGCTACATTGCGCTCTACAGTAAAAACAAAATGGGGCAGTATCTTGTGAAAAGGGAAGAAATGCAGCAGATCAAGAGCGGAGAGTAGCTAAAAAGTTACAGGTAGACCAAAAACCATCTACAGTGGTCTTCCCATACCCGAATAGTCCGAGAAAATTTGCGTCCAGAATGTGTCTTATTAGTCATCTAAGAGTACATAGTGAAAGGGACATAACTCTTAACTGAATTTCAAAAGTGGAAGTAACAAATTGTCATCACCATTTTTGATGGATGACTACTATCTAGAATATGGAAGATCTGTGGTGTTTACAGTATGTGGCAGTAAAACTTAAAATATAAAATATAGTTCCCTTTGTCATCTTTCTATTCAGTTATGTTTGAGGGAGAAAAGGGAGGTGGGTGGTAATATTAAGCAGGGGCCTCTCAATTCTTGACAGTTAACAGGGAGAGGAAGGGAGGGAGTAAAAAAAAATTGGCAAAAAATGTTGATGAAAATTTATGAACAGTCACTACATCAGATCAGGAGCTACGCCTAGCTATAGCAGCATAAAGATACCAGCGTACCGGGTCAGTAGGGCGAGTTATAGCGAGCCGGATTTAGCCCACAGATGATATGTTGTCCAGCCCTGCATTAGAGATATTGCTGTTGACTTTTTGATCAATGCCTTGTAATGTGGCCCTGGCCAATCGGCAATATAAGACCATGGGAACATTTGAAAACAGTCTTCTAAAGTGACACAATTCGTTATTCCTGTGTTTTTTATTGTTTGTCGATACAAAGTATACATAGTGACGTCCGTTGATGGAGGGTGTTTCTCTAATCAAGTCTGGGCTACTCCGTTGATCGTTGGATTAATCAACTAACATCGTAAAGTCCAGACCGATTTGTGTAACAGAAGTCAGTTCATTCTAATTCTTTTTCATTCAAAAAAATTATTTTGTGACAAACTGTGTATTACAACATCGGATATTTAAGATTAAGTCTCTTTATCTTCAGAAAATAAATTACTGAGTTTCGAGAACAAATATCTTCGTAGAAAAACTAACACCCATTGGAGTAACTTCAAATCGAATGATACAATCAGAGAAGAGACACATCAAAATTTCATCACAGATGTTATCAGAAAACGCCGTTTGTCCTACATCTGGTATGTCCTAAGCGCAGACACCAACAGAATACACGACCAATCTCATGAATGGATACCTACAGGCAAAAAAGCAAGGGGTAGACCAAAAGATACACTCAGAAGAACAATACTTAGAGAAAGTAAAACAACCAATATTCATACTATTCAAGAACTGCACAGAATACCTTTGAACAGACAGAATTGGAGAGATCTGATCTCTGCCCTATGCGCTAACTTCAGCGCAAAGGGAAAAGGAATGAATGAACCAATAAAAATCACAGGAAAAATCACATAAGTCAGCACACACCAGTTTTGGGTATAAACGTACCAAATAGTGACAGTCCATCGTGGTTTTTCCCAATGATGATCTCCGTTTTGGTAGTGTCACGACGAGAAAATCACTTTCACTGAGCATAACTATTTAAACTTAACGCACACGAACACAACCATCGGTGTGTGCTAGCCATTCAATCACATCAACAATTAGGAGGATGGGTTAGAGGGGCATGAAAATATGTGAACGGTTGTTGAAAATGGGGAGGGGGCTAAAACAAAGTTGGCGTCAACAATATTGTTTCTATACACCAATTAAACTGTTTGAATTGGAAACATTTGTCTCAAAAATGTGAGACTCATCTTGTAATTTGTTCGTCCTTTTCCTACAAAAGATGTTTTTGCTGGGGGGGGCGGTAAATTAAGAAGGGGAAGGGTTATTGGACTCCTGACGGCTGTTAACAAGGCCGGGAGGGGGGGGGGTGAAAATTGGCATACATTTGTTGGCTTCATTTATGGACAGCCCCTTAAACACATCCAGATCCCAATCATATATATATATAAAAGAAACGTTTCCATATATAAATACACCAAACACGTATATAAGTACACCATGAACTTACACACATAAATACACCATACACATATAAATACACCATACACTTACATATATACATACATCATACACTTAAATATATAAATACACCATACACTTACATATATAAATACACCATACACTTACATATATAAATACACCATACACTTACATATATAAATACATCATACACTTAAATATATAAATACACCATACACTTACATATATAAATACACCATACACTTACATATATAAATACATCTTGCACTTAAATATATAAATACACCATACACTTAGATATATAAATACACCATACACTTACATATATAAATACACCATACACTTACATATATAAATACATCATACACTTAAATATATAAATACATCATACGCTTACATATATAAATAAACCATACACTTACATATATAAATACATCTTGCACCCAATTTCATAGCACCCCCAAATACAATCGTATTTCAAATAACAATTCATCATGACAGAAAGAACACATTATCAAGACATGTATCATTCATTTTGTTGTTTACTTCGAATCTTGAAAATCTGCCTCTTCTTTTCTATATACTGCCCGACAGCCATTTCTTGCCATTGACCTGTCTCCTGGAACATGACCTCTAACCCGGCTGAGTCAGTATTTACGTGTATTAAAGTCAAGTTTAATTGGTCGAATGTATACTGTAGGTCAAGTATGCAACCTCTATAACTGATACCATTGAATGATATCTTTGTGGTTCCGTTAATTAATTTAGGGTTAAATTTTATCATGTCATCATACAGCCTGATGCCTCCATATCCAAACAGAACAGACTGGAGGTAACCTCCCATTCCTGTGTGGAAGTTGACAGCGCCACCACCATTTGCATTTTCTGACCAAACCTGAGAATATAAGTGAATCTCCAGTTAAATAAGACAGAATCATAATCAATGTGACAACTAACACAAAGTATTGCAGTAGTAATAGTGTATCGGTAATGGCTATACCGGGTATGAACATGTAGATATTTATCCCCGCCCCCATTTTTGCCACCGTCCTAGTTGCATACAAGCTGGCGATTAAGTCTGCGCTGTATTTATTGAGACATATATATTGTGACCCCGCCGAAGACGGATGTGTCGGGCCATTGGCGCAAATAAAACAGCGACACAGCGCATTTCCATTCTCTGGACTACATCCTGCTGGAAATCTAGTAGAACAATGGTCTTGCTACAAGGGAGATCCAGCAGGAGTTTGAGAATGAACGCTGAAGAAGAAGAAGAATATTGAGAAATATTTATATCAGTATGTTAAAGGATATCAACATTGATAGTAAAGACCGTAGAATAATAGAGAACATATATTGGCAACAAACAGCGGCAATCAAAATCAACAGCCAAATAGGGGAATTTCATCCAATAAGACAAGGAGTCTGACAAGGGTGTGTGCTATCACATGATCTGTTTAACTTATACAGTGAAATGATTTTTAGATCTATAGACAATATACCAGGAATAGCTGTTGGTGGGTATATATAATGTAAATAGCCTGATATAAGCTGACGACATGGTTCTGGTAGTAAAGAGTGAAAAAGAACTACAACAATAGATTACAACTATAGTAGAAGAAAGCGCAAACAAAGGTCTCAGCTTGAAAACCAAGAAAACAGAGGTAATGGTTACATCTAAAACATCTAACCCTTCTAAATGTAACATCAAGGTCAACGGAACAGTTCTTAAACAAGTAAACAAATTTAAATATTTGGGCACAATTAATACTTCAGATGGTACATGCGTCACTTGAAATAAAAAGTCGAACAGCACAGACAGAATCAACATTCCAGAAGAGGAGAAACATCTTGTGTAATAATTCATTATCAATAGAAGTAAGAAAGAACACACTAAAATTTTACGTAGAGTCCATACTGTTGTACGGTAGTGAAGCATGGACAATGTCCATATTGCAAGAAAACTTCTGGAGGCCACAGAGATGAGGTTTTGTAAAAGAATGATGAAAATATCATGGACAGCTAAATAGAGTCATGCTATAATTCTACAACTGGTCAACTCTGCCTGAAAAATTGCCTGATCTTTCTTTCTCTTAGCAGATCTCATTCTTCGCATTAAGTGTTTTAGCACCTCTTTATTTGTTTTCTTCTCTTTCCATGATGTTCTCCCTATTCTTCTATATACCCACATCTCAAAGGCATCAATTCTGTCTTCTAATTGTTTATTTATTGTCCATGTTTCTGAGCAATACATTTTTATAGAATAGATGTAACATTTTATAATTCTCATTTTAAACTTGTTTGTAATATGTTTAGACTTTAATATGTTCCTCATGTCATTGAAGGTACTTTTAGCCAGTCCTATTCTCTTTTTAACTTCTGTTGCAGATCTGGCATCATTTGTGACTATGTGTCCAAGATATTGATAATGTTTTACTTGTTGTAGTTTCTCTCCATGTATGATTATGCTCTTGTTCTTCTGTGTCTTTGCTGATTATCATAGTTGTTTTTTTTTTAAATTTTATATCCAGTCCATATTTATTACTTGATTTATTGACTTGATATATTAGTCTTTGTAGTTCATGTTCACTTTCTGCATATCTCAGATTGTTTATTATTTTCCCACTGATCTTGAGTCCTGGCATTTCTTCTATATTTTGTGTAGATATTAAATAGGCTTGGTGATATTGAAGAAGGAGTAGGATAGTTTGAAAACTGAAGATATTTCTTGAGTTGTTATACGCAGAATTAGCGCTTCACTTTTGCCAACGTATAGAAAAAATGGGGGGGGGGTTGATATAATTAATTATGCATGATGAGTGAAAGTTGCCCGTGTTGCCGGGCGCGAAAGAGAAGCAAAGAATAGTGGCAATGTTACTTGATATGCACGTCGCAATAGGCGATTAAGGTTTTGTGGGTGGAATTGTCTGTCCCATCCAATAGAGTGTCAAGATATTGAACAGAAGCAATATCGAAGTCGGGTGTGTCAGACTAAAAGGGGTAGATATCGCAGTCAAGCTGTAAACCAGACACAATGCATGCATTCCCTTCTCCGGACTACATCCTGCTAATCTGTAGGAATTTGAGAACGAACGCAGATGAAGAAGCTAAAGAAGTCTAGAAAGTGTGTCCTCTCTAGAAAGAATTGTAGATCACATAATCAATATCTGAGTGAGACTTGAGTCTGCATTCTCTAGGATTCCCGCTGGAACTTTGAGCGAGGTGCTTATGGAGTGCCCAATGAATGTGCCATGACGCTGGTTTCTACTCAAGAGTCAAGAATTATACATGATAATACAAATTTATTACTGTCCAATGTTAAGGTAGAATGTCCATAGATTGTAGTAAGAGCATATCCCAGAACCCTCTAGGATAGGGATGCTGCGGAGAATGCGTCAACAGATAGAAATCTCTAATTTTCTTCGCTCGCATGTGGTTCAGAATGGTGTGTAGAATGTAAGTACTGAGCATATTCTTGATGTTGGAAATCCAGAACTTTCTCCATCATCCACTGATTCCCTACGACATCCCTGAATCCAGGTATCTACAATCCCAGATAGGGGAAGGAAACACATGTAGTTAGGTTGTCCCGATTTTCTATAGATAAACATGAAACTTCTATATGTGTAACATTACAATCAACATTATCATCATGTGGTGGCATATACATTTCGACTTACATAGAACGGCTGTTGTACATTCAATATTGATCGGGTAAATAGCTCTGCAGCTTTGGTCTCGTTGCCTAGATCTAGCCAACAAGAAGGAATATACCCCATGTCATGGCTGGCGCGTAACCAATTGGTGTTGTCTGAGGATTGATGAAAAATATTACGTATTTATTCAAAGATATATATATGTATATATATATATATATATATATGTATATATTATATATATATATATATATATATATATATATATATATATATATATATATATATATATATATATATATATATATATATATATATATATATATATATATATATATATATATATATATATATATATATATATATATATTGTTATAATATGACCATAGTAACATTGCATGGAGTTCACATTACAGATAAAGTAAGAAGATCAATGACAATTTGAAGATAACAATGTCCGAGTCTCTTAAATTAAAAGTGTTTTCTGGGTCAGAGTTACGATTTCATTAATGGGAGGGAGTTGTGGGGGGGGGGGAGGGAGGGGAGAGAAGATTTCATCCTAAGAAATTACAGAATTCGCCCATTTTCCCAAAGCTCCCTCTTTGAATTAAAAAGTTGATGTCCTTTTTAAAATTTCTTTAATGAGGGGAGGTGTTTCCCCATTAGTGAAGTAACTATATAAAGAAACTCATTATGTAGTGGTTATATAAAAAAACCAATTACTTCAGTGACTAGATACAACAAACTCCATTACTGCAGTAACTATATAATTAAACTCATTATGTAGTGGTTATATAAAAACTCATTACTTCAGTGACTAGATACAGCAAACCCCCATTACTATAGTGACTATATTTAAAAAAAACCATTACTTCAGTGAAATAAACCCATTATTGAAGTGACTATATAAAAGAAAACTCCAATACTGCAGTGACTATTCATGATTATATTTGTCCTCCCCTGCTATTTCCACCTTTGACTGTTCCATTTAGTATAGTTTTTAACAATGAATCAGGCAGCCTACATGTCAAACCATGCAAATTATAGGAAACATAATATTAGCATAATAATATGCGCTGGTTAGCTCTAAACGGCCGTGTGTTGCCGTGGCTCAAATGAGAAGCAAATAAAGGAAACATTTTTTACCTTTCATGCTGTAGGAGGTGACTAAGGACGTTATGGGACGGATTTGACATATAGTGTAAAAGTGACCCAAAAGCCATGCTTAAATGAGATGTGCCAGGTCGGAGGGTCGCAGATATCGCAGCTAAGCTGTAGACCATGACAATTGCATTTCTTACTCGGACTACATCCTGTTAATCTGCAGGAGTTTGAGAACGAATGCGTAATAAGAAGAAGAAACTCCATATTAAATTATTAATAATAATAAACAAACAAAAACAGTATAATATTCAATATTTAGTGGCTTTATAAACAAACAAAAACATTCTAATATTCAATATTTAGTGTCTTTATAAACAAACAAAAACATTCTAATATTCAATATTTAGTGGCTTTTTTACCGTTTCGTAAAATTTCAAATCATTTTCTCGGGTTGAATCATTCATGGGAAGCATCAAAGGATATCCGAGAAGTGCAACATCGGCCTGTTTTGTCCTATCATGCAGAGAGAATCCCTGAAATTCTGGGTGGTAGTCTAATGTGGCGTCATACGGCAGTAACAACTTGTTACTAATATTAGACCAAGTTGTGTTTTCCGGCTACGGATGAGATGTTTTAAAAATGAATAAGATGGTGGAATTAACAAATGGCAGATTAGTGAAAACAGTTACAATGAAATAATGTAGCATTGGTCTTTGAACCATGACGTAGTGTACTGGCTAAGTTAGTGACCTGTGGACAATGCGACGTGGGTTTTATTTTTCTAATCTAACTTCGTAGTTCGTTCTTGGTTAGATCACAACCTTTTTTGTTTTTGTTGGTCAAAGCTCTGATATAACCAAATTCGAATAATCGCCGAGGTTGAAAAAGCGCACATCACAATAAGACGAAGGGCCTATATTGTTATTCTCATTCGCTCACTAGGGTTTGATTTCCAGTTGCGACCAGTTGTAAACGGGAACCGTTTACTTAGCTATTTTCAAGAAAGAAATTAGTCCCATAGTGTTAAGATCCTTAATAGTAATTAAGAACGACTCTGAAAAGTATTACACGAAAACGTGTTGAGTGAACTCTTTCGTTCATGTGTAGAACACGGGAAGGAGAATTGTAATCTAGAAGTCACAAGACAAGGATTGAATAAAAAAAGTTAGTTTTGTCCGGAGCGTTAAACGAGCAAGTTCAAATCATGTAGAGCTAAGTTATCGCCAGTCCGACGAGAGGGACAAGTTCTGAAAGTTCTGGGAATTGCTTTATATTCATGAAATGATAATTTAATTGTGCCATCTTGTGTAATAATTGTACAATAGATAACGGCGAGTATTGATGCAACCTGTCAATTATGTAATCTCAACCTGCAGGTGTAGAATAATTCACCACCAAAACAATAATGCAGGGAACTGTCGAGGGTGGAAGAAGCAGAGAGGACCAAATAAAGGCATGGACAGACAACATCAAGGATTGGACAGGGCAAGATATTTCCACACTCATCCGCATCGCTGAGGATATAATTCGCTGGATGACTGTGCTGAAGCATTCAATGTGGCACCCCTACGACCCTGAAGGGTTACGGGTTTATTGATTGTAGAATAATTGCTCAATAGAAAACGATGAGTACTGATCAAACCGGTCAGTCGTGAAATCTGCCAATGCAGAATATAGAGTCAGCGACGTTGGTTACAATGAGAAGAAAGAGACGTTTTATGTGCTAATTCTCGTGGATTTGAGATGTATTTTCCGTCTATTATTTGATGCTGAATATTTTCCACGTAAGATTGTGAGACCTGTGCATGCTTTACATAATATGATGTGTGCAGTTATGGAACGACAAAGGGGTGATTCTTGTGTTCCATGACCAGACGAGTTTTGTTGACGAACCAGAATTTCAACAGACATAAACTGTGGTTGTTAGACAAAGATGTTTGATTAACCTGATGCTATTGATTTGAAAGAAAAGCCTGATTCAAGAACTGATTGATTCATCGAGCTAACGATGTGAAACTTAGAAGCAGCGACCTGATTAAGAAAGAAGATCACTTATAAGTTAACCCATTCGCAGACGAAGTAGAGGTCACAACACATGATTTGACTTCCTTACGGGATGCGTTACTGTATTATCAAACTGTAGCAATCTCCCAACAGTCTACTCCCATAAAGGGATAAAAGTTCCGGTGTCGGGTAACAATCCTAAACAGGAAATATATGGCTGGGGTAACACACGGCAAAAATTAAAATAAACGGAAATAGGTGTGCTACCAAACTAATTATAAAACACCCTAACAACGAGACACAGTGGCAGACGACGTTTCGATTATGAATCCTTCATCAAGACAAACAAGCAACAAGCAACGATTATTACAAAATCATAATGTGAGAATAGAGAAAATGAAGATGGTACGATGAGAACGAGAGGGAGAGTGAGATAGAGAGAGCACAAATACGGCATGAGAAGGAAAGAGAAATGAGAATCCACAGAGACGTATCTCGGCAAGATTGATCAGAGGTAAATCTCCCTTTTTATATGACTCATATTATGCTCATCTAACCTGCCTCTATCATCATCGCATTTTCTTCTGCTTCATGTTTGCTCATATGTCACGCATATCTCCCCTATTTGATATTTTCCTCCAACTGGTTGATTATATCTGCTCTGTGGCTTCTCATTTCTCTTTTCTGTTCTTGCCGTATTTGCCCTCTCTCTCTCTCTCTCTCTCTCTCTCTCTCCATCTCGTTCTCATCGTACCATCTTCATTTTTTCTTTTCTCACATTATGATTTTGTAATATTCGTTGCCTGTTTGTGTCCTGATGAAGGATTCTTAGTCGAAACGTCGTCTGTCACTGTGTCTCGTTGTTAGGGTGTTTTTATAGTTAACTTGGTAACACACCTATTTCCCTTCATTTTGACTACTGCCATAACATGAAAGCAAAGAATTGCTTTTCTACGCCTTAAACCAGCCCAGAGGAAAGTGATAATATTTACAGCTAACTGGACAAGCTATCAGAGATAGCCAGCGATATGTAACGAACCTGACACACCGAAATGGATGTCAGATGTTAACCTATAGTCAACACCCGACCGGGACTCTGAGTCTACATACACTGGGATGGCTGCTGAAACGTAGGGCGGAGCATTTATGGGCATGCCCCACGATAGACTTTTGTTAACTAATGAAATGTTAGGAATGTTTTAGTTGTGTAATGAACTGTGCTTACTGTGATCTTTATAGATCAGTCTTTATTTGAGATATTGTTAGATGTGGCGGCGCTAAAGAGCCTGATATAAGTGAACTCGTTGAACCTTGTCGGACTTTGCTTTGATTCTGTAGTATTATGTTAACTAGTAAGTGTGAATTTGATCAGTTATATAAAGTTGGTATAACTTAGTCGTCCTTAACTCAGTCTACCAGAAACAGTCGCTGGAGCCTTAAGAAGGAAGTCCTACCTTATTATTGAGGGTACATACGATCAATATAAAACACAACGCGAAGGAACCGGCTTCTTCTGTTGCACACATGATGTGTATTGTTGAAGATGTGCAGTGTTTAATAAGTGAAGGATTGTAAAGCCCATTGTTATACTATGTGTCGAGACGCTGTGCGCAGGCATCACCCTGCCATCTGGTTTGAGTCATGTACTTTAAAAAAACCCTCTCTTCACGGTTTTCGTCTCTACGTCCCTGAGTTATGCTTTGGTTCCAGTCCACCGTATATTTGCTCATTTTCTCTTCTCCTCTCCTTTGTGTTTATTTCCTCTTATTGCCTACGGGTGTTGTTCTTTTAATTGTGTTAAATTGCATTATGTCAGTGTTTTCTTACCTGGTGAGTTGGTCACTTAGCTTTGGTATTCATCACGTAGCTTTGTCTATTAATTACTGTCTACTTCCGACTTTCAGCCCCCGATGTTGGGCTCATTCGTTCTGAGCCAAACCAGTGGAACAACACGTATCTGAAGCTTAGTTACCTATTATCACTAATATTTCACTGTCTTCACCGTCATATATCATCACTGCATTTTCTTTCCATCGTCTGTTCCTATTACTTGTCTCTCTCCTCTGCTCTATATTTCCCTCTGTCTCTCTCTCTCTCGTTTGATCTCTCGTACCATCTTCTTTTGCTCCTCTCTTATATTACGACTGTATATCGGTTATACTCATGGCCTGTTGCCATTTTTGAGGTAAGCATTCTAATTTAATGCAATTCAATTTATTGAATTTATTTAAGCCCCCGGGGACAAAAAACATCACTCTGGCAACTTATTCAAGAGCTTTCGTGTAGGGCATGCTTTAATTCTTAATCATTTCAGCTGTACTAACACATTAAACACACAAATAATACTGAAAACATAGACGGAATGTCAAATGATAACGAAACAATAAATTAAGATTGTGCAATTGTTGAAAGTAAGTTACATTGTTTCGTCTGTGAGAAATCTTCATTTCTTTCGTTAGCGTTAATGCTGTATAAAAAGTCTTCAAGAAATAATACTTTATCTATGCACATATATAATATACATACCAGTCCAAAAGTCCGTCTTAGATCATTAGCAAAGTCGAGGTTAATGCGTGCGATGTTGTTGGTATAAGCTGAATCATTCACGGGATAGTGATACTCATCAGGGGGCATCACATCTTTGCAATCAGAAACATTCAAACATCACTTTATGTTATCAAACATCACATTATGTTATCAAACATCACATTATGTTATCAAACATCACATTATGTAATCAAACATCAACAGAATATTCATCTGTTATCAGCGGGAAAAATTCTAAACATTATTTTATCAAACATCACATTATGTTATCAAACATCACTTTATGTTATCAAACATCACATTATGTAATCAAACATCAACAGAATATTCATCTGTTATCAGCGGGAAAAATTCTAAACATTATTTTATCAAACATCACATTATGTTATCAAACATCACATTATGTTATCAAACATCACATTATGTTATCAAACATCAACAGAATATTCATCTGTTATCAGCGGGAAAAATTCTAAACATTATTTTATCAAACATCACATTATGTTATCAAACATCACATTATGTTATCAAACATCACATTATTTTATCAAACATCACATTATGTTATCAAACATCACATTATGTTATCAAACATCACATTATGTTATCAAGCATCACATTATGTTATCAAACATCACATTATGTTATCAAACATCACTTTATGTTATCAAACATCACATTATGTTATCAAACATCACATTATGTTATCAAACATCACATTATGTTATCAAGCATCACTTTATGTTATCAAACATCACATCTTTTCAATCAGAAACATTCAAACATCAAATGAATATTCATCTGTTATCCAGGGCAGAATTATAAACATTATTTAATGCAGATGCAGTGCTAACATTATTTCTTTCACCCATGACTCACTTTTAGGAAAAATTGATTTTTTTCTCTCCCTACCCTTCCCCTCTTTCCGGGACATAAAAACACGATTTTCAACTTTCTTTAATTCTTCTTTATATCGTCTGAGATCTTTGTGGCCTTGTTGAAGTCATGTGGTCAAGAGGTCGCGGGTTCGAATCCGACTCGTAACGTTTTGCGTCATAATATTAATTTTTTTCCAGAGAACCCTTGGAATTAGCGTTTGAAGGACAGAATTACGATCTCTGACAGGCGGCGAGTTGCTTCGTTGAGATGAACGAAGTACATAAGGAAAATCAAAGTACAAGAAAATTAATCCTCTTCGTCTTTTAGGATATTTTTTAAATCATCCGAATATTTTAAGTTATTACTTTTCTTTTTCCCTCCCCCTAATAGACATGTAGCGCCCCCACCACCTCCTGCCCCAGATTTCAATGTTTGTATTCTTCAGCTACTCATTCCCCTCCCTGCATCACCTGAACTGGTAAAATGCAGTTTTGACAGTTTTTTTATTCTTCGTTTTAATCTTCGTTACATTGTAGAGTACTATATTATTTAAACCATATGAATGCAATGCTTCTAAAAACCTAAACATCGCCAGAGACAATATTGGTATGATGTATGTTTACGTCGTGCAAAAAACGGAGTTTGGATTTATAGTTCAGGGTACAAAGAATAGGGCCACTGTCTTATATCCAGGCCTGTCGAAGGAGTCGAAAGGTGGGGGATGGGCTGACAACTTTCACTTTGTTAATAAAAGTCATTGTCACTGCGTGTCTTGTCTCGATTCTTTACATTTGTCTTCTGTCAAATGTTCTTCCATGGAAGACGAAGTAATAAAGACCAGCGATCATTGCATCTATGTCTTTTTGTGGCAGACCCCAATGGCCGGAGAATGCTAGGTGTCACATCACTGAATATGGGTCAAGAGATCTAACGAAGATCTATAAACTTATTATATATCGTATTTCTTCAAGGAAACGTATTATATATTGTATTTCTCCAAGAATATCTATTATATATCGTATGTCTTCAAGAAACGTATAAATATATCGTATTTCGTCAAGGAAACTTATTATATTTTCTTTTCTTCAAGGATATCTGTTATATATGGTATTTTTTTCAAGGATATTTATTATATATTGTATGTCTTCAGGGATATCTATTATCTATCGTATTTCTTCAGGGATATCTATTATCTATCGTATTTCTTCATGGATATTTGTTATATATCGTATTAAATAACGAGTAAGTAGTTAGGTACTAATGTAGAAGTTCACAAAGATGCAGGAGTAAATCTGCAAATTATAGTGAAATTATAAACAGATATTCAAGAGTTTTAGGACACGTCATGAGAAAAATAAAATTTGAACATTTAGTTACAACCGGAAAGACCAAGCGGAGAATAGACAGAGGAAGACAAATAGATAAATTTCTGAATTGGTTGTCATTGTGGCACAAAAGGAAGTCACAAACTGAACTTATTAACAACACAAGATACACAAAGTGGCGGAGAAGCATGATCACCTACGCCACTCGGCATGGCACTTGATTGATTGATTGATTGATTGTAGTTAGTTGCCTGTCTGTTCCTATCTCCTTAAGTAGATTCGTCTCCCCTTTCCCAAAATTTTCACTACCCCCTCAAGCACTTTTACCTGGGAGCAGGGGGAAATTGATACCCGTTTAAACCATCCACTGTATATTAGTCAATAAATTGATCTCAAGTAATGTTAATCTGGTCGGTCAGAATTAATCCACACAACAAAGGAATCGATTAGTGTAGGTATGTTATTTCCCAGTCTGTTTATACAGCATGAACATGCGCGGCTTGTCAGGGTAAATTATGAATGTGTATGTATGTACATACATGTATGCAGTGTCTGGGTAAAGTATGAATGTGTATGTATGTACATACATGTATGCAGTGTCTGGGTAAAGTATGAATGTGTATGTATGTACATACATGTATGCAGTGTCTGGGTAAAGTATGAATGTGTATGTATGTACATACATGTATGCAGTGTGTCACTGGCATGCAGTGACTTTTCTCACGGTGGATTAGATAACACACACAAATCAACGTTTCGACCAAAAGGCCTTTATCAAGATAGACAATAGACTTAAAACATATAATTGAAAGCAAACAGTAATAACATCGACGGTCACATAGGTATGTGTCCATGGTGGATTAGACTATTTCTTTATTAGCTATAGAACCAAACTTTATATTATAAATAAACTTTCTGTGACAGAATTACGTGAATTGCACAATCTATTGTTGCTATGGTTCCGAAAAAACGAAAGAAATGTATCGGTGTTTGATAGAGAGTTGCTTTGCCAAACAGGACTAATTTTCTTGGAGTAAATCTTCAAAAGCTGCTTTATCGCTATTTCCCTCTCGCTGACCTATCTACACACAAATCTCATCATTTGGGGATCAGCTTCTGGGAGTAGCTAAGAATGTATTGGAATTCGTGTACTACGGCGCTGGTTTATAATTCACTTTACCCTTACTTTACTAAAATAAATGGGGCCTAGCTGAGTCCTACTTGTTCAATGACCTCACGCCATTACATATATAGTAAAGTAACCCATATCATTTATTAATGCTGTAGGGGTGTGAGATGTTAGCAATCTCACATTTCAGTGGTTCGTTGACACAGGGCATTGTATTTACTTGCATCGCAATCACATGTATGCATATATTTTCCATTTAACTCACCCAGTATTCTGTAGACGTTGTTCTCTCTATCATATGCGACCCGTGATGACCAGAACTTAGCTGTCTCCCATACAATCTCTGCGGCTGACTCGTTGATCATTAACTCGCGATCATGTGTCAGCTGCCAGTACTGACGTACCATCAGAGAAACGTCACCGCTGATGTGAATCTCAAACTTTGAGTAAGGCCATGCTGGACATGTCTCTAAACCTGAAACGAGATAACCTAGTTTGATATCTTTTAGTGTACATAGTATATAACATTCGACTAGTAATATTATTCTCAGACGTTACCTTACCTGAAAATCCTGCTAAGCGCAATCCGAACAGAAGTTTAGCCTATGTTAGGTCCTATAGAATAGGTCGTTGTAGTTTAGCCTATGTTAGGTCCTATACAATAGGTCGTTGTAGTTTAGCCTATGTTAGGTCCTATCTTCCCAGCAATATAATACCATTTAATGGCATTGGGTAAAAAGACATGAGCCCATGGACCGCTGGATCTGCAACCAACCATCCATGTTAGGTCCTATACAACAGGTCGTTGTATTTTACCCTGTTAGGTTCCTTACGACTGGTCGCTGTAATTTAGCCTATGTATGGTCCTATACAACAGGTCGTTGTAGTTTAACCTATATTAGGTCCTATACAACATATCGTAGTTTATCCTGTTAGGTCCTGTACAACAGGTTGGAGAGAGAGAGAGAGAGAGAGAGAGAGAGAGAGAGAGAGAGATTTTGAATAACTTAAAATTGTGGACAGAAATTCGTCAACGTTGGAACTAAAGTGAAACAATTCATATAATCTGTAATTGCTTCAGCAAATATCAAGTAAACACGTGACACGTGATAATGCTGATGACCTTGTGACACATACTAGTCAATCATTAAGCAATCATGTTATATGGATAGTCAATCATAAATGAATCATGTTACAAAAATATCAAATCGTGAAATAATTATGTTATAAATATATCCAATCAGGAACTATTTATGTTTTATAATTATTAAATTATGAATCAATTAGGTTTTACGAATATTTTTTTTAAATCTGCTAGTATTACACATAGAAAGTAAACGATGATGACAATTCACAAAAATGCTTATCTGACAAATAAGAATGTAATTTTGAATTCCCCTCATGGGCCAGGTCAAAATACTCGTAGATTTGGCACCACTGCTTTACAGTGATATATAAAGTATTGGTACTTTACACGTTAACACCCGTATAACATGGACGAAACTTTTTAATCGGGTGGTAAAGCGAAATGTAGGTACCTATTTGTTAAACTGCAACAGGCTGACACCACATAAGTTCGTAAATTCCTGACTGGGGATGTGTTGAGAAGTGTCATTAAGTTAGGTCAATGACTTTAGAACCAGAAACATTTCGTATCAGCACTTAATACCCCTCTAAAGGGCGTAGCGTGTGCGTGTATTAACGTGGAAAGTAACAAAGTACTAACTAAGAAAAATAAAATATGGCAAGCCTGTGAGAAGCTCTAACAACCTTTCTCTTAATCAAAATTGATCAATTCAGCCTTCAATTGCACATATATAGATCTCTCAAAGAGTATTTCTACGTAGAACAGGACGAGCTGGATTTATAAATGACACATTTATCATTGCACAGGAATCTATCAACAAATAACCCAGGCTACATTTTATACACATTTCAAACACAGTTGTCAGACAAGAATCAAAACAAGAATATGTATCCACCTATATTAGAAAACGTCGCTGGAATTACATCGGACACGCGCTACGGATGGATACCGAAAGACTCCCCTGTCAAGCTTTGATATGGTCACCAAATGGTAAGAGAAAATGAGGAAGACTAAAAGAAACTTTACTTAGAACTATTACAGGAGAACGTTTCACCATCGGTATCAGAAACAATGAAGATCTAAAGCAAATTGCAACGAAACGAGAGAAATGGAAATCTATGACATCGGCCCTATGGCCCTATTCTTTGGCCCTAGAGGAATAAGTAACATTCGACACACAACTCTAGTGTTAGCGTGAAATGCGGAAGAACATTTGAACCAATGTATATAAAACAGAAAAGTGTTCAGAAGTGGCATCCTCTTCAGGCTGACAGACATTGTACATCTAGCACCAGGTGTACAGATACATTGATTATGCTCAGCTGAGATAGACAAAAATACGATACGCGGAGGATAAAGTCTAAGACAATTTCTTGCAGTGAGGGAGGGATGTATCCACCTTGTTATCTCAAATCAGTTCATGTACCAGTATATGCAGACTCCCAAGGAAAACGGGCTCCGTCGTATCCAGTTTCCCTAGCCAGGATTTTGGCCGCAGCGAGTGTCTTTGTCCTAGTTTTCACAATTAGGCGTCCCAGGTTAGGATATAGTAACGCAATGGAAGGAAACATCCAGATGTCTTGATCCCAAAACACATGCCCAAGGTAGTCCTGATATGGGGTAAAAAAAAAAAATTACAGCGTAAAATAGCAGCACGTTATAAAACACATTTCTACTAGTTAAAATTGTTCTATTACTCAGGCCAATAGCAACACAATAATTTAGAGCCTTGGTTGTTAGATCTGTCTGCGGGGATTCTTGACTTTTTAAAAAAATGTCATCAGCCTATGGATATCTAATTTTTTTAGATGGAGACAATACAGTGCAGGATTTACGTATAAGCTAAACAAGCTAAAGCTTCCTTGCCCCCCCCCCTCCCCAAATTTTTTAATTTCACTATCTATATTTTTAATCGTTAAAGGGCCACATATCTCAAATAGCTTAGGGACCCATATCTAAAATAGCTTAGGGTCCCAAATCTAAAATAGCTTAGGGCCCCATATCTAAAATAGCTTAGGCTCCCATATCTCAAATAGCTTAGGGTCCCATATCTCAAATAGCTTAGGGTCCCATATCTCAAATAGCTTAGGGTCCCATATCTAAAATAGCTTAGGGTCCCATATCTCAAATAGCTTAGGGTCCCATATCTCAAATAGCTTAGGGTCCCATATCTAAAATAGCTTAGGGTCCCATATCTCAAATAGCTTAGGGTCCCATATCTCAAATAGCTTAGGGCCCTATCAAGTCTAAATCCGGCTCTGGACATAGGGCCTATATTATGTGATATGTATTCATGTATACCGACTAAGGTGGTGTTACTACGTTCAGTACTGTTGCAACCGATTTCTTCGTCTATTGTATAATCATGTTGACTGAATGAAAATCATTCCTCAAACGTGACACACTTTGACATTTCCGTAATTTTCATTGGTTACATTTTGTCGACAGCCAATGTAAATCACTGGTACAGAATCGACCAAAAGACTGATATCAAAAAAAAGGTACACATACTAAAAATTATTTTAAAAAAAAACAACACATTTTTAAAATAGGAAAGCTTGAAACGGGGTAATAAAGTTTTGTTAATAACTAGACACACACATAATTTTTGTTAATAGTGACTTTAAAATTAAAATGTTAAAATGGAGTAGGGAGTAACATACAAACTACATAAATAAGACAGAGGAGTGAAACATTAAAAATGAAAGTTCGAGATAGGAGAAATAGAAAGGAAGATATAGTAAATAGTGCTGTATTTATCATGGAAATGTCTATAAAATGTTGACACATATTTTATAAAAGTGCATAAAATAATACAACTTATTTTACAACAGAACATAAAATAATACAACTTGTATTACAACAGTGCATAAAATAATACAACTTATATTACAACAGTGCATAAAATAATACAACTTATATTACAACAGTGCATAAAATAATACAAATTATATTACAACAGTGCATAAAATAATACAACTTATATTACAACAGTGCATAAAATAATACAACTTATATTACAACAGTGCATAAAATAATACAACTTATATTACAACAGTGCATAAAATAATACAACCTATATTACAACAGTGCATAAAATAATACAACCTATATTACAACAGTACATAAAATAATACAACTTATATTACAACAGTGCATAAAATAATACAACTTATATTACAACAGTGCATAAAATAATACAACCTATATTACAACAGTGCATAAAATAATACAACCTATATTACAACAGTGCATAAAATAATACAACCTATATTACAACAGTACATAAAATAATACAACTTATATTACAACATTGCATAAAATAATATAACCTATATTACAACAGTACATAAAATAATACAACCTATATTACAACAGTACATAAAATAATACAACTTATATTACAACAGTACATAAAATAATACAACTTATATTACAACAGTGCATCACTAGTGATATTATCAGATATGTGCAGTGATATTTATATTAATTAAAATGCGCATAGCAGCGATGGAATTAGGAATTATACCACCCTGGAAAAGCTAAAGCTCTTGCCATGAATAAACTAAATGTATTTCAGTTGTAGCGCCCTATGGGGTGCTTTTGGTAGACTGCCTTTCCTGGGTATACCGTTCATTTCTTCGCTGCCTAGTTTCATTATTTCTTCAGATGTTATTATTGGCTAATTATAATTGTGTATCCCATATATAGATATATATATAATGCCCCTTTTCTCTCAACAGATTAGCAGATTTGCAGATAGTACGGTCTATTGCATTCATTCCCCATTCAACTCTGTAGTTAATGCGATAATTCTGTGACCTCTTTAAAAAAATTCACTGTAAACACGGCGTCACTGTTGTTGCGAACCCAAAATCTCTTGAACAAGGAAAATTACTTGCCCAATCTGCAGATAACATCTGGTTGCAAAGTTTATCACATTGGTCTTGTATGGACCCAGGTTTAGCGGATAACCAAGATTCTAAAAGTACCTTCTCGTGGTGCACCCTGGAAACAGAAATAAAACGGATGGTGCTGTTTACCTCGCGAACAATTTTATAGATGATGCGCGTATATGTGATGCTGCAGATGGAATGACATTTGACTGGGAGACTGTAGACTGACATGGAATGAGAATTGTGTGCACAAAACAAACACAATCTCTGAATATAATATATCGTCCTCGCTGCCGCAGCAGATTGCAAGAAAATAACTGGCCTAGACAACATTGTAAGACAACAACTGGCCTAGACAACTTTGTAAGACAACAACTGGCGTAGACAACATTGTAAGATAACAACTAGTTTAGACAACATTGTAAGACAACAACTAGCCTAGACTGCCATGTTGTCATGCTCGAAAGCTCACGAATGCGAAAATAGTGCGTAAGCTTGCAGAGAGGTGAGACACTCCTCATTGAGTATATTAGAAGGTAGCACATCACTAGAGGATATGGGACATGTGCAAAAATTTTGAGAAAATCTTAACATAACGAAAGCAATGCTCATGCTCGAGAACAAGTACTTAGCTGTTTTTCTGCCTGCAGGTCTGCAGGTTTGTGTGGAAAGGTAAAGGCAGGATACCAAACCGATCCAGTACGAAGAAAATCTTGGTAGAAGCTCAAACTTGGGCGAAGTGTTTACGATGTCGGTAAACGAAGCTCGGCTTAGACGTCGGGTAAACTCTAGTCCAACTTTACTGTGTGAGCAATTTCCTATACTGGAATAAAGTTCATGGTCAAGATAAGGGTCAGTACACGATGATAATAGGAATGATGAATCTTCAAATTAAACTACACAAGTTCACTAACAGCGGGTCACCCCGTACGAGATAGATGTAATCGACCCAAGTCCAAACCTCTACATACCGTCTCCACGGAAATTGCAATACATGGACAAGTTTTGACCTTAATGTCAGAGGGCACAAAGGATGATAAACCGTCAACGCATAGAGCAGATACACACTCGTAGCTGGCGACAGATAGAAAGACAGTCACAGGCTAGAGAAGCTCACATAAAATAAAAGCATGCCGAAAATGGATATGCTAGGCCTATATGGCACACATTAAATGGTAGCACAACGTATTTCCCGTTCCTTAGCAAAAATCCAACTAATATCAGAGAGCGAACGCAGAGGAAGACGATTAAAAATCTATGTGACTAGATTTGACCCGTCTCGAGAGTTATAAAATAATACAGGGATATAGATAAGTTCACCTCAAGGGGAGCGTTTTACCTAAAAATTATTTTCTACACGAGGGTCTTTCGTGTCTCAGATCTCCTTTCCGGTAGACATTATGATGATCTTTTCGAGAAAAATCACTCAGTAAGGGTTTTTTTCTTTGCATTTTATCCCCCGTTTAACCTAAATCCTAGTACTAAATATCATCTTCCGATTTACTAAGAGTTTTAGGTTTTTAAGGGGTTCCGATTTGATAAAACCTCATCACCTACCCCATCCCTTTAATACAGGCCTGAAATAAGGTCAATTTACTTTATTATGTGCTCCATGCGCCAGACCTCCAGGAGAAAGCCCAATGAAAGGCCAGTCTTCGCGGTTGTCATCCCAAGGTAGAGAACTCAAGATATAATACAGACAAGCGTAGTTAATTTTTGCAATGTTTAAGTCCCCTTGAACGTCAATTGATGCTCTCTGCCACCTGTTGTTCCACTCCTGGACATGGTCTCGTAGTAGATGGTTCTCTTGAAACGCTGTGACAGCTGTGAAGTATAAATTACATATAGATTAGTGAAACTATTAAACTTTCACAAGCCAGTAATTTAAACTGCATGTCCCAGCTGTGTAACATATTATTTACTTTCCGCTGTTGTGTTTCCTGTATTAGGAAAACTAAGTATAAACTTTACATTATGTTTTTGTGAATTAGAAACTGCCCTTGCTCGTAAATATAACTTCAGTCCCTTGTTTCCATGGTTTGAAAAGGAGCAAAGAATTGCAACATTAGACTTGTCATGAAAGTGGTGAGAGGCGACTGAGGAGATTTCGTAATGTGTTTAGCTATCACAGCCAAGCTGTAAACCATGGCACAATACATTGCATTGTCTTGATTACATCTTGCTAACAAACAGAAATTTGATAATCAACGCAGAATAAGAGAAATATTAAGTACTTTTCTCGTACGTCATTGTGACAGAATTACATGTGCTTCGACTTTCACTATTGTATCATGCTCATGGACCCTGAGTGGACTAAGTCCATGTTTGAAATAGCAAACATTAAAACAAAGATGCTCTACTACTAAAAATGAAAGTAAAGACATGTGTGTTTCATTACTACAGGTACATTTGTACATGCTTTCTTATTCTCTCTGTACATGATGTTTTATTTGTTGTGTACATATGTAATTAAACTCACCATTAAGTTTTCCTACGCAGATAAGGATAGTTCTGTAATTTTTCCGATCCTTTTTTTCTGTCCTTGGTTTCAGTATGGGCTGTATTTTTTTCTTTCTTTCTTTCGAACCCCAGAAATTACGAGCTATTAGCTCTTGATTCCTTTTGCAATTGAGAGGTTTCTCCGCGTTTTCTTTCATACCCAAAAGACTTCAGCTTTCAGCTTAGTGGAACTTCTATTAACGGAGCCTTCTACTCAGAGGGGATACATGTTACACGACGACGAGCAGATAGTTTGCTTGGGTCACCCATTGTTTATCATTTTTCCGACGAGGCACTTCGCATCCAGAGAGCTGTTCCTCGTGTATGAAGACCAATCCATTACCACCCTTTGTGTCCCATGTTCCAGATCTAATTCTTCTGTATGAGATATGCTGGGTAACGGCGACAGTCAAATTAGGCTCAGAGTTCATACACCTTAATAGAGGAGGCGTTGCTTTGCCAAACACGTCGGGGTCTGGGATTTGACATGTACATTTCTCAAGCACTCGCCAGGACCGCTTGTTATGGCCTTCCAAACTATCACCAGGTGCGGCCTGTGTATTTTGACTCTTCGTCAAATTTGACTCTTCATGTATATTATCCAAAGAAGTAGGTAGAGTACCCCTATCTGGGGCGAGGAGCTCGGTTATGCATTACTTTTAGTACTCTCAGTAGCAGCAAGATTCGTGTGTCACTCTTAGTACTCTCAATAGGCTGTGTTTGTTGCTCTTTTATGAAGACGGAGTACATACCAGAGTACAATCAGGTAAATAATTTGCGCCTTTTCCTTTAAAATGTTGTATTCCGCCGTTTTCTTTTGTAGTGCAGCTGTCGTAGTTGACAAGTGGTGAATGAGGTGCTCTTAAAATACTGAAATTTAGTTGTTCAATGGTGGATGGAGTTTTTATATAAAGCTAGTACTGACATGTGGTCACGATTCATTGACAGTAAAGAAATAAAAAGCATATCTCTTAAGACATATGATTTCATAGAACAACATTGAAAATGATAAAGACGGCTGGAATGATTCTGTTGACTTGTTGACAGACAAAATAGCTTCTTAAGAAGAATACTAAACAGTAGGTGGCAAGACAAGATAGTAATCAAGGATATGAAGACGAATAGATCAAGATCTGGAGGATACCAGAATTAATGAATAAAAATGGAGGTTGCGAACGGTCCAAAAAACGAGAACAAGTTACTGTAGAACGAGTAGATTCTTCTTCTTCTTCTTCTTTCGTTCACTTGAAACATGTCTATATCTGTAATTCTGTCTCCTTAATAAAACTCACTGTCTTTTGTAGTTCATACAGTGTCCCATAGAGTTTTGATTCCAGTGTTGTTTCCTCTGGCCAATATGTCTGCCTCAGCGTTTCATGCTCAGAACACTCTTGAAGTATATGTTTGGCACTCTGTGCTGCCTGTCCACATGTACACATGGCCGTGTTGCCAATTTTGAACTTTGTATACATGTGACTGCGGAGTCGGTTGTGTCCTGTTCTGAGACGTAGAATTATAACTTGTTCTGATCTGTTCATATTGTGATAGTCATCTTGTGTTGGTGTTTGTGGCTTTCTTATTGACTTTATCATCTGTTTTTTCTGATGGTAGGTGATTGGTATATCTGGTTGGTCTTCGGCAGCACCTTCCTTAGCCAGTTGGTCTGCTTTTTCATTTCCTGGTATTCCACAGTGAGAGGGTATCCACTGCATGGTTACCCTATACTGGTAAGACAATTCGCTAAGTAGTTTTTTTAAGTCTGTTAGTTTTCCAGACTGGAGAGCTTGAAGCACTGACCTTGCATCTGTCAGGAATACCACAGGCTGTATGTCAGAGTTGGAGTTCAGCAGTTTTTTAGCTGCCACACTAATTGCCTGGATTTCTGCATCATAATTATTGCAGAATTTTCCTGTCGGTGTTCTGATTGTATCTCTAGGCTTGTGTGGATATTCTATATATACACCTGCACTTCCATTCATCACAGCATTCTGTGCTGACCCATCAGTGTACACTCTGACCCATATATCTTGTGGATATTCCTCATCCAGGAAACTGAGGGTGATTGTCATTCGCTGCACACTGTTCTGTTCGTCCTCGCTTAGTATTCCTTTCACATGGGTCTGAATGTATATTGGCATTCCGTGGCTTTCACTCCACGGGGTTTGCTCTGGTACAGACCTTAAGGGGCTGCCAACTTCAGGTAGGTCTGTAAGTTGTCTATGGAGTCGTTTAGCTTGATGGATAAAGCTGCTCCTTTTCAGTCGTCCCATTGCTAGATTTTGGAATCTTTCCTTCATTGGATGACTTGGCATACACTGAAACTTTTCTGCTTGAATTAGTACTTTTGTGTCTCTGCGTTCGCCAAGTGTTTGCATTCTTCCCATTTTCTGCATCTCTGCTATGGGTGTTGATTTCATTGCTCCCAACATTATTCTAAGTGCCTGGTTTTGCACTTTATCTAGATCTTGTAATGTGGTGTTTGATGCAGGACACCACGCAGCTGAACCGTATTCCAGGTGTGGTCTTATGCCTTGCTGGTAAACTTTACTGAGTATATTTCCACTGGCTCCCCATGTGGTTCCACTTAGTTTTCTCAGGATAGCTAGCTTCCTCCTGGCTTTTGTTGTTGCTTTGTTTATGTGCTGCTTCCATGTCAGCTTATCATCAAAAGTAACTCCAAGGTATGTGGGTTGTTTGTCTTCTTTCAAGAGCTCTCCATCTATCTTGATATGACCAGCTTTTTGTTTTGGTGAGAGGGTAAAGAGTGTAGTGCTGCACTTATCTGTGTTAATGCTGACGCACCATCTATTAGCCCATAAGGTTAGGGCATCGATAGCTCTTTGTATTTGTTTAGTGGCCACTGTTGCATGTTCTTCCGTGCACCAGATCACCAGGTCGTCAGCATACATTGCCACTTTGATCCCGTGAGGTAGTTCAGCAACTAGGTCATTGATGTAAACCAAGAAAAGTGTGGGTGACAGGACTCCTCCCTGGGGGACTCCATGACGCAGTAGAACTTTCTTGCTCTTGCGACCATCTAATTGTACCCTGGCTCTTCTATTATGCAGGTATGCTTTTACCCATTTGTACATTCTTGAGCTAACCCTGCAATTTCGCAATTTCTTTAGGAGCCCTTCTTTCCAGACCTTATCAAATGCTTTCCTGAGGTCTATCCATGCTGCTAGTACCAGTTTCTTTTCTTGGAAGGCATCCTCAATCTCTTGGGAGAGGTAGGTTGCCTGATCTTCAGTAGAGTAGCACTGTCTGAAACCTGCTTGCTGTGATACCAGAAGGTTTTCACTTTCAAGGTACCACTGCATCCTAAGATTGATAATGCGTTCCATTGTTTTACATAGACAGCTTGTGAGGCTGATGGGCCTGTAGTTGGAGACTGTGTTGCCATCTTTTCCTGATTTGAGGAGTGGTATCATTATTGCTTCTCTCCACGCCTGTGGTACATTACCTGTGGACCAGCTTGTGTTAAAGATCTGCAGTAGCTTTGCTCTTGCTGCATTTCCCAGGTTTCTAATCATTTCATTGGACACTCCATCAGCTCCAGGGGACTTTTTCATTTTCAATTTGGATATTGCATGCTCCAGTTCTCTCATTGTGATTGGTGCCTCCATGACTTCAGGTATAGGTTCACCTTGTCCAATGTTTTGCTGGTTCTCTCGAACCTCCTGTTGTTTGTCTGGGCTGACTTTGACGTTATTGTCTTCTGCAAAGGAATCTGCAAAGTAATCAGCTGCATGTTTACCTGTTAAAATGTTTCTATCTTTATAAAGTGTGATCTTGGTATTTCTCCCTGTACCTTCATCATTTAGTTGTTTTACAAGTTTCCATAATTTCCTAGTATCTCTTTCTAGGTTCAGCGACTCTGTTTTTTCTTTCCAGCTGCTCCGTCTGGCTTGTAACTTGGCTCTTTGAAATTTAGCCTTTGTTTGCTGATATTTGTTGTGATGTTCTTGGCTAGGTCTGTTCTCGGCCTGCTTTCTAGATGTTTCCATCTCATTTTGCAGCTTTTCCAGTTCATCATTCCAGTAGGGTTTGTAGTTTTTGCGTGCCCCCCTGGGTATGGTTTTACTAGCAGCATGTAGTATACATCTATTAAATTCACTCACTGCTCTATTGATGTCTTTGTCCAAGTTCATGTCCTTAGCTAGAACACTGGTTAAATGCTGGTACATTTTCCAGTCTGCCCTCTTATAGTTCCACCTAGTGAGCGTGCTGCTGTCCTTGGTATATTCATTGTGAATTTCCAGAAATACTGGTCTGTGGTCACTACCCCCAAGCTGCTTTCCAACGACACGTGTGATGTTCCATTCCAGGCCTGGTGAGTAGAATGCCAGGTCTGGTGTAGAGGTGGTGTGCCATGCTCTCGAGTAGAAGGTTGGTGAGTCTGCTGGCTGGTTAATAAGAATGAGATTATTTTCATCCTGCCAGCTCTCAAGTTCCTCACCTCTCTTGTCGATATGATCGTAGCCCCAGCTCTGAGAGTGGCTGTTGAAGTCACCACACACCATAAGCCTTTCTTTGTCTGGAATTGTGTCTAGTGCCAATGGTTTATCATTTGGGCAGTAGTAGTTCAGGAGATGGAATTCTGCACTGTCTGTTTTTAGGTGGAGCATCTGGTATTCTGCCCCGTCCATGTATACTTCCAGCTGACATGCGCTGATATTGTTTTTAACTAGTGTCAGAATTCCACCCTTTCGCCTGTCTTTTCGGTCAGATCGGTAGCACTGGTAGCCTCTGATTTTGAAGGCTATGTCGCTGCTGAGGTGTGTTTCTTGGATACAGCATATATTTACTTGTTCTTCACTGAGGACATTTTCAAGTTCCAATTTTTTGCTGTATCCATCTCTTTTACTGTTAACACCCTCAGCATTCCAGTGCATTATTTTTATTGGTCGTTTGTTTGTTTGGCCAGTAGCTCTATTCCCTTGCCTCCTGGCTCCTCGGGGCAATTGAGAAGGACTTCCAGTAACTGAGGTTGGGCCCTTTCGAGGTATAGGGCCCGGCACCGTCCCTGCCTGAACGTCCGCCACAGGGCAGGCACCATAACGTTTATTAGATGCAGACATGTTTCCATTGTGTTTTATGCGTGGCAACCTGATTATCTGTGCGCCTTTTGGCTGGTTGCCTCCGTCTTCAGCACTCTGCTTACTTGGGCCGGACTATGGTCCTGCTCGAGTGGGAGTGCCCGACCAGTCTTAGTTTCCAGCCTCTGATGGCTGAACTAAGCCCCATCACCACTTCAAGGTTCTGGCCTCGATGGGGGAACGAGTAGATGTATGTTAGGGCAATAAGAAATAGTTAAGACACGTGGATAATATAGATTGAAAAGATTATCAGATATTAGAATCAGGTAGAGTGAGGCTGAGAACATATCCAGTGACAGAGATAAATTTAAAAAAAGGTGTATTCGTGGTCTATCAAGTTGCGGTAGAGATGGAGTAGAGTAACTATACATTAGAATTGTACAATCTCAAAATCTGATGTTTGTGACCACACGTACATTACGTGATAGGCAACAATAGTCGGTAATGATAAATATTATTATAATAATGGTCTGTAGAGGTCTAATGGTCTAATAAATCTTGTCACCAGTAAACATGTCACCAATGAATAGATTACAAGTAAACATGTCACCAGTAAACATGTCACCATTAAAAATTCACAAGTAATCACGAAACCAGGAAACATGTCACCAGTAAACATGTCACCAGCAAAAAAGTCACAAGTAATCACGAAACCAGGAAACGTGTCGCCAGCAAACTTGGAACCAGCAAACATGTCACCAGTGAACATGTCACCAGCAAACATTTTACCAACGAATGTATCACAAACAAACATGTCACTAGCAAACTTTTCACCAGAGAATACATCAACAGTAAACATATCACAAGTAAACATATCACCAGTAAACATATCACAAGCAAACATGCCACTAGCAAACATTTCACCAGAGAATATATCAACAGTAAACATATCACAAATAAACATATCACCAGTAAACATTTTAACAATGAAAATATATCACCAGTAAACATGTCACCAGTAAAGATTTCACCAGTGAATAGATCACAGATAAGCAAGTCACCTGTAAACATGTCACCAGCAAATATGTCACAAGCAAACATGTCACTAGCAACCATGTCATCAGTAAACATATCACCAACAAACATGTTACCAGCAAACGTGTTACTAGTAAGCATATCACAAGCAGACATGTTATCAGCAGACATCAACAGATATCAGCGAAAATGTCATCTGTAAACATGTCACCAGTAAACATGTCACCAGTAAACATATCACCAGTAAACATATCACCAACTAAGATGCCACTAGTAAATATGAGCTTATGCCACCAGTAAATATATCACAAGTAAGTAGGGCTTATACATATTATTAGTAAATATTTCACCAATTAATATATCCCGTGTAAGTATGGATCCAGTAAAAATGTCACCTGTAATCAGTAATGATTTACTAAAAAGGAAAGAACTAACCAAAATTGTATTCTAGAGTAACAACCTCCTTGTCCACGTCAATGACTGTAAGTCCAAGATATGTCTCCGTCTGTACGCCGGGACTCATGACAATCTTGCCCTGAGTGTCAAAATTGAATGAACGAAAGATTTAAGTGCTATTGTGAACTGTCTGAACTCATAACGAACTTGCCATAACAAAATTATATATGTTATAGAAAGATAGATGGTCAATTACGTGACAAACTTTCTATAGCGAAAAGATATTGCATGCAGAAAGAAAGATATATCGTAAATGCTAGTAGATAGACCAGTTCACACTTAAAGTTAGAATATTTCATAAAGTAAACTGTAACTCTACTGTTTCTTAGGATTTAAATGTGCTTGCTTCAATTATATCAATAAAGTTGCGATTCAAATCACAGCGTGAAAACGTGTTCTCGGAAACCAAGTTGTAAACAACGATACATATTACGACTAAACATTTCACCAGCAAACATGTCGCACAATAAACATGTGACCAGTAAACATGTTATCAGTAAACATTTCACCAGTGAATTTATCATTAGTAAGCATGTCAGCAGCAAATATGTCACCAATGAATAGTGCAATTTTCCGGATTACATCCAGCTAACTATCTATCTACCCATAATCCATTAGTGTTACAAGGGTAGACCTTCAGGCCTTATTACATTCAGTCAACACATAGTTCTCTAGCGGTCTATCTTCAGCAATGCGCTAGCGGTCTATCTTCAGCAATGCGCTAGCGGTCTATCTTCAGCAATGCGGTTGAGAGGGAAAATTCTTGATCTGTTGTGTCATTTGAAGTTATCTGCCCGAGGTTTTCTGTCACACCCATCTGCTTTTTCCACCTTCAACTGTTCCCTTCAATATATTTTTTTTACAGGGAACCATAAACTTTTGTTACTGCATGTTTTCCTGTCAAGGAGTGCATAGAGGTTTTCTATGGGCTGTGGAAATAAAGGTCGTTTTGCCATACCAGATGCCATACCACAATCAGAAGGATTTTAATTGTGCCTCCGAAAGAAAAAAATCCTGTCCCAACCGTGGATTGAACCCGGGACCTCGACAGAGAACCATGTCAGCATAAATGTCTAAACTATGCTCGTTGTCGTCGTTTTACAATTTAAAGTAGTGATTCTTGAGAACCTGCAAAACTTTCTACTTTAATTCTATGTAACTAGCAGAATAACTTCAGCATACGCGATGTTCAATACATCATCTTTTTGGTATGCCGTTGGACAATGTCACCACAATGTGAGCCTTATACCGTATTACCCGCTACTCCTGAGACATGAATACAGGAAATGTGTCTGTGTTGCTATAAGGTATAGACAGAAAACGACCACAAGGAAGAAAATGAAAATACACAAGAAAAAGAAGTTAAAAGGAAATGTAGGAACTCACCTGTAACGATGCAGAAGTTAGAATATAGAAATCAGTTCTGGGCGCTAACTCTGGATACTCGGCTTCTCGAGTACGTCCATGAATGAATCTGTCATTGATTCAATAATTCCGATAATTATTAGTCCTGTACTTTGTCATTTTTTTTCTAGCTATTATTATAGGTTTGCAAATAAATAATTTATCATAATAATTCATATCATAATTGAACATATACACAAGCTAGTCCGTATCAATAGCTAGATCGAATTAGTTATATCGATTACTGTTCACTTTTAGCTACAACTGAACGTTTTCATCATCATCATCATCAAACCCATAACCCTTCCGAGTCGTAGGGGTGTCACTTTGGAATCGTCAAACCAAAAATATCGCTATGACTCTACGTTGTCAGTTCTTTGCTTATTAACAACACAAGAGACACAGAGTTTTGGAGAAACATGATTGCCTACACCACTCGGCCTGGCACTTTATTGATCTATTAATTGATTCGTCGTCGTCTGCGTTCATTCTCAAACTCCTGCAGATTAGCAGGATGTAGTCCAGAGAAAGGAATGCGTTGTGTCATGGTTTACAGCAATGCTGCGATATCCGCGCCTTTCGGCCTGACACATCCGACTTCAGAAATGGCTTTGGGTCACTGACCCTATATGGGATGGGACAGCCAACTCCATCCTATAACCTCCTTAGTCGCCTTTTACGACATGCGTGGAAGGTAAACAGTGTTACTATTCTTTGCTCCCATTCGGGCCCCGGGAACACACGGGCGTATTAATTGATTGAACAAGCAATGTTCATGCTGGTAGAATTGTTTCTCTTGGAATTGCTGTAAAAACAACAACCAATAAACAAAATGAAACATTCTTTTAGGTATAATTATATCTTTTAATTGAATTTCTTCAAGCTTTTTTATTTAAGCTAATTATTTCAAGCTAGTTTTAAGTTATTTTTATGGTGTGGTTTTTTTTTTGGGGGGGGGGGTCATTTTAAAAAACCCACCTAAAATGTGACTAACAACAGCTCCAGCTATCTGGTAGTCCTGTTTCAGATGGCAGGAATGAGACGTGGAAGCAAACCCATGCTTAGAATAATCTTTCATAAAACTAATCTATATAGTGCAAGTAAAAATTACCACACACCCTGGTGTGTCACTAATGAAGTCAATGTCTTCACTGGGCTTTCCTGGATTCATATTAACTGTTACATTCACATCTTTTGAAACATCATCCCTTGATAGCACCAGCTCGGTGACCAGGACACGTGTGAGTGCTCTGTGTGCATAAGTTCTTAATGTGATGTTGACGCCATCTCCAGAATAAGACTCGAAAAACACACCTATGAGATATGATAACGTAGTGATGGTAAACACACATATGAGATATGATAACGTAGTGATGGTAAACACACATATGAGATATGATAAAGTAGTGATGGTAAACACACATATCAGATATGATAATGTAGTGATGGTAAGCACACATATGAGATATGATAATGTAGTGATGGTAAACACATATATGAGATATGATAACATAGTGATGGTAAACACACATTTGATATAAGATAAAGTAGTGATGGTAAACACACATATGAGATATGATAACATAGTGATGGTAAACACACATATGAGATATGATAATATAGTGATGGTATACAAAACGAAATGTACCTACATCGACGCAACCTCGACTGAGGATTATCGCCATGGAAACATTACGGTTGGTTGCGTTATAGACAGTGATGTTGTGCAGTATAACGTGAGTCACTTTCTCAATTCACATTGTCCTTGATCTTCATCTGCAACCTTCCATTTCCATGTTGTAATCTCTAACCGGCTATGGTGTATTGTCAGGCTCTGTGATGAAGTGGTACAGAGCTCGGCTGTGACGGCCAAGGTACCGAGTTTGATCTCTGCCACAGGTAATTGAGCATTCGGATCGTTCAGATAGACATGGCAAACTACTGAACGTATTTTATTACCTAGAAAATCACTACAAAAATGCTGGTTTGATGGCTACGTCCTGAATAAGAAGTAAAGGTATGTCTTATGGCAGCAACCTGTCGTCGGTGATGAAGATAACTCTTCATGTACTAAGCCGCAGCAACTATTAGGTGGGGTGGCCAGTTCGCTTCCTTGCTGTCTTTACCTCCCCTAACTCATACGTCAGGTATTCATTTACAGCTGAGTCGACTGGACGAGTGGTCGTGTCAAGCGAGAAATCACAACCCAAATTTTGTTGTTGTTGTCCGGACGTGGTTTCGAACCTGGCACGCTGTAACCCAGTGATAGAAAGCAAGCTCTTTCTATATCCTGAATAGGATACGCTACGAATATATAATCTCTTACACATGGAGGTGTTATAATCTATAGTAGGTAGGGGTATTGTAATCTCTAACAGGTGGAGGTGGGGGTATTGTAATCTCTAACAGGTGGAGGTGGGGGTATTGTAATCTCTAACAGGTGGAGGTGGGGGTATTGTAATCTCTAACAGGTGGAGGTATTGTAATCGCTAGTCACATATTATTATTGGCTACTCCAAAAAACTAATGTGACTTTGTATCTCATTTTCCACTCTGTACATCTATGTCATCTCCTACATGTACACATATCTCATTCTCTGCTCTATACACCTGTCTCATTCTCTGCTCTATACACCTGTCTCATTCTCTGCTCTATACACCTGTCTCATTCTCTGCTCTATACACCTGTCTCATTCTCTGCTCTATACACCTGTCTCATTCTCTGCTCTATACACATGTCTCATTCTCTGCTCTATACACCTGTCTCATTCTCTGCTCTATACACCTGTCTCATTCTCTGCTCTATACACCTGTCTCATTCTCTGCTCTATACACCTGTCTCATTCTCTGCTCTATACACCTGTCTCATTCTCTGCTCTATACACCTGTCTCATTCTCTGCTCTATACACCTGTCTCATTCTCTGCTCTATACACCTGTCTCATTCTCTGCTCTATACACCTGTCTCATTCTCTGCTCTATACACCTGTCTCATTCTCTGCTCTATACACCTGTCTCATTCTCTGCTCTATACACCTGTCTCATTCTCTGCTCTATACACCTGTCTCATTCTCTGCTCTATACACCTGTCTCATTCTCTGCTCTATACACCTGTCTCATTCTCTGCTCTATACACCTGTCTCATTCTCTGCTCTATACACCTGTCTCATTCTCTGCTCTATACACCTGTCTCATTCTCTGCTCTATACACCTGTCTCATTCTCTGCTCTATACACCTGTCTCATTCTCTGCTCTATACACCTGTCTCATTAGTCTATACACCTGTCTCATTCTCTGCTCTATACACCTGTCTCATTCTCTGCTCTATACACCTGTCTCATTCTCTGCTCTATACACCTGTCTCATTCTCTGCTCTATACACCTGTCTCATTCTCTGCTCTATACACCTGTCTCATTCTCTGCTCTATACACCTGTCTCATTAGTCTATACACATGTCTCATTAGTCTGTAAACCTGTCTCACTGAATTGATATGTGGCATGCCCGTGCATAACGCAGAGTGATTACTCATAACACAGTGAGCTCCGTCGTGTGAAGGGAAGTAGGCTCAATAGAACAAATCGTGGATGGGTCGTTCCAAGGATAGCGTTAAACATATTTGCGCCTCACTAGGCATAATTCCTAGCGAGGAATGTATACCTATTCCTATGACCTTTCAAGAGCCAGTGAACCGTCATTAAACTCAATAGAGACTGCAGGAACACAACCCTGTGAGCGTCGATGCTAAGGTCAAGCCACTCATCTGTGAACATGCCGATTATATTTACACGGACGTGTCGGTCATCCGCCACCAGCGATGAGCATGGGCTTTTACTACCTGATCACAAGGAAGAAAAGCACACGAAGCCAATGGAGCCTTTACTGAAACAACAATGAGTCTAACGATGGAAGTAATTGCCGTAACGCAGGAACTTAAATGGCTGGAATCGCAAGCTTATTCCTGTGCGTGTATAATAAGTTACTCAATGAATGTGATTCAGAAAGTCAAAACAGGTGATGTACGCAGGGCATGGGTGGAGTCATTTGAGAGAGCCAAAATACGGGTCGCACTACGGAAAGTCACGCTCGTCTTTGTCCCCGAGTGTCATGGGGAGCTAATGGGCCTACCAATTAACTAGCCTCGCCATCATAACAGATGCACAGCTTATTGATCGAGCAGACATACTCACTGCTCTTCGTGAGTCTGCACTATCAGATGATTTTGAGATAAATGAACATGGGTCAATGTCAAGAATGCGGAATTTGGAGATGGTAGGTGTGTCCCGAAGAAAACACTTTAAAATATTTCTAAAAGGGCAGTGAACCAACAAAGAACCGGTACTATCAGCCGTTATGCCCTTAGAAATTTACTGAAGCGGAAATATGAACACCTATGGACATTTTAGGTGTGGGAAAGGGTAATCAACATACCAATACCTGTCTCACACTATGCATCGCATTCCCTACTATGCACACCTGTCTTCGTGTACCTCATCCCCTACTCTGTACACCTTTATCACGCTACGTCTCCCATTGCCTACACATACACCCCTCACTGTTTGTTCCAGCTTACCTCTACCAATATCCAAATGATAAATCCGTGTCAATGCACTAGGTGTTGTTTCATTGATACTGTAGCCACATGATGAAGATATTCGTGCCCGGTGACTGCTGAAGTTGGCACCGTTATAGAGACCATTCATAAAGATACTGTCGCTATGTATCACCGTGGCTATATGACCGTTGCCAACCTCAGGCATGTAGTCAGCGTTTGATGGCAACCTGTTATAGAGTAGGTGTCATTGTTGGCTTACATGTGTGATTATTTCAAAGATGTATGCTACGGTGGGGATGACGAATACAGTAATTTGATGACGAGACAATGACACTACACTATTGTTACAAAACTAAATAGTGGAATGTTATATTATATTATTGTTGTAAAATGATATAGTAGAATGTAATACTGTACTATTGTTATCTATATATCTATACATCATTCCATAGTTAGTGAGTTGAGAAATCATCATCACTGCACACATGACATATCAATAGGTGCTCCGATCTCCCCATGATTATGCCTATATCTCTATATCTGCAATTATACGATGACCAGCAGGTCCAGTTCTTTTTGGTCAAAAATACTACCTGACGAACATAACAATGTCTATTTCCCTTCACGCCACATCTCAAACTCAGCTCCCTGACTCTAGATATGGAAAAGAAGCCAACATTATTAACCATTTTTAAGTATGATACCAATTAACTGTCCATATGCTTACTGTTCGTTTTCTGTTGTATGTTTTAATTTTGTTTCAATTTTTGTCTTCATAAAGGCCTTTTGGTCGAAACATGGATTTGTGTGTATTATTATGTGTGTCTTTAGTTATTACAAAAACGTCATTACTCTATTCCTGAATTTACCTATTCTATAATAGTGCTGATTTGAAAGTAAGCTCTTGCTCGGCACAACCGTAATTTACGTTCTACATTTGGACAATCAAGCAAGAATCACCCTACTCGTACAGATGTGTCTCTCACTCACTCAAGAATGACACACATCGTCTCACTCTGGATTCCATCCAACATTTCAGTCTGCATATGCTTGAGAGTCATAATTGTCAATACATATTCTATCACATAAACAATCAATCCTTGGTATTGAAGAAACAGTAATCTCTGTTTACATCGAGATGCAGCCACTTCATTGCTGAAAGACCTTTTCTTGATCTTCAAATGAGGAGATCAACATAACCATTGAAGCCCAGACTCCTGTCGAAAAAAATCCCAAATAGTTTACTGCACTGGTTCTTTCAAGAGTTTACCCACACAAATCAACACTCGGCATTGATGAATTTACAATGTGATCACTAAGAGAGAACTACGTCACATACGCTCTATAGCAGTGTTTCCCGACCTTTTTTTTTACCATGTCCCATCTAAGTATTTCTAAAATTCTTTCTTACCCCCCCCCCCCTCTTGTGTAACATGTACATATTTTTGTATATTCAAATATTCAATTATTCTTAAATAAAGTTTAATTATAACTTGTTCGAATTGCACTCCTGAACAATCAAAGTGCGCCGACCCACGTATCTATCTATCAATGTAGATTCTTGCAGCATCTTGCCATTGAAATATTTCATAAAATAACTATCAGTGAAATATTTCATAAAATAACTATCAGTGAAATATTTCATAAAATAACTATCAGTGAAATATTTCATAAAATAACTATCAGTGAAATATTTCATAAAATAACTATCAGTGAAATATTTCATAAAATAACTATCAGTGAAATATTTCATAAAATAACTATCAGTGAAATATTTCATAAAATAACTATCAGTGAAATATTTAACGATTTCTTATATTACTTCTTGTGTCCATCTTGAGAATGCTTGCCCTTCTTGATCTCACTCTGGAGACTTTCTTTGGTAGACGGTGAACTGGCATAGGAACTACATGACCTACCCAACGAATGCATGACTGCATCAAATATCATTGCTAAGGATACCAGCCCTGTGAAGGGCACGGGCATCCGAATTCCTATCTTACCATCTGATGTTCATCTCATTTCTGAGACAAATTACGTGAGAGCTATGCTATTGAAGATCTTGCAGCATTATATAAATAAGTATCTGAAATTCCTTTCCATAGCATTCATTCATGCATTCATTCATTTTCCTTTTGGGCTGAAGTTAACGCATATGACAGAGGTCAGACCTCCAAATTCCGTCTGTTCAAGGCTATTCTGTGTAGTTCTTGAATAGTATGGATATTGGTTGTTTTACTTTCTCTAAGTATTGTTCTTCTGGGTGTTTCTTTTGGTCTAACCCCGGCTCTTTTGCCTGTAGGTATCCATTCAAGTTATTGGTGGTGTATTCCGTTGATGTCTGCGTGTAAGACATGCCCGATGTCGGACCATCGGCGGTTTCTGATAACATCTGTGATGAAATGTTGATGTGTCTCTTCTCTGATTTTATCATTTGATTTGAATTCACTCCAATGGGTGTCAATTATCCTACGAAGACATTTGTTCTCGAAACTCAGTAATTTCTTTTCTGAAGATTAAGAGCTTTTCCAGCTCTCACGTCCATATGATAGTTCGATAACAGTAAGCATAGCAGGCGCATGGAAAATACTGCCTTATGCTTATATTTCTCCGTTACTGAGGGTGGTGTAGCTTAAAAATCGCTGAAGGCTGACATATTTGGAGGGCTTTTTGTGCTGTCTCCAGTGTTGCACACCCTAACTAGTTATGTGTCTTATTATTAGTAGTAGTATTGTTATTATTATTATTATTATTATTATTATTATTATTAAGTGTGATATGGTCATAATTATAACATTATAAATTCTTCTATTTTTCAAGATATAAAGTGGTACTTAATTCTAAAAGAAAATGAGTAGAAAAAAAATAAGAAAGGTAGCATAAAGATAGATCAGGTTATTGGTTCAAGGATTGCAATTACAAATTACTACGCTGTTTCTAGTGAGTTAAAATAAGAGAAAAAAATAATGTATACAAGTAAACTTTTTGACTTGTAAGATTGGGCTATAATACTCACTGATTAGTTGATAGAATTGTCACTTCTTCTGGTGTCACCGATGGTGGTACCTGTTCCATGCTCGACTTTACAATTCTGTTCTGTGTGTTCTGATGTATATAATTATAGGGTGTCTATAAATTTGATGCGTACTGATATTATATAGAGTTGCAATAAATACTTACAATTTATATGACGTACTGCCATCACCAATGTAAATACGTGCACAGTGACTTTGTAGACACCTCGTACAATGTCAGTGACTATCTATGCCCAAGGTTATTTACGATATTCGTACATTACAATATGTCCTGTTATTCTCATTCGTTTTTATTTGATGTCAGTAAGTATTCATTCGTTTTATGCTATCCGTTTGTTGTCATCAACTGTTTCTGTAGTTCTTTAATTTATATGCAAAGTCTTTGAATACTTTACTAAATAGAAAACATTATAATAATCCGTTAATCTAGTGCGTTCAATGTGGGAATGGAAAAACAAGTCCGCGTACCACATCCACCAAGCCTAGCCAATTCACTGGCCTTCCAGGATCATTTAAAAGTATGTATTGATCTCAGACAGTGATGCGTGCTTTCACCAGACCTGTTCTCTTTATACAGTGAAAACATATTGCGTCCAATAGTAGATATCCCAGGAATATCAGTGAGAGGACATAACATAAATAATTTGAGATATGCGGATGACACCTTTCTGATTGCAAAAAGTGAGGAAGACCTTCAAGATTTAATTAATGTAGTAGTCACAGAAAGTAAAGAGAAAGGCCAATTCCTAAATATTAAGAAAACAGAAGTAATGGTTATTTCAAAGAAACAAAATAACACACCTTGCAAGATCAAAGTGAATGATATAATATTAACACAGGTCCACCAATTCAAAAATTTAGATACAATGATTACAGCAGATGAATAAGTTCAACAGAAATAAGAAGCAGAATAGGACAGGCAAAAACATTCAGAAAAATGCAAAATATACTGTGTAATATGACCTTGTTATTAGAGGTGAGAAAGAAAATTCTGCAGTGCTATATAACACCTATACTAACATATGGGTGCGAGTCTTGGACAATAAACAAACTGGAAAGTGGGAAATTAGAAGCAACAGAGATGTGGTTCTACAGAAGAATGCTGAGAATACCATGGACTGCCAGAAAACTAATGTAGAGGTGTTGAAAGAGTCAAATGTGAAACGGACCTTAATCAACAATATAAGAAAAGGGCAATCTTCTTTTTTTGGCGAATTCATGAGACAGGCAGGTTTAGAGAACATAGTCACAACAGGCAAAATTCAAGGCAACAGAGACAGAGGGCGACAACGTGAGAAAAGATTAGACAGTTTGACAACCTGGCACGTCAAGGAAACAACAACGACTTTGATACATAATACTGTGGACAGAGAGCTGTGGAGAGCCATGACCGCCTCCGCCAGCCGGTATGGCACCTGATGATGATGATTGATCTCGTATAGCGTACACAGCTACATCACACACTTTCACGGGTAATTTGTAAACTTTGATAGGAATTGATTACATCAAATCTTTGTATCATACGAGCTGAACTAGTGTTCAGAACCAATTAATACAGGATCAGACAGTGGCTTTCGTAATGAGAATAATGAACAGCAATAACATATATCGGGGAATATCTTAATCAAACATCAGAAAAAAATCAGAAAGAAATCGTTTCAAATGTAAGGGATTTAGAAATGCTTCAAATGCGTAGAGGATTGGCTTCATTGTGCTCGGGTTTCTACATATATACTCTCAACAAAACAGCATCACGTCCGTCAAAAGCACCACACATAGTACGTAAATCCATAACTTCAGGTGATAATTCCCCCTCCCCCATGTTATGTTATGTTCCTGTAGGGCCATATGCGGCGCATAGGGCAGAAACCATAGCTTTCCATTTCCGTCTTTGTGTTGCCAGGTCTTTCAATTGTTGCGTGTTGTTTAGGTTCATTGACATGCCTTCTCTATTAATGGTTCTTCGTAGAGTTTCTCTAGGTCTCCCTCTTCTTCTTACTCCGGGTGGCACCCAATATAGTGACTGCTGGGGAATTCTTATGCTGTTCATTCTGAGAACATGGCTTCCCCCATAGATGTCTGAAATAATTCGCATCGTAAACAAAAAATAAAACAGAATTATGATTATCAACAGTAAAGGTCTTCGAGTAGAATCAAAACAAGTCTTCATACCTGATGATTTTGATTATTGCCATAATTTTCGTTCGTCACTGTGTGCTTACTATGTGAGTTTTTGTGTGTTTTTGTGTTTGTTTTTTTTAAACTTTTAAAGACACTTAAGATATCACTGACACATTTCAACATAAACATTCATGGGAAAGAGCGGAATCAAGAGGGGTGAAGCAGCTACAGAGAACATCAAACACGACGATGCGCACCAGAAACGTGCTAGAATAAAGGCAGAACGGCTCAATGTCTACAGAATCCTACCACACATGCTCAGAGTGAGATAGATAATAGGTCTACCACGCACGCGTAGAATTCATTAGTCACAGCCGGTCACACAACAGACATTATCGTCTGCCCAGTTGAGAAGTATGGCCATCGTCGAATGCGACGGACGAACATTATATGTCGGCTGTCAGCGATGACTAGCAACTTGCACGGAAATAATCAAAAACATTAACGAGATAGCCGACTTATTGGCAGGCAATGTGGCTATAGATGGCGCATTGCTGAGAAGAGATAAAGCTGACTTAATGAAGGGAGTAATAAATGCATTTCAGGATGAAGATGATGTCAATGAGGCTGAGAACGTACACATACATACAGAGAATGTTAGAAATGGGAGTATCTAGAGGTGAGGGAAGGAAAAGTAAATTTTTTGGAAAGTCCCGAAGATCACACAATCAACACCTGACCTGAACTCTGAATCTACATACACTGGGATGGCTGCTGGAACGAAGGGCGGAACACTTATGGGAATGCCCCGCGTGCTGTGAAGCCAGTTTCTAATCGAGAATGAAGAATCAAAAACATGACGTAAAAGGGCGTGTTTTAGTTCTGCTCATTGGTCTTCTATTACCGAATGTTAAGACTGAATTCGAAACGGCGACCTCTTGTGCGCAAGGCAAACGGCATTACCCTTGCTCCAGGGAGATCTTAAAAAAAGTAAAATGTCCAGATCTTGACCAATCAAATCTACATTTGGTACAGGGACGAAAAAACGTTGCCCTTGTCTGATCGCAGACTAATAGTCTGACTTCGCTATAGACGAACATCGTGTGTGTTATACAAGTCAAGTAGGCAAAGCTTGTACGCTAGACTTACGTTACACTTCTACGACTAACATTCATTTTAGTTTTATTAGATAAACTATTGTCTTGATCAACTTGATAATAAAACTGTTCCCACGAACCGTGGTCATAAGATGATGTAACCATTTCAAGAAACGTGCTGTCGAACTTCATTTAGTAGATCCATAATCCGTATTCTCAACATCAGCATTATTTGATGTCACCTATAATTTATTAATTTAAAATTGGGGACTTATATAACCGTATTTTACATCGGAAATTTCCTTTCATCTGTATAGATTGAAGAAGTATTGTATCCCTATATGTATTTGCTATACATAGAAGTATGTATAGCAAAAATGTCATTTTCGATAATTTAACTATTAGGTGTATTAATGTATGATGGTAGATTTACATCATTTTATGATAAATGTATGCATCGATTCTTTTCATACAAATGGATTCAACAATGTATCTTGCTTTGCACTCATTTTAATGTACCTATCTTAGAATTGTTGTTCTTACTTAACAGTGACTTATCAATTTTCCATAACAAGGTTGCGCTGCATTTACACTGGTTTAAAAAAAAAATGATGTTGAAAGTTGTCTAGAATTTTTAAACTGAATTAGGAGCATTTTGTGCCAATGAAGCCAAAAAATGACATCCATGTTTCTCAAATAGGTCAGGTTTTTTTTTCTAAATTGATTTTAAACAATTCTATTCTCTGACTATAGCCTACTATTCATAACTACATTTTGGTGATATTAGTAGTTAATTTATGTGTTACATTTCTCACATAAAAAGTATTTAACAGAATGAATTTGTTAAATGTTACAAATATGGAATTATATAAATGAAGAGAAGACATTGAACAAGGTAAGGACATGTAAATTATGTCATCACTGAGTAAAATTCAAGACATAAACTTCAATTTCTTTGACTTTCTCGAGTGCTCAGCAGCAGGGATGTTTCTTTCTTCAGAGTCCAGCAGTAATCACCCATTATTACTGCATCCCAATGTCCTTGATACCTAGTCTCCATTTCTTTTATGTCCTGATGGAAACTCTCTCCCTGCTCATCACTCATTGATCCAAGATTCTCAGGAAACCTATCCACATGTGACAATAAATAATGCGTTTTATGCTCATGTTGTATCCAAGGTTTTTGAATGCAGTTAACATATTGTTGACAACTTCTTCATAGTTACTGGCTTTGGTGTTGCCCAAATAATTCTTCACAACCAGAACAAAGACCTTCCATGCTTCCAATTTCGATTTGTTCATTGATTTTTCAAACTAAGGATCTCTGATGAGCTGACGAACTTGAGGACCATCAAAAATGCCACCTTTCAACCTCTCTATGGTTAATCCTGGAAAAGCGCGGCACAAGTAAGTGAAGCATCCTTGTCCAGGGCTTTGGTGAACTGTTTAATCAAGCCAAGCTTGATATGCAGCGGTGTGAATAGTATCTTGTTTCTGTCCACCAGAGGATTGTTGACGATGTTCTTTGATCTACCCGGCACCAATTCTTCTTGTGCAGGCCAGTCCTTCTTGGTATAGTGCTGAGACGTGCCTACTATCGCACATGCACAGAAAGCAGGGGTACTTTGTAAAGCCAGACTGTTGTCCCAATAGAAATATCACCATCTTCAAGTCAACACAAATATACCACTAGTACTGATAAGAAACTTTATTCAGCACACACTTCACTGCTTCATACTTCTCCTTCAGTGTAGTCGAGTGAGCAAGGGGTACAGAAGCAAACTGATTGCCATTGTGAAGCAGAACACATTTTAGTGATCTCTTGCAGCTGTCAATGAACAGTCTCTAATCTCTGGGTTAATAATGTTGCACTCCAAGCTTCTGCAGAAGGTGAACAATATCTTTACAGTACACCAAGTCCTTCTCTTCAAAGAAAAAATGGAGGAACTCTTTATGCCTGTTGCGATAAAAAGTGATGAGTGTATTTCTGCAAGATCTTCTAGTTGAAGCCATTTGAATCACTTGAAACCTTAAAAACACACCCCAAAAAAAGTAGCAATATTAGTAAGTTTAAACATGTGAAATCTTCATAATTTGTATATTCCAAGATAGATTAAGAAATTTTGCAACACATTGCGTGAAAATATCCATACATGTGACAATAAAATACTTGATTTCTATATCATTTGTCCTTTTAAATAGGAAAAAACACTTTTGATCAAATGTGTGGAAATCAATTGTCGTTTTACTGATTGATTTGACATGGAATATGACCCACCTATAAAAAACATCATGTAGTGCTAGATAAAAGAAAACCTGACCTGGTTGAGCAAAACCAATGTAATTTTTGGATTCAGCACAATAAAATTATCCTAAATGTGTAAAAAAAAACAACCAAAAAAAACCATAGACAGCAAATTTGATGTTGATCGGTGTTATTCTAAGAATACAAAAACAAGTGCACATTTTTTTTTTAAATATTTGCCAAATGATATACTTGAATAGACTTTAACTATACTAATTAATGAGTATGTGTTGCTGCATTGTTATTTCAGATAGTGTAACGACGATAAACACAATACGCAATTTATTGTTATTTAAAACCAATATGTAGGCCTATATTGAGACATTGTAATGTGAATATTACACAAGCTTGCGAGTGTCAAATCGTTATGACATGTGCTTTTAATAGTGGTTAAGTTTTTTAAACAACGTGCTGCAATAGTACATCGAAGCCACGAACATTCAAGTCATAATGAAGTCTTTGTTTGATGCCATAAACTATTTTATCGTGGGAACGGATTTGTTATCTTTATACCCAGGATTCAAGCGAGAGCGGATTGAGGTGAACGTGACATAAGATGCGTCACATATCCACAGTAATCTCACTGTTTTGTTGAAACTGCATTTGCCGATTTAGTAAACAGTGCTTTCCCCTAGCTACCGTCCAAATAAACAAGCATCCTTCCAGTTCATTTTAAACCTGCGAAATTTATTATTTCTTAAATATGAAGACATCTACAATCAATACTACTATATCGGATCATAAACTTCTTTTTTTAGTCTAGGTCCCAAGTTTAGGTTCGAGTCTAGAGTCTAGGTCCCAAGTTTAGGTTCGAGTCTAGAGTCTAGGTCCCAAGCTTAGGTTCGAGTCTAGAGTCTAGGTCCTAAGTTTAGGTTCGAGTCTAGTCTTGTTTCCAAGTTTAGGTTCGAGTCTAGAGTCTTGTTTCCAAGTTTAGGTTCGAGTCTAGAGTCTTGTTTCCAAGTTTAGGTTCGAGTCTAGAGTCTTGTTTCCAAGTTTAGGTTCGAGTCTAGAGTCTAGGTTCTAAGCCTATGTTTGAGACTAGAGTCTAGTTCCTAGGTCCTAAGTTTTGGTTCGAGCTTAGAGTCTAGGCACCAAGCTATAGTTCGAGTCTAGAATCTAGGTCCCAAGTTTAGATTTGAGTCTAGTGTCTCGCTTCCAAGTTTAGGTTCTAGTGTAGAGACTAGCATTGTATCTGATATCTGCAGTTTCGGTATGCTATCTACAGACCCATTTTAAAATATGAACATTTCATTATCTTACATAGTTCCTCTTCCATAACTCTGCCATAATAAACCTTCCATAATAAACCTTCTTCCATAATAAACCTTCTTCCATAATAAACCTTCTTCCATAATAAACCTTCTTCCATAATAAACCTTCTTCGATAATAAACCTTCTTCCATAATAAACCTTCTTCCATAATAAACCTTCTTCCATAATAAACCTTCTTCCATAATAAACCTTCTTCCATAATAAACCTTCTTCCATAATAAACCTTCTTCCATAGTCTTTTCAGAAATTACCCTCTCTCTCCCCATCCCCCTTAATATTCCCCCATTCATCTTATCAATCATTCACTGTTCGTTGTTCATAAAAACAGCATGAATACTTTGCTACCCGGTATTCACACATCTCTATCTTCTGTTGATCTAAATCCCCGTATTATTTGATAGTTCTCTAATATTCTGCTTCTATGATACCATTTTCACGAACTAGCCACACAAATAATGTCATCTAATTTTGCTCTAATCGTCCAACACATTTTCCAATTTATTTTAAACAAGTTTTAATTAATTACTTACCGTTTATTTATTATAGCTTATTTAACAACATCAGAACGTGTTAGTCCAGTGATTCTCAAACGTTTTCGTGCATTGGACCCCTTTGCTATCGATTTTATTTTATTGACATCGTGATGGCTTTAATTTTGACGGTTTTCGAGTAGGCCTAAGTCTTTTTTTTTTACTTAATGTGTCCACAGTGTGCATTGTCACGAAATAGAATTTCTTCTACAATGGAAAAAAACTATGAGTTATCCTATTCTTCTTCCTCTTCTGTGTTCGTTCTCAAACTCCTTCTGATTAGCAGGATGAAGCCATAAGAACGGAATACGATGTGTTGTAGTTTACAGCTTAGTTTAGTTGCAATATCTGTATCTTTCATCCACACACACTCGAATTCAACATTGCTCTTTTGTAACTTTGATCTAAAGGTGCGACAGTCAATTCCACCCCAACGCATCCTTAGTCTCCTCTTACGACATATATGGTAGATAACAGTGTTGTTATTATTTGCTTTTCTTTCTGGTATCAGCAAAACACGAGCGTAAGGACTAACTAAACCAGACACAAGACTTATTGAAAATACACGTTCTATAGAAAACTGAAAACTTTAAAAGTGATCCACACACATTATTATGATGAAATTCTGTGTATTTGCTATCCACCCAGGACCAGAGTTAGACAATAACTCAAACCATCTGGAAGTAGGTTGTGTATTTATGCACTACTCCAGGCTAAATTTAAATAGGAAGCAAGAGGATAAATTAAAAATTCTTGAAACTAACGGCAACCGAGCCAAGTCCGTTCTAACAGCACCAAATCACCTTGCAACTCGAGTAAAAGGACTTTCCGCAATTGACTAACCATATCTCAAATAAAGGATGCGATTTTGTCAAGACATTCAAACTGTGTACTAAAGTCACTGAGAATGTACCAAATTTATACTCTTGCTTCCTACTTCAATTTACATGTATACACTATTATTTGAAGCAACATTGTACTGTTTCTATGTTATTTATGTTACAAGAAGACCTATTTGCCCTTGTAGTACTAATAGGGATGTTATACGGGGTGTTCGTTGTTGTTGTAATAGTCCTTGTTTCGATTGTTCCATTCTCAATGATGAGTACACAGTTTGAATGTTTTGACAAAATCGAATCTTTTATTGGAGATGCGGTTAGTCAAGTACGGAAAACCACGTTTACTCGAGTTGCAAGGCGATTCGGTGCCGTTAGAACGGACCTGGTTCATTTCCCGTTAGTCTCAAGAATTTTGTCTCCAGACTATTGCTGCCAATATAGGGTCCTCTGTGTTCATTCCTCGCGACACAATATCTACTGGTTTTGCCAAACCTTTCTATTGCTCAGTGCATGTAACCACACGTTCGAGCCAAAGCCATGTCACTTTCTAAATCACTGTGCCTTTATGATGAGACTCAGAATATGATAACAATGCAGCTAGTCTCTCCTTCTCCAGTGATATGGAGTACAACTATGGTTCCATACCAATTCAGAGAGTGCATGCGTATATACAAATGACAAAGCATAAAACCACATCAAGTAAAAACAAAACAGACTTTTAAAAATCATGTAAAACATAAATAAATAGATAAAGTCTTATGAATGTTCAGCAAGGAGAAAGACTCAATATATATGCATATCATCTTCTAAGGTTTTTTGTTGAATGTGTGATTTGTATGGTGGGCCAAATATTCTTACCTGACTGCGGTGAGAGTGCTGGTCAGAAACAACGTAGACTACAGTAAAGGAAATCAGAACTGAAGCAGCCACAATAGTGGCCAGCAAGATGGCCATCTTCTTTTCCTGGGAGGACAAATATCGTATGGTCAATGCTAGGAAATTTCCGTAAATTATGTAAACACTTTTTTTCAATGTTTTTACCCCCTCCTCCCTTGTCAACAACTTGAAAAGGTTTCAGGGACCCTCCTGCTTTATTATGCCAAAATAAATTAACCGCACCCCCTCATTATCATGTGACATATTCTATCGAGAACGTGTTTTTCCTTATGGATTCTCTGAACACTCCTCGATTATGGGCGAGTTGACCTGCCGCAATTAGAAACATGTTTAAGCAATATGACAAATCTCTGCACCATTGTCGTCCTGGACGCCCTCTTCCCCTGTTGCCGTTAACTATGCCTTCAGCAATTAATCTTTCCATGATCTTATTGCCTCTTTATATGACCAAAACAAAATAAATCTTTCTTGTTAGAATGTTGTCAAGGAGGTATTCCCTTTCGAGGTTTATAGATCTTATTAAACAATTCATCATCATCAAGTGCCGTCTCCGCAACGAAGGTTGGCTGCAACGTATCTCCAACATCTCCTGTCTCTTGTCTTGGTGGTGCACTCTGCTAGACTGCAACCTGTCCATCGTGTAATGTTACTCTCCCACTTGTATCTCTGCCTACCTCTTGCTCGCTTCCCTTTGACTTTACCCTCAAGTAAGGTCTTCAATAGGGTGTTATGTCTTTTAATGTGTCCAAAGTATTTTATTTGCCTGATCTTTATTTCTCTTAGTAGTTCTTTCTTCATATTAAGTGTCTTTAGCACCTCTTTATTTGTTTTCTTCTCTTTCCATGATGTTCTCCCTATTCTTCTATATACCCACATTTCAAAGGCATCAATTTTGTCTTCTAATTGTCTATTTAGTGTCCATGTTTCTGAGCCATACATTAATATGGAATAGATGTAGCATTTTATAATTCTCATTTTTAACTTGTTTGTAATTTGTTTAGATATTAATAATTTCCTCATGTCATTGAAGGTACTTTTAGCCATTCCTATTCTCCTTTTAACTTCTGTTTCACATCTGCCATCATTTGTGACTATGTGTCCAAGATATTGATACTGTTTTACTTGTTGTAGTTTCTCTCCCTGTATGTTTATGTTTACCTCCTGTTCTTCTGTGTCTTTGCTGATTATCATGGTTTTTATTTTTTGAATGTTTATATCCAGTCCATATTCATTACTTGATTTATTGACTTGATCTATTAGTCTTTGTAGTTCATGTTCACTTTCTGCTAAAAGAACAGTGTCATCTGCATATCTAATGTTGTTTATTATTTTCCCATTGATCTTGAGTCCTGGTATTTCTTCTATATTTTTAAAGATATTCTCTGTGTAGATATTAAATAGGCTTGGTGATAAAATGCATCCTTGTCTTACCCCTCTTCTTATTTCTATGTATGGAGAGTAGCTGTTTTCACACCTTATTGATGCAGTTTGTTCCCAATATATATTTCTAATCAGCCTGATGTCTTTTCCATCTATGCCTATTTCTTGAAGACATTTGATTAATTTTTCGTGTTGGACTCTGTCAAAGGCCTTGCTGTAGTCTATGAAGCAAATATAGATACTTTTTTGGACTTCTATATATTTATCTATCACTAGCCGGATACTCAGTATAGTTTATCTGGTTCCTTTGTTTTTCCTAAAACCGAATTGTTCTTCACCGACCTCCATGTCTATCTTGTTCTTAATTCTTTCATGTATTATCTTGAGAAGTATTTTAGTTATATGGCTCATTAGACTTATTGTTCTATATTCTGTACAGTCCACAGCCCTGGGCTTCTTAGGTAGTGGTATGAATATTGATGATGTTAGGTCTTTAGGTATATGACCTGTTTCGTATATGTCATTGCAAATTTCTGTGATAGTATCTACACCAAATTCATTTAGAGTTTTTATTATGTCTGCTGTTATGTTGTCAGAGCCTGCAGCTTTTCCACATTTTATTGAATGTATTGCATGTTCTACTTCTGATTTCAGTATTGCTGGTCCATCATTGTTGTGTATTGTTGGTTTTTTGTTCCGTTGGTCGTCAAACAGTTCTGTTACATAATCTGCCCATCTTGTGAGTGCTTCTGTTTTATCAAATATTATTTTACCTATTTTATCTTTAATGCAGCCACCCCCCATTTATAGGATTTTTCTTATTTGTGATCAGCCTTATCTCCTTATGCATTAATTTTGTCTTCTGTTGTATGGACATCTCCTCTATTTCACTGCATTTTGTTTCTAGCCATTGTTTTTTCGCTGTTCTGCACATGTTACGTATCTCCTTATCTATACTGAAGTATTTTGGTGTATTTTTAGCTTTCTTTCTTTCTGTCATTTTCTCTAATATTTCATCTGTCATCCATGTTTGTTTGTTCTTGGTATTTCTTGTTGGTAAATTTTTACTTGATGTTTGAATACTTTTCTTTAGGCTTTCCCATTTATTGTCTATTTTCTCTTCTGGATTTTCCCTTCTGTATTGTTCCATGCACTCTATCATTAGATGTTCATATCTATTCCTTACATCTACAAGGTATTTGTGTTGTATGTCTTGTTGTTTTAGTGCTGATGCGTCTATCTGTGGTTCTTGGACTCCTCTATTTACTATCTTTTTAAGTTTGACATTTATTTTGCACAGCACTGGATTATGGTCAGAGTTGATATCTGCACCTGGGTATGTTTTGATGTTTTTGACACTATTTCTAAATCTATAGTTAATCATAATGTAATCTATTTGGTTCCTCTTTCTGTCTCCAGGGCTTTTCCATGTATATAATCTTCTATTTTCATGTTCAAAGAATGTATTACATATGATCATATTGTTCTCCTCACAGAACTGTATAAGTCTTTCTCCTCTGTCATTTCTTGTCCCTAGTCCGAATTGCCCTACAATGTTCTTATGTCTTCCTTTCCCTATTTTTGCATTCATGTCTCCCATGACTATTAAAATATCTGTTGATTTTACTGGTTTGAGTAGTTGTTGCAGATCTTCGTAGTACTGTTCTATTAAACAATTAAATACCATTTAAAAAAATACAATTAAAAAAAATATTTAAAATATTTTTTTAAAGACAGATTGTACACTTCATAACTAATTATTTGATACATTTGCAATGTCACAACTGAAGTTTATTGGTAGCTACAAAAGAATATATGCGGATACAGAGTTGTTGCTGTTTATGTTTTGATCTCCATGAAATGCAAACAAATAGAGCTTTTGTATTCTTTTGTGCAATGGAAAAGCTTCTCCAGAGCTAGATTTCATACTCAGATCTGATGAAGCTGTCACTCCCAGCGGTGTGTAAAGTTTCTAGAAGAAACTCAGAGGGAATAAGACGAACATGATATAAAGAGCGGGAAACGGGAGAAGATAAGTTATAGGCTAACAACACAACATGGAAGATTACGAAATAATGATACACAGATACTTGATGATATCAAAGTTCTTTTGTGTATTCTGACCAGATTTACAGCTCACGCTGGAACAATGCTTGCAGAAGCTTACGTTGACTTTCATGACTTTAGTTTGAGATGCTTGTCCCCATGTACACATGCCTTTAGTTTACGTTGTCTGATCCGATGTACACATGACTTTAGTTTGAGATGTCTGATCCGATGTACACATGACTTTAGTTTGAGATGCTTGTCCCCATGTACACATGCCTTTAGTTTACGTTGTCTGATCCGATGTACACACGACTTTAGTTTGAGATGTCTGATCCGATGTACACATGACTTTAGTTTGAGATGTCTGATCCGATGTACACACGACTTTAGTTTGAGATGTCTGATCCGATGTACACACGACTTTAGTTTGAGATGTCTGATCCGATGTACACATGACTTTAGTTTGAGATGTCTGATCCGATGTACACATGACTTTAGTTTGAGGTCTCTGATCCGATGTACACACGACTTTAGTTTGAGTTGTCTGATCCGATGTACACATGACTTTAGTTTGAGATGTCTGATCCGATGTACACATGACTTTAATTTGAGATGTCTGATCCGATGTACACATGACTTTAGTTTGAGGTCTCTGATCCGATGTACACACGACTTTAGTTTGAGTTGTCTGATCCGATGTACACACGACTTTAGTTTGAAAAGTCTGATCCGATGTACACATGACTTTAGTTCAAGATGTCTATCCCCATGTACACATGACTTTAGTTTGAGATGTCTGATCCGATGTACACATGACTTTAGTTTGAGATGTCTGATCCGATGTACACACGACTTTAGTTTGAGATGTCTGATCCGATGTACACATGACTTTAGTTTGAGATATCTGTCCCCATGTACACATAACTTTAGTTTGAGATGTATGTCCCATGTACACATGACTTTAGTTTGAGATGACTGTCCCCATGTACACATGACTTTATTTTGAGATGATTGTCCCCATGTACACATTGCTTTTTGTCAATATTGTTTAGGTGATACAAGCAACGAGAAAGAGATCCACTCAGGATGACTAACATTATGAACAGACCAGATAAAATTGTCAGTATACGTTACAGAGCAGGAACCAATCGGTTCGCAGTCACATTCTGAGTACATGGAGTAGAATGAGGACCGCAAATAATAACACAATACGAGCGGGTGAAACCAAAAAGCAAAACGCTACTAAAAATAAACTGAAACGAATTCCAATGCATCTCTTATCTAAAACAGGGTTTCCTAGTAGAAATAATATTTGAGCAACTAATGACCAAATCAGAGACATGAGTGTGTATAATACTTATCTGGAGAACAAACTCTACAAAAAATATAACAAGACATGCACATTGCAAATCCTAATATATTTTTTTAGGAGTTCAAATATTTTTAAAGCTTTCTTTAATGTGTATGCATAGATAGGGGCCTATATTAATAATATATAGAAGTTTTCTGACCAACAGTTTTTATGATGCATACAATTAATTAAAATGAAAATTTAAGAGTGCATTTGTTTTAATATTTTGTCAAAATATTTTGTCACTCACACATTTTTACAATTTAAATAATATTTTTATAACAAAAATATGTTCAGCTATTATATAGGTGGGCCTACAGATAATTTATTGCCAAACATTTTCATATATAATACATGCTTTAGCAATAGTTATTCTTCTTCTTCTTCAGCGTTCGCTCTCAAATAACCACAACGAATATTTTGTGTTATTTCCGCCGGGGAGCGTGAAGTATGTTGTGCTGCAAGTTCCACAGTAGAACTGTGATTATTTGCATCCCGGTTGGCCACTTGTGGTCAGGACGTCCGAGGTCCAGCACATCCGTTGTCGTCAATCCTTTTATCCGGTTTGGTCCCTATTCCGTGACAGCCTGTGTATCTGTCGCCGGGCACGCTAGTCGAGCGCACGTGTAGTGCCTCTTCTCCAAGACGCTTGTCGAGCATGTCTATCTGGTACGAGGTGCTCCACCGTCTATGAACCCATCTCGTGCAATTAGACGTACTCTTCCTGTGTCCATCGGGTACTGAACCGTTTCTCATCCGCGAGCCTGGTTCCGTATGAGGAAGAACTTGTCTGATGAGTTGGACCCTGGCTCGTTTGCCATCCTACCCGAGGAGACATCGTGAACCCCTTGTCCAAGTTCGAGTCTCACACCAAACGTTTGAGAGCAAGGTGTTCTAGAGCTGAGCAAACTTGTCCCAATAGCGCCTGAGCCCATCAAGTACTGAGCCCTTTCTCTCTGCAAGTGTGTTTCCGGTATAGGAAAGCTTGACAGTAGAGTTGGGCCATGGTTGCCATCGTCGTCCCTTTTCTGCCTAAATCCATCGGGTACGGGTCCCTTTCTCTTCGCGAGCTTATTTCCGGTTTAGGAAGGCTCGACGTTAGAGTTGGGTTAGGTCTTCTTGCTTTTCCGAACGCCCATGATTGGGTATGGGTCTCTGCCTATAAGGATCACAGGTAACTAGAAGCTCGTCTCGAGCTAACAGAGCTTATAGTTTCCCTTTACTAGGAACTTTTCACTTTTCATTTGCAGTTTGCGTTGCCCTCTGGCGCTGTTCTGCCCTTTCATTGTGTCATTGTACTCATTATGACATATATTTGTTTCTCGCCATGCATCCACCTTTTCGTGCCTTTTACATTGGCCGCCCCTCCAATGTTCTGACTGGACTAACAGGCGTCACTGTATGTCGACAGTGTCGCTGTATGTGGTGATACAAATGGTGTCGGAGATATTGTCTGTCTCTTTTTGCAGTCAAATCTCTTTCCATCTGCTTCCTCCACATTCTCGGACACGATCCCCAAATGATTTGGCCAGAATCAGCTCGAGCTGCTGTTTTCTGTTACCAGGGTCACCGCGAGGAGGTACATTTGGGATCTTGGATATCTGCTAACCCTAGGTCCGCCTAGAGCAATGCGTTCCCTTTGCACCCCAGCAATAGTTATTAAATGATTGATGACAAAATTTGTGACATGAGTTTGTATAAGACTTTATTTGGGGGAAAAACACTAAAAACATGATATCATGACATACGCATTGCAAATGCTAATATATTTTTGTAGTAATTAAAAACTTGTGAAACTGTCCTATAATGTGTATATATGGATATATTTCTACACTGTTAGTTAGTGTATTCGATTATTTTGCTTTATGCTGTAATTAATTATTATTGCAACATGTCAGTTGCATGCATTCGCATGTACGCAATGGGGCCTTGCTTTGTGACGCCCTTAACCGGAAACACACCATGTGTAAAGTTATTATATTGACGAAGGTCAGGGTAGGGTGTTACCATGAAACACCGCACTGTGTGTTTGTTACTAAGCCGCTAGACGTCACAATTTCAATGTATGTTCTAAAATATAACAATATAACAATGTTTGGATCACCATCAGCTAGGAGTAATAGAAAAAACTGCACCAACCAGATAAGGAAACCAATGATAGCATACCGGAAACTATTTGCAGATAAAGATAGCAAACGCGAGAAGAAAAGATCGTGAAATATGTTTATGTATTGTAAAATTAGGTCAAGGATATATGTAATGGGAGACCCATTAGCTCTTTTAATAATTGAAATTAATTAAACAGCGAAAATACACACAGATCCAAGATAATGTACTATAGTCGTGAGACGAAACACACCAGATAATTTACTATAGTCGTGAGACGAAACACACCATATAATGTACTATAGTCGTGAGACGAAACACACCAGATAATGTACTATATACTGTTCAAAAACAGAAAAGCAGTTTTTTTTGGGAGTTACTTTTATAAAAGATATTTGATGTTTGGACATCATTCAACCTCTCCTCTGTGTCCACCTGGTCATTAACTTCTCGTAGTTACCTGAATTGTACTCACCTTATTTTTCGTGAGGTCATGAAAGTATTTCAAGGTCAAAATAACATTTTTGGGAATAACTTGTGACATGTTCATGAGAATCCCCTGAAACTTAATGAACATAAAACACTCTGACCATATTATTGAATGCCTATAAAAAAAATTGTCAGTCCTCGAATAAATTCAGTTGAGAATTCAATGCGCAAGTAGGGTTCATCTCACTACAGAGCAACGATGCATCACCATTGGACGCTCAATCACAAAGTGTGATGGCCAGACAATTTAATGTTGTTAGAAGCACCATTAGTCGTCTTCAGAGGCGATTTCAACAAATTGGCCCTGTGACATAACGGCTTCGCAGTAGAAGACACAGAGTCTCTGTCTCATAACTCCTGTCGGAGACCCCTTCATATGACTACTTCACCTCACGAATCGATTTGCGACTGTTTCGTCCACAGTCCATTTAACGCCAGCAGCTCGTCGAATTTCAAATCAAACGGTTAGAATCCGGCTGTACCGCGCTGGTCGTTGGGCTAGAAAACCATAAAGAGGTCCTGTTCTTACGAACCGGCATCGCCAGAACTGATTGCAGTAAGCGAAATAAGATCGTCAATGGACCGTTGGGAATGACTGGAGACGGGTTTGGTTTAGTGATTATTTATTTGGTATGCTCCAGATAGACGGAAAAGAGTTTACCGCAGAGGCCGTGAGCGCTACGTCCAGAACAGCGTTGATGAACCTCCTCCACATGATGGTGGAGGTGAACTGATTTGGGGGTAGAAGCTTAGTTTAGCTTTATGGGAAGAAGTGACCTGGTGTAAATTGAAGGACGCCTGTATGTCGAACGATACGTCGCTGAAATTGTTCGTCCTCGTCTTTCCAATTTTGGTTGCACAAGGGTCGATTTTTCAACAAGATAACGCTCGACCTCATGTGGCACAATTCACCACCTAATTCCTCGCTGATAACAACGTCCAGACAATTCCGTGGCCAGCCATGTCATCAAACATGAACCCCATAGAACACGTATGGAATGAACTCAGCAGACGATTTCACCGGCGAGACATGGCTCCAGCGAGTCTCCGACAGCTGTCTCTTTCACTGCGGAAAGAGTGGACAGCCACCTACAACAACAGATCCAACGGCTAATGGGATCCATGTCACGGAGATAGTGCACTATACTCCAGAAACTAGACATACCAGCTAGAGTACTATAATCCTCATACTAAACATACCGAAGCAAATAATGGAAAGATGGCAACAATATTTCAAGGAACTACTAAATCTAAAAGAGAGAGATGAAGACACAACAATAAACACTACAGCAGCGAACCTAGAACCAAATATACTACTATCGGAAATAGAAAATGCAATAAACAAAGCACAAATAAGCAAGGCAGCAGGCCCTGATAACATACAAACAGAACTTATCAAATCAGCAGCAGAGAGCGGGAAAAAATGGTTACACAGACTTTTTAATGTAATGTGGAAGAAACAAGAAACACTAGAAGACTGGAGGAACGCGACAATCATTTCCATATGGAAGAAAAAAGGCATTAAGAGAGACTGCACAAAATACAGAGGGATATCTTTACTAAGCCACACAGGAAAAAATTTTTAACGAAATATTAGAACAACGACTACGATCATACATTGAACCACAACTTCAAAACATTCAAATGGGTTTCCGTAAGAACAAAAGCTGTACGGATGCTATCTTTACACTTAGACAACTAACAGAAAGAGCCACAAAAAACAACAAAGAATTATATATCGTTCACTTACTTAGGAAGCATTATATCAAGTGAAGGGAAAACCAGTAAAGAGATACAAAATAGATGCAACAAAACATACTAGATCCTAGGACAGATGACACGTATTTTCAAGAACAAAAATGTAAACATAGAGACTAAAGTTGCATTATACAAGACTATTATTATTCCATCACTATGCTATCAGTTCCAAACATGGACAATGACAGCACAAGACAAAGGGAAAATAGCTACAACAGAAATGACATGTCTACGAAGAATACTCGGAGTGTAATTAAGAGATAAAATTAGAAACGATAACATCAGACAGATAACCAAAACAATACCAGTATTGGAACACATCACAAGACAACAGACCAAGTGGTTTTCACACGCTTCCAGGCAGACAGCATGCCACAAATGGCCATGACACATAGATATAACGGTTATAAAGCCAGAGGCAGACCATGTAAAAGATGGACCACATGAATGAAAGAAGCCACAGGAACAAGCTTAAAAACAGCACACAAGATGGTCACCTCCAAAGAACTCTTCTACTCTTGATGCCGCAAGGCAAACAAGGGCCACAGTGTATAGATAGGAGATATATAGATCCAGTGCTGGACATTCAAAAAGGTGATGGTCAATAGTGACATATGGATGAGTTTCCGGCAACCTGGAGTGTGTTGTGGTTGTATCATCTATAGGTAAACCAAGATTTTTTACGTTCGGACATACATGGAGCACAAGGAAATACATGTCATGAATATCGCAATAAGATGGAAATATTGGAAATGGGGTAATCAGACCAGCAGGTACGACTTTGCTAAATGGTGAGAGTGATTGAGACTTTGCTATTAAATACCTAATCACTTCGATTTCGTTGGGTATTTTTGTTGTTGCTAAAAGACTGCTAAATTATTAAATTATTTTTGAGAGGGGGGTGGAGGGCTACCTTTTGTTTATGTGTTTTTGGTACTAAATGTTCGACTGATAGTATTAGCGTTAGTAGTACATGAAGCAGTTGTTGTAATAGTAGTTATAATAGTAGTAGTAGTTATTGTTATAATAGTAATATTACTAGTATTACTTGTATTAGTAGTAATAGTAGTAGTTGTTGTTATTGGAATAGTTGTAGTTGTAGTAATAGTAGTAATAGTGGTAGAAGTTGTAGTAGTATAGTTCTAAGAGATGTTTTATTTTGGTAACACACCTACCTATTTTTGTATATCTTGACATTTTGCCCAGTGTTACCCCAGCCACCTACTTCCTGTTTAGGGTTGTTACCCTACACTGGAAGATTTATCCCTTAGTAATAGTAGTAGTAGTTCAGTAGAGTAATAGTTGTAATAATTCAGTAGTAGTAGTAGTTGTTATTGTTGCTGTAGTAGTAGTAGTAGTAGTAGTAGTAGTAGTAGTAGCAGTAGTAGTAGTATTTGCAGTAGCAGTTATAGTAGCAGTAATAGTAATAGTAGTAGCAGCAACAGCATCACTAGCATTAGCTCAATGGTAGTATTACCAGAAGTATTACTAGCATTAGTATCTAAAAGAAGCACAGTCTGTACAGCACCAAAAATGTTATTAACAGTAGACAAATTAAAGTATATATATATATATATATAGTGTTATTCTATATTAAATTAGTTTTTACGTTTACTTCTGCAGCGTTGCCATATATACTATACCAGCACCAACCTTGATATTGACTGCAGTTCTTGTTCTGTCCACTAAATTGATGTATCCGCAATAGATAAGGCTTGTTTCAATTTGTATATTAGTGTTCAGTTAATCAAGAGAGTGATTAGCTCTTGAAAAAAAGTAGGTTATACCAACAACCAAATTTAGCGTTTTTTAAATGCTGTAATATAGATTTTTAAACTTGGTTCTTATCCTTTTCATTAGAACATGCCCCATATAAATAGGCCTATATTTTTTTTGTCAGGGGTCCATAATTAAAATGTATTATAATTTAATGACATATTTTTAGCGTACCGATGCTGCATTTACAAATGTTCTCAAAATGGAATAGATTTTTTAAGATCTAAGCGGTTACCGGTGGCGTAGCAACAATAGACAATAGGTATCAGCGAGAATGAAAGTGCTGATAAACTGGCAAAAAAGGGAGAGAGTATGCCCCAATCAAGAATTCCCACCAACCTTAGAACAGCATACCACACTAACCGCAACAACTGTAAACAACAATGGATAGACCGTTAGGCCACTGGCTCAAAAAGAATAGTACAAAATGCAGACATGTCCCAACCACATCCACACGACAGGATAAACAGACTACACCGCAAAGAACAAACCATAATATTTAGGCTGTGAGCAACATATGTACAGCTTAGTAAACATCTACAAAGAAATACCGCAGACCATACACCATACTGCAACCACTGCAAGAGACAAGAAGAGAAAACAGTTAAATACCACCTTATTGAATTCCCTGCACTACAAAACCTACGAAAAATTGTTACCACCAAACCCCTCCATCACCAACACCCTTTATACAAACACAACACAGCTGAAGAAGACATGCACGTACCACACGCGCATGTGTGGAAGCTCGCAACCCCGGAGATCAGAGAAGTAAATAAGTAAATAAGTTCTGCGTTTGAAATAGGATGATATAGTTTTCCTCAGTAGCTTCTTGATTCTTGATTAGAAAACTGGCCTCACAGCACGTGGGGGCATTCCCATAAGGGCTTGGCCCTCTGTTCCTGCAGCCATTCGACTCGATGGTGTTTCGAGTCCAATGCCGCCGAAACAGACGCCGACATTAGGGCACAACTGTGGCCCTTGCGACAGGTTTCTTTTTTATTCCGCCCACCCACGCCATGCCCGTAACTAGTTCAATCACAACGTCGACCTGTCGGAACAACATGGTAACTGTTATCAAAGGCTACGACTACGGGATTGTATAGATGACGTGCCACGAAGCTTCTATAAGAAGATAACATCGAGTAGCTTCATTTCAGAAATACAATAATATTGTTATTTGTAAACCTCTCTAATGCTAATAATTTTACTCGTACACTCATTTTTCCTACTAAACTACACAACACTTGTAGAAACACTGTTGACAGATAATGTGCGTGTGACACCGGATAGAACATTAAATCGAGACCGTCAGCGGTATTAAAGACATTCCAACAGATTTAATTAGGATCCCATTTGATAGAGTTTTTTTTATTATTGCTGGACTTTCGATTGGTGACTATTTATATACTTGAAGTGGCCTATATTATTTTTTGCAAGCGATTCAAGTCAAACAATTACCAAAACGTCACGAATGGGTCATAACTAATTTTTAGTCAGAAATCTTTATTGGAGACGGGCATGAGTAAACACCATCTATCTTGTATTCAATAGTACAAAATAGTTCAACTTTACACTTAAATCATGACAATTGTATGATAAACCAATAATGAATAAATGAGGTCTTATAATTGACTGTAAACATCTTTAAACTGTATGTGAGATATGTGTTGGCAAGTAGACTTTTGCCAAAACCCTAAATAAACAAAAATTGTAACCAATGACTGCCTTTTTAAAAAAAATTCCAAATAATTCAAACTGCATATACCATTTCTAGTACAAACACAAATATATGCGTTATATATTGGCTGAGATGTATCATTTTATAACTTTGACAAAGATCGTGAAACTTGCTCTAGAAAGGGATTCGCATGCACAGTATAGACAACGCTTCAGTCACGTTTCTATATATTACTTATTTTGGGGATTCTCCCTTGTGTAGATAACATCGTGGCTCTTGCCTAGCTGGTATCACTGCATATTGCCTATATTATTACTGGTTTTTTTCAATTACATATGTTTAAACTAGTAATTTTCTAGGCAAGATATCTACTTCTAGTTGGTTGCTATTGCTTACTGAAAAGACACACATCTAAATATATGCATACACACGTGGACACATCTATTTCTGACGACACAAATAGGTTACAGTATTTGTGTATACAGATTGCACATTAAATAATCTTCTGAGTACGTGACTTACCATGATGGATTGCAGTAAAATTTATCGCATCGCATCTAGTTCTCTATGAAGTACTCTGTGTTCTGAGATTACTTTGCCAGAAATTCTCTCCATCTCTCTGCCTAAGCTGTAGTAAGGAAGCACTGTTTGGAATACGATACGCTCTTGACGTAGACCAGTTCTGGTAATCCCACGTTGAGTTAACGAGGGAGAAAATGGCTGTGTGATTGATAACAGCTATTATCTAGCGGAGGAGCACAACAGTTTAAACGTCGGTATAGTAAAAGCATGGTTGCTCTCTCACTCACTCGTTCTATGTGTCTCTGCTTTAGTGCAACAAAGGTTGACGGAGAGGGGGGTTAGATTATTTACATTACTATTATTTCTATGGCGCTATTTTTTCGTAATAATTTATTGCCCCAACCCATAAACATTGAATCCAATATTCCGTTCAGAAGCATTGTGAGCAGTCCATATTTGAAACACGTGTGATCGCACACCCATACATTTGTGAACTTTTCAGACATTTATTTCCCGTACTTGCTGAATAAACGTTGTTATGCTTTGTGTAGGCACTACATCCTGGTCACTGTCTTAAATAGCTTGTACATTACCGAAATTATCAAGCACTTGATTTACAACTAAAATATTGATTTGAACAATATTCAATCTCTATGAGGAAAGTCTGATTATTTTCATCAGATCAGCCACAAAATCAGGGCCGTACAACTAAAATATTGATTTGAACAATATTATTTCCCTATGGGGAAAGTTTGACTAGCGTTCTATCAGATCAGCCACAATACCAACACGTCCTCGGTAAAATAAAAAAATGCGGTTATCTAAACAAAACAAAAAATCATCACCTGGTTTTTGTATGCTTTTTTACGATTTCTTATGACATTTTTTTAGGTCAAGGGGAGGGAGGGAGGATTCGCAATTTGTTTTATTTTTTGCTTATCACCTTGTACTAAATATCATGTTCTGCTTCCTAAGCGTCGGGGGGGGGGGAGTTGAAACCCTCAACATCCCTCTCCTAAATCTGTTGCCGTGCACCATGCGACATTAAAATTCTAGTACATCGGTTCTCAAACTGGGTCTTCTCACTCTTCAGAATTTCCGTCTACTATAGGTCTTCTCATGAATCCGCGAAGGTCTTCTCATGGCTTCTCATGGGATTCGCGAAGGTCTTTAGTGCTTTCTTTTGCTTTTTAGGTTTGAGAATAGTGATATTGACAAAACAAACTGGCAACACTGTCTAGCTCACACTACTACCGCAAATTCACCTGATAATTCACCCCCGCCCCCTTCCACGCAACCATACCCCGCACACATTTTCCTTAAGATCAGTCCTCTCTCACAAATGTCGGATAAAGCAATGGTTCTCAACGTGCACCACCTGGAGAGCAACAATGTTCTGCTGGACATGTCTATTGGGAGACACGTCTAAGGTATGTCGTCTACTGGTAGCGACTTCAAGCGACATGAACACACGATTTCGAGAGTATCAGCACAATTTATCTAAACGCAAATGCTACGAAATCGTGACCTTAGTAAGCGTAAGAAATAAGCAGCTCAAGATTGTGGTTGTGTAGCCCCAACCCCCCCCCCCTTCCGTGCATTAGGATTATTGCGCGAGTACGCTCGTAAGTGCATGCTCTTGTAGTCGCTTTAAGTTGCTTCCACTGGACGGCAGGCCTTAGGGACCACATAAACTGCAATTATTTAAAGAAAGAAATCCAACAAAATATTGTCTATGTATTGATGTGTCCCGAAAGGTGAGCAAAGAATAGTACCTTATAATACGGTAACATGCCATGCATGTTGTAAGAGATGGCTAAAGATGGTAACGGTGAGGTTGACTGCCCCTTATTTTCTAAACACATTCACGAAAAATACACATAATATTTTTTGCAGAATACCATCCCTATTCAATAACTACTGGTCCAGAATACCATCCATATTCAATAACTCCTGGTTCAGAATACCATCCCTATTCAATAACTACTGGTTCATAATACCATCCCTATTCAATAACTATTGGTTCATAATACCATCCCTATTCAATAACTATTGGTTCATAATACCATCCCTATTCAATAACTATTGGTTCAGAATACCATCCCTATTCAATAACTATTGGTTCATAATACCATCCCTATTCAATAACTATTGGTTCATAATACCATCCCTATTCAATAACTATTGGTTCATAATACCATCCCTATTCAATAACTATTGGTTCAGAATACCATCCCTATTCAATAACTATTGGTTCATAATACCATCCCTATTCAATAACTATTGGTTCATAATACCATCCCTATTCAATAACTATTGGTTCATAATACCATCCCTATTCAATAACTACTGGTTCAGAATACCACCTCTATTCAATAAATACTGGTTCCGAATGAACCCTCTTGAGTGTTGCCGAGGCTCGAAAGGGATACACAGGATGCCGCCACTGTGACGAGCCATGCATTTGGTAAAGGCGTATAGAGATGTTCTTTCCCAGCAGACAGCCGTCCCATTCCACAGAGGGTTAAAGTGACTAAGAAGTCACACTGAGGTCGGATGTTTTGGACTGAAATGCGCAGATATTGCCACTACGCTGTAAACCATTAAAAAACGCGTTAATTTTTATGGAGTACATCTTGCCAATTTGTAGGAGCTTGAGAACCAACGCTGAAGAAGAAAAAGAACTATAAATAATCAAATCAATAATAATTTTGTCTGTTGTCTATCCCCAGGTGAATGATTGTTGATCGCATTCACACTTGCCGTTAAGCGTAGGGGTGGTATCTTAAGCTGTCGTTTCAAGGCCAGATGTGTCGCTGAGGTTGCATTTAGTCCATGTTTGTTCAAGGTTAACTTAATGTATTCTATCCACCGTTTTATTGGTCTACCTTTGGCTTTACACCCGGATATTCTTGTATTATATGCTCTTATTGGTATTTGGTTTGGCTTCATTCTCATAACGTGACCGAACCATTTTACTTGCTGTCTCTCAATATGTTCGATACATGATATAATACCAACTCTTTTCCTAATTTCTCATTTTATCTAGTTTGGCAACCATTGCAGCTTTCCTCAGACACTTCATTTCACATATGACGATTTTTCTTTGTTGCGAAGCTGTTAAAGACCATGTTGACATTGGTAGCATAGTGTTGGTATAAAAATTGTAGATATTATTTGTGTTTTAATTTCCATTTTGATCTTTGGATGAAAATTTTTTTTTAAATTAGAAAAAATCAATAATAATAAACTATGAAAAAAATTGGAAGGATTTTAGGTCTTGTGGAGCTACGGAAATTCATTTATCTTGAAAGAAGGCAACGGGTGAAAAAAGGTTGAGAACCAGTGGGATGTAGATATTTAGAGTTCATCATGACTGCTGTTTTATGTCTAGACCATAGGTTCCCAAAGTGATGTATATGGACCCCCAAGGATCAATTTCAACTTGCAGGAGTCCATGTCAGCAATAATAAAAATTAGGGATGCACGAGATTTATTCTTTTAAATATAGGTTTGAATAAAAATTGTACGTTATTTTTTCTTTTTTTCTTCTTGTTCACTCTACCAAAAAAAAAATAAAAAAAATTAGCAGTACTGTGTCAGCTGTCAAAAACACATTTAAAGTTAATATGTTTTGGAAAATGCAATACTACTCAGGAATGGTATCTATGGAAAACAAAATAAAACCACAAGGGGTCTACTGAACAAAATATATTTGGTATGCACTGGTCTAGACATTACTTCTCTATTTAGATTGACATAGAGCTACATGGCGCTATATAGTTTGTTTTTTTGCTGTGTTTTTTAAAGTGTTTTTTGGGTTTTTTTTTTTTTAAAAGCGCAGCATCTTGTGAACATATGCAAGAAAATGCATCCGCTCATCAACGAAGAGTAGCTAGAAGGTCACTTTTGGACCAAAAACCATTTAAAGTAGCCACCCATGCCCGAACTGTCCAATGACATTTGCAGAAGGAATAGAACTTATTAGCAATTTATGAAATAATAGCCAAGGACATAACTCTAACTGAATTTCAAAAGTGGATTAACAAATGGTCATCTTCACGTGTGATGGACAAACAACAGACTGTTACTGCTGAGAAACGACACAGTCGAGTGCACACACACAAATCCACTCTCGCGCATTCACTTACGTCACACTGTTATTTGTGTGTATTTTTTAAGTATTTATGACATACCACGCCCTTCTCTAGACTAGCCCTTCACATAGATCGCAAGTATCGTCACTATTCTTGGCTAACGTGACAGATCATGGACATTTTATGTATACTTTGTGTCATCAGCTAATGCAAAGCACGGGGAAAGTCTGACCAGCCAAGATAGCCACGCAGATTAGGATCCTCGCTAAGGACTATGCTTTAGAAGGACTTGGTCAGACAGACACATTTCCAACATATCCTTTTTTTTTTTTTTTGCTATAGAAGGACTTGGGCAAACAGACACATTTCCAACATATTTTTTTTTTAGAAAAAGCGTCACAAAATATCTACCTCATGCAGGCGGAGTACAATACAGAATATTCTTCTTTTGCGTTCGTTCTCAAACTCCTGCAAATTAGTAGGATGTAGTCCAAGGAACTGAATGCGTTGTCTAGTTATCTAAGCTTCAACATCCGGTAGCATATCCTGAACAGGATGTAGCAGTCATCACAGCCTTTCGAAAATTATGTCTATCTTGAGCCAGTTTTCCTGGTTCTGTTACTGTAATGTTCAGGTGGTCTTTGATGTCTTGCGTCCATCATCTTCTTGGTCTGCCTCTTATTCGTCACCTGGCATACCCCCATCCATTATGGTTTTCTCTAGACTGTCATGGCTATCTGTAGCTTATATATTGGCTATTTTATCTGCGATATTTGCGCTTTTCGGACTGACATTTTCTACTACAGCATAGTTTCTGGGTCACTTTACCCTATATAAATAGGACAGCAAACTTCACCCCAAAATCTCTTAAGAGCATTGTCACTTGTAAAAGGTTGAGAACTGATCGCCTATTTGTTGCCAGGGCCCGAAAAAGGAGTGAAGCATAGCAACACTGTGGCCTGTTGTTCATATAGTAAGGAGCGACATAGAAGGTTGAAGGTTTGTGGTGAAGTTGGTTGTCACACTGTATAGGTCAAAGTGTCTAACAATGCTGAAGTCAGATGTGTCAGAACAAAAATATCGCAGCCGAACTGTAAAACACAACACATTCTACTCTCCGGATTACATCTTACTAGTCAGAATGTGTTTTATGACGAACGCAGAAAACCTGCTGGCATGTCATAAACATGAAGGCATGCTTCTTTTTACAACGCCCTCATTCTCAGCTTAAATAGATAAGTCATTACATCACAAATATAGGGCGTGGAAATCATACACATCAAGTATGTCTCAACATACACATCAATTATGTCTCAACATACACATCAATTGTGTCGACACATCAAGTATGTCTCAACATACACATCAATTGTGTCTAAACATACAAATCAATTGTGTCGACACATCAAGTGTATCTCAACATACACATCAATTGTGTCTCAACATACAAATCAATTGTGTCGACACATCAAGTATGTCTCAACATACACATCAATTGTGTCTCAACATACAAATCAATTGTGTCGACACATCAAGTATGTCTCAACATACACATCAATTGTGTCGACACATCAAGTATGTCTCAACATACACATCAATTGTGTCTCAACATACAAATCAATTGTGTCGACACATCAAGTATGTCTCAACATACACATCAAGTATGTCTCAAGATACACATCAATTATGTCTCAACATACACATCAATTATGTCTCAACATACACATCAATTATGTCTCAACATACACATCAATTATGTCTCAACATACACATCAATTATGTCTCAACATACACATCAATTATGTCTCAACATACACATCAATTATGTCTCAACATACACATCAATTATGTCTCAACATACAAATGAATTGTGTCGACACATCAAGTGTGTCTCAACATACACATCCATTATGTCTCAACATACACATCAATTATGTCTCAACATACACATCAAGTGTGTCTCAACATACACATCAATTATGTCTCAACATACAAATCAATTATGTCTCAACATACACATCAATTATGTCTCAACATACACATCAATTATGTCTCAACATACACATCAATTATGTCTCAACATACACATCAATTATGTCTCAACATACACATCAATTATGTCTCAACATACACATCAATTATGTCTCAACATACACATTAATTGTACTAAATATCTGCACATGTCTAGAACTCGATAATGAACTGTTTACATCATAACGATGCACGAAATGCTTTCATTGTCTAGTTTATCATTTCATTTTAAAGCAGCATTATATTTTATTGATTGTCATTGTCTAGTGGCTGCATGTACAAATGAAAATATAAACAAACATGTGCGATGATGTGGAAGTTATCTACATTTTATGCTCTGAGATTTGACTAAAGCGAGAGTACTATGGGGTTACATCTTGATGAATTTTCTACTGTGTGTTGCATGGGCTCGAAAGGGAAGCAAATTAAACCTACACTACAACATGCCATGCATGTCCTATAAGCGGCTACGAAGGTTTTGATGGGTGGAGATGGCCGTTCCAACGCATAGAGCGTCAAAGAGACTCAGAAGCCATGCTGACGTCATATGTGTCAAGACCACAGCATTCTGTTCTCTGGACTACATCTGCTAACCTGCATGAGTTTGAAAATAAACGCATAAAAAGAATAGCAAGTTTAGTGTATCTACATTGGCAACTATGTGTTCGCATACTGCGTTGATATGATCTTCTTCTTCTTCGTGTTTCTTCAGTCAGATATCAGGTTACAGCGCCAATAGCTTCAATGAATCGCTTGAGGGATGCCGTCTCAGTAGGTCATATTTTCTCCATTTCTTCTTGGTAGAGTTGACAGGCATGAAGAATGTGTTCTGCAGTCTCTGGGCTCAGTCCACAGTTGCATAAGTCTGTCTCGCCCATCTTCAGCTTTCGGAACAAGTGATTTCTCACTCTGTTTTGGCCAATTCGTAGTCTGAAGATGATTGTTTGTTCCTTGCGTGACATTTGATGCTAGGGGTCGTTTGGTTCTGCAGTTGGGTGCATCTGCTTCTACTTTTTCTTAAATTCTGCTTTTAACATGGTCTTATATTCATATTATATATTATCACTTTCTATTTGTTCTAGTGAACCCCCTTTCCTTGCCAGGAGATCAGCCTTTTCATTTCCAGGTATGCCACAGTGACCAGGGATCTACTGCAGTACTGTTTCTTTGCTAGTACTGCTGAGGTGTAGTAAGCACGCCGTAATTTCATTCATGCTCGTGTTCTTTGGTCCCTTTTTGTGAAGTAGGAGGCTATATGTAGGCCTATGCGTTCATGACTTCATGAAAGTGGACAATCAACTTTCACAGTTTCCGTGGATAACCAGGAAATTTAAGGACTTTATATCCCGCCAAAGACGGATGTTTCGGGTCATTGGCGCAAATAAAACGGCGACACAACGCATTTCCATTCTCTGGACTACATCCTGTTGGAAATCTAGTAGGACCATGTCCTGCTACAAAGGAGATCCAGCGGAAGTTTGAGAATGAACGCTGAAGAAAAAGAAGGACTTTATACCGTCCTGATACCCTCCGTAGGCTTAAGATAGGAAAACGTGGATGGGGTGCTTTGAGGATGCTGTTAGATAGATGTATGCACCAAAAGGAATCAAAATATATCACGTGAGAAATTGATTCAAGAGGCGTTCAAGATCATCATTACACTCAATAGAATAGAGAGTGCAGAGAGCTATTCATGTGAGTGTTGACACCGAGGTTAAGGCCCTCATCTCCGAACATGTTGATGACACAGATGTTAGGATGTACACGGATGGATTGGTCACCCGCCACCATGATTGTACATTGGCTTTACCACCAAATCACGTGGGATAATGGTCCACGATGTCAGGGGGGCATTTGCCACAATAACAAGTAGTCTAATGATGACAGTATTTGCGTAACAATTATCTAGAATGGCAAGCCTATGCTCATGCATGCATACCGAGTGACTCAATGAGTAGGCCTATGCTCCAGAAAGTATTGGTAGGTAAAATTTGTATGCGATGTCTAAGATTTGGGTCTCTGCAAAAAACACTCATCTTTGTTTCCGGACAATCGGATGTGGAAGGAAACGAGCAATTTTGACAAGTTGGCTGGTTTTGCTTCTATAACAGGTGGTCAACCTATAGACAGAGCAGACATATTCCTATGCTTTACAAGAGAATGCACGATCGGAGGATTTTGAGGTCAATGAACATGAGTCAATATTGAGAATTGAGAGTGATGATCGTATCACGGAGAGAATACATCATGACAATTTCAGAAAGTGCACTCAACAACACAGAACCGGAACCATCAGCAGCTACGTCATTCGAGATTTGCTGAATCGGAGATCTGAGCACCTATGGACAAGTTCGATGTGTGAAGTCGATAATCAATATACATAATTCTATAGGTGTCATGTGACGTATTCCTTCCAGAACGTTATCTTCCCAATGAACTCTCTGAACCTCTCTCTGTCTTGGGCGATGTGGCTTGCATTTTCTAGCGATGTATTCATATTATCTTTAATGTCGTCAGTCCATCGTCTTCTTGGTCTAAAATGTCCGACTAGAACGAATGTGTTCTCTTTACGGTGCTCGATTAACGGTTGGTCCTTCCCGAAAGTAATGGCAACCTACGGGAATATTGTGCCTAGAAATTCTATAGACTTATACTAAATACCTTCCTGATATGCAGACTGTGTTAACAAATTTAGTGGGATCCACAAAAGTTATAAAAAGTGGGTTTTCCTGATCGTCCCATTCATTTTTCCTGTAGTTAATGAGGGGTTAAAATCATGCCAGTAGTTGATCCTTTAGATCTGAATTCACACTGCGATTCTACGAGTAAACATTCCGCAAGTAACTGAAGCAGCTTAAATTTACGTGCATAAGCCTCGCCAGTGATGCTGATACGGGAAATGCCTTTGTGTATGTTACAATCTCTTTTATTCTTGTAAAATGTTTTTATATATGCATCTCGAATATTCTGCGAAATCTCACATTCTCTTCAACATGTAACAAGGAGATATAGGGGTAAAGACAAGGGAGAACATTCATGTTTTATTTATGGACCTCAGCGGGGATGTTAGATTTAATGCTTCATAACGAAACTGTGACGCTGTCATTTCTTGCCGTTTACCACATTATTTACAGCATCGAAGATGTCATTCATCTTCAAAATGTATCTTTAGAATATGTTCTTATAGATTTAGATAAAGAGCACCTTCTACACCCTGAAATTCTCAAAGTGAAAGGCAGTCGACTTGAGGAAAGTCGTGGATGTGGTGTGCAGAGGATATAGGCTACAGTGTGTGTATACAGATTTGGAGGATGTGCTACCTGGTGCGGAATGGAGTCGGGCGCCCTTAGATTGTCCGACAGCCTTCAAAGAAATAATAACACTCAATAGAAAATACAGGGAATGGTGTCCGACAGTGGTGGAGTTGAGGATGCTCGCTCTGATTGGTGAGAATTCCAGGAAAGGTGATATGACTATATATACAGATTGGTCGGTTCAGGTTGAGAGGTACATCAGGAGTGCTTGGGCTTTCACGGCTCAAATGTGGAGGGGGGGGGGGTGGAGAGACCACCAGAGAGGAATGTGGTGCATTCGCTCAGGCGACAAGCAGCATGACAATGGAGATTTTGGCAGTAACTAAAGCTTTGAAATGGGTGTACTTGCAGACTGTCTGCGAGCATGCCTGTATATTCAGTGACTCAATGAGCATGATTATGAAAGTTCAGGCGGGGTACATTCAAGAACAGTGGCTGGATGCAGTGAAGAATTCATGTGTACGTAAAGTGATTTTTATTGTTGTGCCGGGACATGTGGGAGTTCGGGGTAATGAGAGAGCAGATAGGTTGGCTGTACAAGCTGCTACTTCGACTGTTGGTGAAACCATCGATCCGGCAGACATTTTGAATGCCCTGCGGGAAAAGGCACGAACAAATGACTGTATAGGCCCTAAGCGACGATGACTCTTGTTCCATGGCTAGAATAAGGGATCTTGGTTTGAAATGTGGTGTCGCTAGAAAGGAGCGTATTCGTGGGCGATAAAGAATGATGGTCAGTCAACGTTTAAATGTGAATACACTCAATGAGAGATCTGAGCACTTGTGGTCTTGTTCAAAGTGCAGTGACGATGATCCAACAACTAACTTATGCATGAGTGTTCCACTCATCTTCTCAAATTGTTTAGAAATTTGATTTCTAATCAATAAACAAATCGACTCCATTCAAATGAGACAAGGAAGATGTATTAAAGTGATTGGGTTTGTTTTAAAATCAAAATATTGACACACACGTCATATGATACGATCAACCACACGTTACAATGACTGACAAATAAGAACATTGAATTGAGCAAGGCATTACTCGTATTCCCGTGATCATGAACGTTTGCTGAAGGGAAGTCACTACAGTTCAATTCAAGTCCACGGCAGATTAGAGTAGGTAGTGTTCTATTTTTACATCTAGAAAAGTGTATGGTCTATAAAAGTAGGTTATAGAATGATTTCTGAGTTATGTCGTATCATTCTGATGTTGTAATTGCTTGTCGATATAGTGAACTATTCAGTCGGTGATATTTCAGTTATATATTTTCCATATTTCAATATTTTAAAATAAAGTTATAGGGCCTAAACATGCCAAAGACTGCTAAGAAGGACAGCGATAATCATACTCACACTTTCAAACAACGGAAAACATTTGGTAAGTTGTAGTTTTCTTGTTAGTTATTTCAGGCCTGTCAGCTGATAATGATATTGATCATGACATATCACAGGGTTTACTCTTAGTTTTAATCTTAGATTGTTTGAGAACTTAGTAAGAGTGATGATTTCTTAGTCAAATAAAATCGGGAAACGTTTTATTATTTTAAAACTTTTATTACTATTACTATTACATTAGACATAGGCCCTACTCACTGTCAAGTCCGGAGATTAAACATGACCCATAGACATAATATGCGGCTGCCTCTTCCCCCTTTTGGAAATTAGAACATTAATAATTTAAGTACTATAATCGTTATATTATAACGGTATAACCAGAATGTGGTGGGTAGCTCCTCCTCCCAATGACTTTCTACGAGAAGGTGTGCGTGTGTGACTGAGTAATATGATACGGTATGATAACAAACTGATAACTGGAGGGGAATCACACTACTATCCATACCTGGTAAAATTCTTTGTAATATTATGCTTGCAAGATTAAAGTCATCCTTAGACAAAAGACTTAGAGAAGAGCAGTCAGGCTTTAGACCAGGTCGTTCCTGCCTCGACCATATATTCACTCTTAGAACAATAATTGAAGAATGTCTAGAATTTAGATCTAATCTCATAACCTTTGTTGATTTTCAAAAAGCCTTCGACAGCACCTATCAACCATCGCTTTGGAAAATTTTAAAAATATATGGATTCCAAAACAAATACCCGGTATATAAATGTGATAAAATAATTCTATACCAACTCAACATGCTGTGTTCGAACAGAAAAAGGCAATTCAGAATGATTCCCTGTGATTACTGGTGTTAAACAAGGCTGCCCTATGTCACCATTACTATTCAATATCGCAATTGACTGGGCTATGAGAAAAAGCACATCCGACGCAAATTTAGGAATCAAATGGGTAAATAAAACAACATTAGAACACCTGGATTTTGCTGATGATCTTGCACTATTGAGTGAAAACCATCAAGATGCACAAACAAAAACTGATAGATTAAAACTCATTGCAGGACAAATATGTCTCCAAATCAACTCATCAAAACCAAAAATTATGGACTTCACCAATTCACCTAACATAATTACTTTAAATGGACAACAACTTGAAAAGGTACACAAATTCTCCTATCTAGGAAGCAAACTAATACTCGACGGTGATGTCAGGATAGAAATTACACTCACATTGCACTAGCATCAAGTGCCTTTAACAGACTGTCTAATATCTGGAGATCAAAGTCAATCAGCACACGCACGAAAATGTGCTTATTTAATTCCAGTGCTATCATATGGATGTGAGATCTGGAAAAGCTCTTTATCTTCAGAAAAGAAATTACTGAGTTGCTAGCTTACTAACGTAGCGTTCAAACGGATTAGTTAGCTTCAAGGACAACTATGCAGTCGACCCAGTTGTAATTCTACTTGCGGGTACTAACAAAGCCAACACAGTTAGTTGAGGAAAATAGAAACAGTGAGAAAGAATGCACTTCACATCAAGTGCTGTGGATCATTGGACTCATAGATCTAGACTAAAATGTCCCCAGTCATTTTTAGTATTTTAGCAGATATTATGAGTTTAATTTCCTCATGACATAGCAGTATAAGGCTCTTTCCCAAGTCTGTCTTTGGCACTTTTTAAGAAATCTGCACTGATCTGAAATTTTTGTAGTTTGTGACATCACTGTCGGTTCATTCCTAGTTACAAAATGGCTACATAACTATACTGAACGTGCCTTTGACAAATAAAACTGCAATACACTTGTTACAGATGCGAGGAGTGCTCCTGGATTAAAAGATATACACAGGAACATGCTATGACATTAGCCTACTATGCTGAGGGAAGGATTTGCTGAAATTGCTACTGTAACAGAACCACACTACTTGTAAAGTTACCTGACCAATTTCATGTGGCAATCTAGGCAACAGGCGAACATTTGCCCGTTCTACGCCATTCTGGGAAAAATTAGAAGATTATGGTCCCCTGCCTAATTACAGTCTGTTCCCACCCATTCAACCCACCTAACCTACTCATTTATATATAAATAAATAAATATCTGTCATCTGATAAATATAGTCAAGCCAATGGAAATCATATTTTTTTAAAAACACAGTTTTTTCTCTTTTTAAAAAATGCCATATTTCGTTTCACATTCCATTAAAAAAAGGTACGGCTGGGATCTGGGAAAGAACCCAGTATACAGATACAAATATTTAATAAGCAACAGCAGTCTTCTTCTCATTCACACAATTTTTTCTTGAAGATATGTTAACTGTTGAATGAAGTCATTGTTGCTAGTGTGCCTCTCGGCCTGGTATCTCTGAGTGCAGCACCTGTGCTTGCTTGTGCAGGACTGTTGTCCTGCTTGATGTAAGGGATGATCTGACCAGTCTTAGTTTCCAGCATCTGATGCTTGGACGAAGTCCAGTCTCTGCTTCAAGGAGCTAGCCTCGATGTGGAGCAGCAGCAGTGTTCTTTGATTAGTTAGTTCATCGTATATCATTACTGCACACAGGATAGGTGCTGTGATCTCTTTTGAATACATCTCTGCAATTAGATGATAACTCATAGTTCCAGTTTTCTATTGGTTGACAAACATTCTTCTATGCCCACTGTATTCATTTCTAGTGATACCACATTTCAAACCTGGCTCTTTTATTCGGAAAAGGAATCATCACACTCATTAATTTTATTTGTCCATGCTGTTTCTTGAAATGAGTTCAGAATGTCAGCGTGGCCAATTATTCTACTACTCAAAACATGACACAACTCACCAGCCTATTTGCTCTCTCATTGCCTCAGACATTGGTATAACAGAGCTTATTGATGGATGTGATTCATTAGTATTCATTAGGCTTTATCAAACTACTGCTATTATATATATAAGAAGAGTTTGATTATAATAATTATTAATATAATCTGATAGAGTTTCATAATGTGAGATATTGAAGAAAACTTGATTTTGCAGGCTAGTCCATACAATAAACTAGTGCAATTAGTGTAAAGTAGATTAGTAAATAGGATATAGAATTGTTGTGTTCTTGGCTATTTATTCAGTTCTATTTGAATCCCTCAGTTTCGAAGAAAAACAGCAAGTAATAATAACAGGTAGACCAATATCTGACATTTCTGCTAAAATAACAATGAAGTATACATGTATTGTCAAAATAGAGTATTATATTTCTTTAAAATAGTTCAATGCAATTTATATAAGAAAAGTTTGTGTGGTCTAGAACCATGATTCATATAAGTTTTGCTGTCGCCGCAACAACCCCTTTAAATATTTTTTATGCTGCCAACCCCCAAATATCTACTCATTTATCTTTTTGCTATAAATGATAAGGTTTATATTTTATCAAGTCTTCATGGATCCCCTGAGAGGACAATGTGGACCACAGTTTAAGAGCTAAGCCATTTTCATATTAAATCATTATTCTTGTGCTAACAAGATCACAAGTTTAATGTCAGAGATACCTCACTTTTAGTCACAGACAGATTCCATTCTGGTTAAGTCAGGGCCATAATAAATAATGGAAGTTACAGTTCATGTCACAAAAAGTTAGAATTTCCTTTTTTAACCCTATAACTCATAATAATGAAATTAACCTTTAGCAAGCCAGATTAAAAAATACGAAACGTCTACCTGCCACCGGATTCTTTTTTGAAAATTTGCATTATTGATGGTGACTGTTTTGAAAATGTGATAATTTTTTGGTTGTTGAAGATATTTAAATAATATTTGCACTTATAAATACAGAATTTAATTCTGCATATATTGGTGTAATTTCTGTACGTGTGTGTGTGATACCAGACGTATGAGAATGTGGTAAAGACGTTTTTCACCAAAAAACATATATTTTATAACAAAGAGAAAAAAAATTAGTAAAAAATAGCTTACCTTACTTATCGAATTCCTTGGCAACACTGTACACTAAATCACACGCAAATCTGTTGTATTTATGTTCTTTCATTGCGAAATTATCAAAATATTGCCGGGGGAAACTGTATAAAACATGTAGAAATGCAGTAAAATCATTCTTTGATCTTAGGCCTAGAGTCATTTTTGGTGCCACTTCGACATATTCAATATCAAACCTTTACAAGTCCCCAAACCAACACAACATTCTGTATATTCACTGCTGTGAAACTAAATAACTAAATAATTCATGATTCAAGCCACGATTCAATGTTATTTTATTCTAAATACGATGAAAGAAAGGTCTATAAAACTGATCAACCATCATGGCATCCTACCGGTGTGCAGATGTGGTCAGATTCATTGCTATAACATGTGTATAACACCTCGACATCTTTACAACAATCATTTAGGAAGTGGGAATGTCCCGGCCTCGATTGTGCATGATATACAAGCTGTGAACTATATATAGGCTGTGGTAGGCCTATTTTGCACGATGTCTCATTGAGCAAGTGCACCCGACAACAGTAAACAGCTGCCATCTTTTTTTGGATCAAGCTCACTTAACCAAAGCACGGTGAAGGTTAACCACCCGTAATCCCTATTGAGAAAAATAACAAAAGATCATTACCCACATCTCTAGAGACTCCATAAATTACAGCAACAATTTTAGAATCCCAGTTTCCCCCTTCCTTGTCAACAGTTGTCAAGAATTCCCCTCAAAACTTTTTTTTTAGTTAAAAAAAAGGATGAAAAGTACATGTTCTGTTTCACATTTTTTAGAAAAATATTTCAAATTCGAACAATTTAATTGGTGTATAAAAAAACAGCTCATTCAAACATTAAAATACTTTATTAGGAGCAAAAGGCTTCTGTGCCTCGAGAGAGAAAATCTTATTGGTTTAAGGTCCAAAAAGGAGTCAGAAAAGGATGTATCCTCTCACCACACCTATTCAACATATATGCAGAAAATATCGTGCTAAATGTATGAGAAAATCCATATTATGAAGAGTTTCAACCTTTTAATATTGGAGACTGAGATTCCAGAAATTAGGTATGCAGTTGACTCCACCCTAATATCAAGATGCAGCACAGGCAGGAATACATGTCTCAGTCAAACATCATAGCGAGGCAATCACTTTTTTCCTCAATGTAAAGAAGACAAAAATAATGCATAGGAGGCCTATCGACAGAAATGAGCTCACCTCAAATAGTCATTGATAAAGAACAACTAGAAATTTCAACATTGAATATTGCAGGTCAACCATCAATATTACATGAGATTGCTCAGCAGAGATCAGATTAGCAATGGCCCTATAAAAAACATTAAATTGAAAAATCTATGGCAAGGGACAAACATAAAAACAAATTTACAATTAAGAAGCTGTATTTTTCAGTGGCAACATATAGTTGTGAAATGTGGGCGGTGACAACTGCAATGGAAAGGAAAATATTGGCATTTTAAATGAAATGTTATGATGAAATTTTTTATAATGGGACAACTTTTTAAATATCCTGCGATAATGAATTGATTAGTGACTTTTAAGAGGGATGGTAAAAAAAGTAATGCCTCCTAATTTTTAATCTACCGGTAAGTAAATACTTTATCAGTGTGTAATTTGTTAATTTTGTGAGAATCCCCAAACGCTCTTCTGCGCTGTATAGCATAACTATGTTCATTATAGATTGCAACACAGTAACTGTTTAAAAATGGCTGCCAAAGAAGTATGGTTAAAACAACGATATATCATAGAATTTCTCAATGTTGAAGGCGAGACCCCAAATTCGCATCACGAATGTTTGAAGAATGTTTATGGAGATTCAACAGTGGATGTTTGCACTGTCCGACATTGCGTACATTGTTGCGATGATGCTGAAGTAGGTCAATCCTCAATGGATGACACGAAGCAGAATGGTCGTCCATCTACCACAGAGATACCACACAACATTCATTGAGTTTATGACATAATTCATGGTGATATTACATGGTGACATGATTCATTAGGTAACATTGAATGCCATGTTGTCCATTAGTAAAGGTAGTGTCCAGAACATCATTAAAGGTCAGGGTTATTCAAGGGTTTGTGCATGTTGGGTGCCCAAAATGTTGACATAAAGAAACAAGGAAAATGCGCCATTGATGCAATTAGAGAATTTGACTGGACAGTATTACCACATCCCCCTTAGAGTCCCGATCGTGCACCTTCAGACTTCCATCTGTTTTGACCACTAAAAGAAGATCTAAGCGGAAATCACTTTAATGACATCAATAGCATTCAATGTAGCGTGTGCAATTGGTTTAGGAAAAAAGACACACATTTTTACTGTGAGGGGACACATGTCCTTGTGCAAAGATGGACAAAACCTGTACCAAATAATGGAGATTACATTGAGAAATAAATTTTGGAAGTACAGATTGCATACTACATTTTAATGAGTTTTATCTATTTTCGTGCATATTTTACTAAATTATAAATTAGGAGGCATTACTTTTTGACCATTCCCTCTTATATAACAGGTAAAATGCAGTTTCAGAATAAACACAAATACACAATCTGTTTTGATCAAAATTTATAATTTATAATAATTCATAACACTTAATGATATGCTTGTTTCTGTTTATATCCATATTTGTCACATCCCTTACATTTCTAGCAGTTTGGGTCATTTCCAGACACTGGAGATTTAATGTCTGTCTATCTATCAAGATATACAACTTATCTGTACACAAACAATTCAATAAACAATGATTAAAAGTGTACTAAGTTACATACAAAAAACAAGAATAGTAAAAATTTTATCAGAACTTCATATAAATAACTTCGTATAAATATAACATCAAATGAAATAAATTATGACTTACATCACTTGTGAATCTTCAGATTGAAATAGACATCAACTTTTTGTAGTTTAATTAATTTCTGTATGGGATTTCTTGTCCTGTGGTCATGGATTTATAAATCACTATAAAAATAGATGTTTTAACAGCTTTTGAGTAATGTGTCTGTATTTAAGTGGTTGGTGACAAAGAGTTAATTCTTATGTGAAACTGTATTTTAAGCCTTTATTTTATTCTCCCTCATTTATTCATCAAGTGGTTCCAATTTTACTGCAGTTGTCCATGCATTGATAATGAATGACGTGTAAAAACCATATGTAGATGTAGCAGAAGTGATGGTTGTAGTAGTAATAATAGTAATACAGTAGTTGTAGTGGTATAGTAGGGTGAAATAGGTCGTGATTGTTTAAAATATCACCTTTTGCCTCCTGTTAGATTTTACAACATTATAGGTTTTTAAATGCCTTTTACATGTTTTCATTCATTCATTTCTGTTAGCACATCTAACACAGCTTTACTGTGTATGTGCATAACAGCAAATCATTAGAACCCAACAATGTACGTGTGTTTTGTTATGTAACAACACACGCTAGAATCTTAGTGTAATAAATAAATATATATATCTATGTTATAAATTGTGTGAGACACAGCTTGCACCAGATAATTAGGGCCTAACATCTGGTCACATCAGCTGTTTGACCTTTGATTGATTCATGCTGTTCATTGTTAGGGGGCACAATGTAAATGTAGAGTGATTAAAGAAAAATAATGGATACATTAACTCTTAGTGGACCAGGGATAAAATGAGAAATAGGTTGTCACTTGGTCCACTGAGTTAATCAGTCAATACGAGTGATGCAGACCATAGAACCTATATCTGGAAGTTAGAAAGATTTGTGTGAGCCATCAGTTCTATTTATCTTTGCTTATTTTACTTTTTTTTATAGGTGTGAGAAAGGAGGAAGTGCAAGGAATCAGACAAAAGTTTCCCAACAAAGTGCCAGTGAGTATCCAACTGCAGATCTTGATTTTGACAATACTTAGATATACAATATTGATGCTGTAATTTGTAATATACTACATTATAATATACTGATATCATTCTATAATATGCTTACAGTGTGTAAAATAATAACATTGGCTTGTTAAAACATGCTTGTTTGAAATTGCATGATAGACCAAAGATGAGGAACTAATGCAAATAGCTAAAAAAAACTCCAGTGTAGAAGAACTAATGAAACAATGCTGAAGATGAATAAGACATACATTAAGAAGTCTATCCCAACAATCCATATTGCGCCAACAGCTTCAAGAGAAGGAGCACATCTAGGATATGAGCCTTATCTGAGGAAATAGATCTTAAACTAATTGGTGTGGCTGGGAAGACCAGACCAATAGCTTTGGTTTGAGGCTGGTCTAAGTTAGGTGCACCGATAGGTGGGCAGATATTATAGAGTACATCTCTTCTGATCCAACAGCTCCTGCATCTTGCTTTGTTCCAAATATATTGATATTACCTTTACTCTGGAATTAACAAGGCAAGCAGAGAGAGAGGGATGATGCTGCGGTCTATCTCTGTTGGTGGGTGACACTTTTGGTGTCATTAATCAACATATACCTGCATCAAGCTTGACTGCTCCAGCCAATGCGGTGTTGATCAGCATAGCATGTCTTCAATAGGTGTATGGAGCTAGGACATATCCCAAAAATAGATAAATAAATTGTACTAGGCAATCAAAACCAGGATAAAGAAGTTCCTGATTAGAGAGTTGCTCTTTGCAGATGATACAATTATGACACACTCAAAGGGAGAACTGCAGAACTTACTAGCTGCCTTTCTGATGCATGCATTGAGTTTGGACTAACAATTAGCAAAAAGAAGACACAAATTATGATGCAGGCTACCAGTAAGCAGCCACAAATTGTAATTGATGGGTGATGAAGTTAGAGGTACTGGGTAGTTGAATACTTTACATATCTAGGATTATTAGTTAACAATAAATTACCCCTGGATTAAGAAATAAACATCAGGATGGCACGGTATCTACAATAATGAACAGACTAACAAAAAGAGTCTGGGGAAACAGAAAATTAACTATATATATTCTCCTATATAACTCCTGTTTTACCAGGCTTGTGTCCTCAGCACTTTCCTCTATGGCAGTGAAACATGGGCATCCTATATGCACCAGGAGAGACACCTAAATAGCTTTCACATGAAGTGCCTACATATAATTCTTGGAGTTAGGCTGCAGGAGAAAGTAACTAACAGTGATGTATTGGAAAGAACAGGCAATACCAGTTTTTTCTATGCTCTGCACTCACTCCGATGGATGAAACACACTAAGGAGGATGGAAGATGCCAGAATACTGAAGGATCTTCTATATGGAGAATTACATTCTGGGAAAAGATCCTATGGTCAACCTCTACTGTGGTATGATAAGTATAAAATTTCGGGTTTAGACAGTGTACTCTCAATATAATTATTATTTTGATTATTTCCACACAAGCCTAGAGATACGACCAGAACATCAACAGGGAAATTCTGCAATAATTATGATACAGAAATCCAGGCAGTTAGGGTGGCAACTGAAAAACTGCTGAACTCCAATCCTGCCTGCAGCCTGGGTATTCCTGACACACGACCAGTGTTTCAAGCTCTCCAGTCTGGAAAACTAACAGACTTGCAAAAACTACTTAATGAACTGTCTTAACCAGCATAGGGTAACTATGCAGTGGATACCCTCTCACTGTGGAATACCAGGAAATGAAAAAAACATACCAACTGGCTAAGGAAGGTGCTGCAGAAAACCAACCAGATGTACCAATCACCTACCATAAGAACAAAATAATGATCAAGTCAATAAGAAAGCCACCAACGCCAACACAAGATGACTATCACATTATGAACAGGTCAGAACAAGTTGTAATTCTACGTCTCAGAACAGGACACAACCAACTTCGCAGTCACATGTATACAAAGTTCAAGATTGACAACACTGCCATGTGTACATGTGGACAGGCAGCACAGAGTGCCAAACATATACTTCAAGAGTGTTCTGAGCATGAAACGCTGAGGCAGACATATTGTCCAGAGGAAAAAACACTGGAATCAAAGCTCTATGGGACACTGTATGAACTACAAAAGACAGTGAGTTTTGTTCAGGAGACAGAATTACAGATATAGACATGTTTCAAGTGAATGAAAAAAGAAGAATCTCATGTTAACACAATGGCAGAAAAGGAAGTCTAATCAAATAGCAAGCTATGATTTGCAGATTCTGGTCACGTGAACTTTAAACATCATGTTGTGAACTTTGAACATCATGTTGTTCCCATCGCTAAGTCAATGCACATCAGTGGGCAACAAATGTTGCCAACAGCACTTACAGCGGAAAAAAAATGGCAATGTTTGTAGCCAATGGCATGGTCATGTTTAATAACTTTGGCAGTGAAATTCCAAAAAGGCCTTGGTCATGATAGGGACAAACAATTGTGTGTGTTAGCCTTATCAGGAAAATACATAGACCTATAATTTACAAATCATGTGGCATGTATAATGCTATATTCTTTTATATTACAGGTGATTGTGGAGAGATACCACAAGGAGATCACGTTACCCTTGTTGGATAAAACCAAATTTTTGATACCACAGGAACTTACTATGTCACAGTTTGTTACAATTATCAGGTCAGTTTGCTATCATTATATATCATTCTATTATTATATGTAGTTGTAGTAGACACTTTTCCGTCTCTCCAAATGATATTATTATTGTTGTGCTTCAAGAAATATAATCTATCATCCATAGCGACGAGGGATGTGATTCACAACCACAAAAGACTTTCATAGTATATACAAGGAATCATAGGCCCACTTGTACATTCATGCGATGTTATGTGTCTTCTTAAGCATTTAGACCTTGAACTGTTATCACTTTCTCCTTTGTCTTTATACCATTCTTGATCTTTCCCCTCCATGCAACACAATCCATGCATGGCCCAATATTCCATAGCAATTCCTGTACCATGTATCTCCCATTTGCATACATCTTTGTATCGAAGTAGAAGTCAATTCTGAAATCTTTTCCCAGACTGTAATTCTTCATAAAGTATATCTGTCTTCTTCCATCTTATTAGTTTGTTCCAGCCATCTGAATCTGAACATAGATAGTACTGTTGTATTGCCTGTTCTTTTCAATACACCAGTGTAAGTGACATCAGTATTAGTCAAGGAATTAAATGAAATTGGTAGCATATCCTATTCAGGATGTAGCCATCAACCCAGCATCTTTTGGCTCTATTGATTTTCTAGGCAATATTAATATATTCACTTGTTTGCCATTGCTTTCTGAACTCAAGGAATTAGTTAATGCTATAAAACATGGTGATGATTTGTATAGTAATCAACCAGTCAACTAATTAGTTAATGCTAAAAATATTTAAATCATATGCTTAGCGGCAGAGCAATCATGAAGTTGTAGATACAGTACATGAGGACAGAAAGAAGAAGAAAAAGAAGTAGATACAGTGGAATCCTTATATAACACATTCTTTTATAAAAAGTGTTCCTATACAACACTGTTCAATATCTTCAATTATGTTTATTGTTTTTATTGTATATATCGAATTTCTGTTATTACATATATAATTCCTCGGTCCGGATCAATTGTTATAATGGGATTCCACTGTTAAAATATGAAATATGATCTTTGTAACAGCAAAAAAAATGTGACAACTAACTAATCATGAACTGTTGAAAACCTGAAACTGTCATGTTCAATAAGGCTACATAAATCACATTACAAAATGAACATTGGCATTAATTGTATAAAGATGAAATAAGTGGACAGAATTAATGTCAATAGAATCATGGAGATATTATAGCCTTGTTGCTTTCAGCCAACAATGAGATTAATGGAAATATATACAAGAATTACCAATATTTATAAATAAACAGTTTGTGATATTCGAATAAAAATGTATCCTATTAAATAGCACTTTGTAATTTGATATGAAACATTAACTCAATTTTTGGTTGTATGCAGAAAAGGGGGGGAGGGAGTCAATAGTAATTAAACATATTTTCACATTATTTTATGTAAGATCCTTGATAACGTCTATTTAGTTAAATATTTTTATATTGTATTATTGTCCTATGTACATCTGCCAAGTTGTTTGATCTTCTGTCATGATTTATTGAAGTTAAATGTTGAAATATGCAACAGCTGTGGTGTTCTGTGATACTCATTCACTTTGCTGAATGTTACAGATTCACAAGCATTTATTACATAGATCTATCTATCTATTCGCTAAACCCTTTGTCTTTCAGTGTCAGGGGTAGAAGAGTTTTCTGGAGATGGCCCTCGTGTGTGCTGAGTATGTTTAATATTACTAGTAGTCCTCTCCAGAATACTCTTCATTTTACTATGAGCCTTCATTTTACTATGGGCCATTGTGTTCTCACTGACAGTTTGCTAATCCTGTCTCGGTGTTGTATCAGGATTAGTACCGCGATCTCTAACACATACAGAAAGAAACCACATATTCCATGCGAATAGTCCTGAAATTCATCAATCACTCTTCTAATATCCCAAAAGACAATCAGGATATCTTCTCAGTCCTTTCTGATCCCTATGGTCACCATAATAGCAAGATTGTGCGCACAATCATTTCATCAGGTTCCATCATGTCCTGGTACAAAGATATTATCAGCATAGACTGCTTTACCGATTCTAGCGACTGCCTATGAGCCCATAAATATATTTCCATCTATATTTCTTCTGTGTCCATGGCAAGAATGTAGGACCTGAGAGTAAAGTGTATTGTGGCAAGAAACAAGCTGCATATAGGAATTAAAAGAATAGTTACCAACCAACACAAAACATGAATAGTTAGTTACGACACGCCGAAGGATATATTGAATATGAGATTGTAACACTTAAGAACGTGTCAAGAGTGCCGTGATGATGATCTAATGACTAACTAACTATGAGCCCATGACTTTCAATCATCCTTAGCACATTCATTCATTTGCTGAGAGTGAGGACATCTGTGACAACTTTGATTGCGATACAGACAGCAAAAATGTCAAGTATACTTGACTGGTTAGCTTAGAGCATGATGACCAGGATGTAATTACTAGAACCACGTATCTCGTACTACTGGCCTACTTTTAGTGATATGGTTACAGACGTCCACTGTTCAGTTGAAGTAGTAAAAACACTGAACATATTAGGCCAAAGTCGAATATGTCTGACCATTAGCACAAATAAAACAGTGACAACGCATTTACTACTTCTGAACTATGTCCTGTTGGAAATCTAGTAGGAAAATCTTGCTGCAAGAGAGATCCAATGAGAGTTTCAGATCAAATTAACAAAAAATAACTTACTGAGAAAACATGCATGTATATAGGCTTGATATTATATCTAGCCAAGCCATAGATCTCATTACTGCAATGATCTCTATTTTCATAGTACATGTGGTCATTGTAAATATATCCCTTCCTTCACAGTCCACTTTCATTCATGTGCCTGCTGAAAACATTGTGAACAACACACTCATTTTTGTAAATAACTACATCTCTATCAGATGAACTGTTATAAATCAAGATCTGAACCTCTGCCTCTACCAACTAAAGGGTTCTGTTGTCTACTCCCTCTGTTCAGACTATTGTGCACTGAAAAGGCAACATGGATCTCTGATGACATTTTCCACCATCCTGTAGCAGAATATATTTCCTCAGGTTTTATTTCCAAATCTATTTTCTGTACCTGTTGAATAATATTCTCTGTCTCACCACCCAAAATGTTATCTTTTAAGCCCATTTTCCTTTATTTTTAAAATCTCTCCATGCAAAGGATCACATATGTTTGAACTGATCGAGAGAACAGCACAAGCTCAGAAAATCCTTGTTTAATCTTATGTGGTTGAAAAATCAATTAGATTGTGGACACACTTGTGGTGTCCTTGTTGCATCCAAGCATAATTCTCTTATTATTCTATACCCTTTCCGGGTCTCTCCCTTTGCATATAATATGGTTGAGTCAGGATTGTCAGAGCATATTTAAGTACAGAATGGACTAGTTCATGGTACAGTGGAATCCTGTTACAACAAATCCTGTTTTAACGAATTTCCCTCTTTAACAACACTTTTCAAAATCCCCGATTATATTCACACTTTGCCTTAATAACAAAAACCATATTATAATGAATGCATATAACCAACTTTCCCTATATAGCGCACTATTTCAAATATGTATTCAGAAAAAAGTACAGTATGGGCTCTGAACTTATGACCAGTGTGTTTGAAATGTTGCATTAAACACTCCTTGATGCATTCAACTGTAAACAGTGTGGCATGTGTTACTGGCTTTATGTGCTGGATAATGTGTGTTGATAGCCAATGAAAATCAAGGGGATATGTAGAATTAGTCATTTCGGAATGTTAATTTACACTTAGCCCACAGATCTTGGAGGCATGTTTGAATGAAACTTGTGGTAGCCACAACTAAAACTGACGGGGGGGAAGAGGGGTGTAAGCATGTGACCTTGCATTCCATAAACCTGAAATATAAACACAATGCTCACTTTGCTTGTTAAAAACTCAGTGCCCAGAAACATGATCTATCCTTATTGAAAAATGGAAGAGTTCAATGAAAGTCTAACCGTGACCGAGCCGAAGTATAGGAGACCTGCCAACTAAAACGTAAACATGAACTGTTTACAATTTGCATGCAATCTATTGGTTGGCCTTGGCTATTTTTGACATATGACTCCAAGTATGTAAGTAGCGACCAATCAAAATCCCAACAATAATAAAAAAAATGTAACGAACAGGTTCCATATTAATTTCAATTAGAATGCACGTAGTACAGTCAATGTAGTACGACCTAGGCCATAACAAAAATTGGTAGCATATCCCATTCAGGACGTAACCATCAACCCAGCATTTTTTGGCTGTAGGGATTTCAACCAGACCATACTGACCCTAAATTAAGTCTTGGTTAGTTGAAAGAGAAACATGAAATTATTGTGAAAGTTTAGGCATTTGTAATTGGCAGCGAGACTGGCTGGATCTGTGTATCTGTTTCACAAGAAACAACTGGTAGGTAACAGAACATTTAAATACCATTCTCTGAGTTGATTAAAATTATAATTGGATTGTACTGTATAGAAAAGCGATGAGGATGATATTATTTACATTTTTCATCATGTGATAGAATCAATCTCTCCAGGACTGTGCTAGTTGATTATTGATTCTTAGTTGACAGGCAGTGATTAGTCATGGAAAAACAATGCACAAGGGAAACAATAACTGGAAGGACATAACTTAGGTCTATGTTAATAATTTTCATCACCCTATATAATGAATTTTGGTTATAACGCACATATTCTGTTAGACTCAACCAATTCATTATAACGGGATTCGCTGTATAGAGAAGAAGGTAGATAGCAAGTGTCATTAATGGTATATTTCACAATTTGTCATTTATCCCTCATTGTCTTATTATAATATAGTCTTATTAAAGAACTTTTCTATGTGATGTGTTCTTTACAGAATTTTTTTCTCATTGCTGCCACTCTTTAAGCCACTTCTGCACCAGCTGTCCAGTCTCCTCCATTGTCATATTCAGAATGTCTTTGATATCATGTGTCTATTGTAGTCTTGGTCTGCCTCTTGTTCTCTTTCCTAGAATCTTAACCTCCGTGATTAATCTTTCTAACACATTGTGTCTTTTTATTTACAAAATATATAAACTATTGTTTTTTATATAGTTTTGAGGAGTCAATCTGCTTTTATGTTCAGGTCTTTACGGGCCACTGTTAGATCATCTTTCTGATATTCTTAATACCTTTGTATAGCATTTCATTCCAAATGCTATTTTATTTCCATCGTAGATGATATTGCTGAAGTTTTACAACCATAAGTCGCCACTAGAAAATATAGTTTCTTAATAGTTGTAAATTTGTTGTTTATTAAAGAACATGTTTCATAATTTAACTATATAAATTGTGACTGATTGTGCTTCACTAACTACTCATATTTTCTGTAAACTTTTCAGAAATCGCTTGTCTCTGAGTTCCACCCAAGCCTTCTATTTAATCCTGAATAACAAATCCATTGCCAGCATGTCGGCCACAATATCAGATGTTTACAGAAATGAGAAAGATGATGATGGGTTCCTGTATATGACCTATGCTTCACAAGAGATGTTTGGATCTTCAAATGGTGTCTTTCAAGATTATCAGAGTTTAGACTTCCCTTCAAGACCAGTGGTATCTGCGAGTGTTTGTTAGTTTTCGCTGTAATACATATGATGTGCTTCATTTGTCTGGCCATGGAGGAAGAAGACCTCTTAATCATGCAGTGTTGTTGGCACCATTCATCAACCTAACTAGGTAGCCATAATGATGTGTACACAGCTGGCATTCTGAAGCAAGTAATGACTGGATTCTATTCATGTGATTATATTGGTTTCAAACTAGCATTTTTTAGTAGTAAAATTTGTGGAATCTGTGTTCAAAAGATGATGATATGACTGAGTGATAAAACAGTGAGATGAGATCTTTCAGTTAACAACTATACAGTTATGTTTGCCATGTGAGAAATATGAAAGATGATGAATAGATGCAAGACTAGTTCCATTTTCTCTTGGCTTGTTACACAACAACACAGTTTCCTCTTGTCTTGTCACACAAGAGTACAGTTTTCTCTTGATGCCACACAACAGTATAATTTCCTCTTGACTTAGCACACAACAGTACAGTTTCCTCTTGACTTGGCACATGACAATACAATTTCCTCTCAGCTTGCCATACAACAGTACAGTATTTCCTCTCAGCTTGCCATACAACAGTACAGTATTTTCTCTTGACTTTCCACACAACAGTACAGTTTCCTCTTGACTTTCCACACAACAGTACAGTTTCCTCTTGACTTGCCACACAACAGTACAGTTTCCTCTTGACTTGCCACACAACAGTACAGTTTCCTCTTGACTTGCCACACAACAATACAGTTTTCCTCTCAGCTTGCCATGCAATAGTACAGTATTTGCTCTTGACTTTCCACACAACAGTACAGTTTTCCTCTTGGTTTCCCATACAGTAGTGTTCATTACTTTCATGTAGTTATATTTGATTAAATTTGCTGAAGATTATTTCAAGATTGATATAGATCATACTTATATAATCTCATAAAGTTAATGAGTTTCAACATTTCTTCACCTTCAGCTATTTAGATAGAAAACTATTTTGAAAAATTCAATGGTTTGCTCTACCACTGATCTATAGGTAGAATGATATACTATGGGATTTGACCTCACAGTAACAGATGGTTGTAAACAAACATTGCTCAGAGTACCTTATATAAAGTAGGAAGCAAGAGGATAAAAAAAATTCTTGAGACCAATGGGAATTGAACCAGTCCGAATTCTGACGGCACCAAATCGCCTGGCAACTAGAGTAAACAGGTTTTCCATGCTTGACTAACCACATCTTCAAAATTCCCGTTAGTCTCAAGAATTGTGAGTTTTATATTATAAGTTTTCAACTATACTGTTGAAAACCTGTCAAACCAGTTAGGGGCCAAAGTTTATGTCAACAATTTTATTGTTTTGTCATTTCCTCTCCTCTTCTCCCCCCCCCCCCCGTCATTTCTGATAAGCTGATGAAACTGCCACGCAGATGTGTAGATGATTGTATACACTGTGTGGATAAGTAGATGATTGTATACACTGTGTGGATAAGCCAATGTGTAAATGATTGTATACACTGTGTGGATAAGTAGATGATTGTATACACTGTAGATAAACTGATGTGTAGAGGTTTGTATACACTGTGTAGATAAGCCAATGTGTAAATGATTGTATACACTGTGTGGATAAATTGATGTGTAAATGATTGTATACACTCATGATTGTATATGTGTGGATAAGTAGATGATTGTATACTGTGTAGATAAGATGATGTGTAGATGATTGTATACACTGTGTGGATAAGCAGATGTGTAGATGATTGTATACACTGTGTGGATAAGCAGATGTGTAGATGATTGTATACAATGTGTGGATAATTAGATGATTGTATACACTGTGTGGATAATTAGATGATTGTATACAATGTGTGGATAAGTAGATGATTGTATACACTGTGGATAAGTAGATGATTGTATACAATGTGTGGATAAGTAGATGATTGTATACAATGTGTGGATAAGCCGATGTGTAGATGATTGCAAACACTGTGTGGATAAGCTGAGGAAACCACAGCTTTTCTAATGAGTTCTGGATACATTACAGTAGGACATGAAAACCTGGGTGGGAATAGTTATGAGGGTATATTAAATGAAAATCTTAAGTGTGATAGAAATTAGAATAGCATAACATCTTCATGTCAATATTATTGTTAAGGATGTCAAGAGTGTTCTGCACATGCCATGTTGGTGCAGATGAACAACGTGGCATCATAATGACAGTATAAAGATGACCACCCCAATATGCACCAATGAGAAGCAGTATTCTGTTATCCGTTGTTTGATAGTGAAGGCATGGTTCATATTAATTTATGAATGAGGGTCCAGTTGGTGATTCATGCCTGTCAGTTCCACTATTTATTAGTGGAGTACATTTCAAAATGGCCTTAGGCTCACCAGTTATAAACAGTCTGTCACAGAACTCATCACCTAGTTTGTGTTTTAGGTCACTTTTATCTATTGGGATAGAACAACCAACTGCAACCATTCTTACAACATGCATGGCAAGGTCACAATATTGCTGTTCTTTGCTCCCCTTTCAGGCACCAGTAATGCAAAGAAAATTTTTCAGTGTGTGTGTGTGTATTTACCTGTGTGTGTAAATATTTCTGCAAGGATGTATTTATGTGCAAGCTTCTGTGATCTAGTGGTAAGTTAGGCACTTCACAGTTCCAACTGGTGTAGACTAGTTGTGGATTCCAGATCAGTGAAGGCCATGCCTGTACATCAGAGGTCGGCAGCCTTTTGTGGTCCTAGTGCCAGATGCACAAATGCACAGCTTGTCATGGGTCAGACGAAAAAAACAAACTAGCACAGTGGAATCCTGTTATAACAACTTGGTCCGCACCAATTAAATATGTATGTAATTATAGAAATGCGCTATATACAGTACAAACAATATAGAATAAATGTAATTAGGGATTTTGAAAAGTGTTTTATAGGGAAATCGTTTATAACAGAATGCACTATAGAGAGATTCCACTGTAATAAAAAGGATCACCCATAACCGCAATGAGCGAATTCTGTTAGTTTCCAGAGTCATATTAATATTACTAATTCTTCATTACATTTCTTATAAAACCTATGGACATTTACATATGTTGCCTATACTTATGTGCAGACGAATTGAAATAATGTATTAAAATGATGTCATTATAGACCTGGCTCGAAATAAACACTTGGATTCTCTTTTACGAATACCATGGATCAGCAGTCAAAAAATTTGATTTTGGCAGCCGTGTTATTTGGGCAAATGGTCCGGTCCACAGGTTGTCAATCCCTGGTGTACATAGCACTAGCAAGTGTACTACAAATATAAGTGGTGGCTAAAATAAAATTAACAGTTGAAAAGCAATATCCTATATATTCTTCCAATTATTACTGTGTTTTGTATATATTTCTGTGTATACACATTTATTTGTGTATTGTATATATTTCCCCTAAAAATATGTGGCCAGTCGTCAAACAATGGAAGTTTCATGATTTTTGGACATACCCACATCATTGAAGATAGAAATTGCTAGAGGACTATATGTATTTATGCATCCAATGCAGTATCCTACTACTCTGACAAGTTATCGGTTTTGAGAATATGGAGACAGTTATATGTATATGTTCTTAGATGTACTTGGATTCACATTCACTTGTTTGTGGTTTATTATAAAAATGTATTAATCACATTCAACAACCAGAACTCATGATCTAGGAAAGGTTGAAGAATGATACCATTGCTATAGAGTGCACGCAAAGCTAATTAGGGGGTTTCTGATGAACCACAAGCTAGATAGTGGAGAATTTAAAGTAAAATGTGTTATGCATTTCAAGTACGTCAGGTTGTTTCCTGACACTGGAGATTTCTTTAATGTATTATGGTGCTGTTTCATAACTCTACCTTTACGTCATGTTATATATATGTTTGTACTTGACTAGAAACCAGCAACATAGTACAGGGGACATTCCCAAAGTGCTTTGCTGTCCATTTTACTATGAACAAAGAACCAAAACCACCCCAATCTTGGAATATATTAAGAGACAACAGATCAAATGGTTTGCACACATCAGCAGACTACCATCAGACAGCATACTACAGCAAGCTATGCTACACAGATACAAGTAAATTCAAGTAGGAAGTATGAGGACAAGTGAAAATAATTCTTACAGCTGACGGGAATTGAACCAGGTCTGTTCTAGCAGCACCGAATCGCTTTGCAACACAAGTAAACAGGTTTTCCGTACTTGACCAACCACTTCCCCACATCAACCGTATGGTGCTGCTAGAACAGACCTGGTTCAATTCCCGTCAGCTGTAAGAATTATACACAGATACAGTGAAGGTAGATCTAGAGGCAGACCATGAAAACTATGGACCACCGAAATAAAAGAGATTATAAATTCCAGAATATACGTAGCGCACACGAGGGCCATCTCCAGAAAACTCTTCTACCCCTGACGCTGAGAGGCAACAAAGGGTTTAACGAATAGATAGATAGAATAACTCTGCTGTCTGTTCCAGCAATCATCCAAGAGTATGCAGGCTTATGGTCCTAGTCAGATGTTGATTATGCATGATCTTAAAGATCTTTCCAGAGAATACACACTTTTCTCCCTATAGCCTTGCAACTCCAATTTTTATCATTCTTTTCTAAGCATCGTCTCCTTTTTTCTGTAACAAATCTATAACTTCCCTTATTAGGTTGCCGTATCTTTTCTCAGTACTGTATCATCAGCCACCTAATTCCCCACCAATTAGTGCTCTTTTGTTGCCTCTGACCCCTGCATGTTATTTCTCTTGCAGGACTGTATATCCAATTTACCTCTCTGGACAACTGAATAGTTACAACATGCCAGCATGCAGGATATCTTATTCTTGATAGTTGTATGCAGTTTGTCCATTGGTGCTCTTGTAGCCATTAGCAGTGTTGTTCATGCCAAGCTCTGTGAATTTCATCAACAATTGCCCATCATGGTAAAATTTAAAAAATAAGCATCAGTTTTACTGCATAAATTTGTGATTTGAATTTTTTGTTCTTGGTGAACTAGAATGTTTCCATTGTATGTTGGCTGCTTTGCTGCACAACTCCTCAAAGTCATGGCACTGTAATTAACCAATTAAACTCAACCCCATTCGTTCTTCTTTATGATGGTCAATCAACAACTGTGAATCAACCAAGAAAACACCTTCTGATGCTTCAGTTTCTTCTGAATTTCCATGTGAACTCTCCCATATGACAGAAAATTCATTAGTTAGTGAACGCAAATTCCAGCAATGGTCAACCCTTATTGCTGCATCAATCTCACAGATGGCTTCTACTGTTACAACAACATGCATATAACCCTAACTCTGGAAGATATTCTGTACCTGTCATCCTTCTGGAAACATTTGAGCCTGGTCCTTCACTGTTGTCTTCAACATTTTCACTGTACACTTCATTCATTGGTGAATTTTATTGGGTTAACATCCTTTGGCTGTAAGATATTGAATCACTATTCATTTGTTCAACTTGGATGGATTTATGAAACTGGATTAATGAATTATTTGCAACAGACACCATACTTAGGAGGAGAATAATCACATGATAAATTGTTCATTGGTCTATCATTATGACTTTAGTTCTGATGTCTTTATGCTCCTCACAAGTTGGCATGCATAACGCAGCACCAATGCGCCTAATTTAATCACACCTTTAGTGACCTTTATTTTTGCATTTAGTAAACTACCGGTACTCTTTCTGTCAAATCAACAGTAATCTAATTATGTATTAATAATCATGAGCTAAGTCAGTGATGAGACTATGACAACAGTCATGATTAACAACCAGTAATGTGAAGTCAGCAGTGTGATTATATGTGAGTATTCATAACTTCATATTTTGTAATGGTATTATATGTGAGTATTCATAACTGAAGATTATGTACTAGGATTATATGTGAGTATTCATAACTGAAGATTATGTACTAGGATTATATGTTAGTATTCATAACTGAAGATTATGTACTAGGATTATATGTTAGTATTCATAACTGAAGATTATGTACTAGGATTATATGTGAGTATTCATAACTGAAGATTATGTACTAGGATTATATGTGAGTATTCATAACTGAAGATTATGTACTAGGATTATATGTGAGTATTCATAACTGAAGATTATGTACTAGGATTATATGTGAGTATTCATAACTGAAGATTATGTACTAGAATTATATGTGAGTATTCATAACTGAAGATTATGTACTAGAATTATATGTGAGTATTCATAACTGAAGATTATGTACTAGAATTATATGTTAGTATTCATAACTGAAGATTATGTATTAGGATTATATGTTAGTATTCATAACTGAAGATTATGTACTAGGATTATATGTTAGTATTCATAACTGAAGATTATGTATTAGGATTATATGTTAGTATTCATAACTTCACATTTTGTAATGAAATTATGTCAGTATTCATAACAGAACATTCTGTAAAGAGAAGGGATCTTTACAATCTGAGTTCAGTAATGATCTTCTATCAATTGCACTCTCCCATTTATTTGTACTCAGTTTCTGACCTCACCCAACAATTTATCATTACTTTAAAACTGATTTCATGTCAAAGGTCAGTGTGTTGTTTGATGTTGCAATCTTGGACTGTAACTGAAGTGGGTACATATCATCAGATCTCATTATATTGTATATAGTTGTACATTTCATATGCATTATTGTTGATTACTTAAGCAGTATTTATAGGGTCTAAAAATGTAGTCTTCCAGTACTTTGTTGTAATGTTACAGAACAAAATTGAAGTTAGTTGAAAGATCATGCACAGTGCACATCAAACCATTGGTCTATAAGTGCTGTGATCTCCTCAAGATATCCTTCAGAGTATAGTGCCTGACCACATCTACTCTGTGTTGGTTTACCAGTTTGCTCTGGTTATCTTCATAACATTCTTGTTTAGTCACATCCCTCTTTATGTAGTTGGCTCAGGGTTGCAGATTCACAAGAATTTGTTACATCGGTCACTCATCCTTATCTCTCTAAGAGCATTCAGAACATCAGTTTGGTCAATTGCTTGTTTGGTCTATACTTGCATACTTTGTATTTACTACAAATACTATTGTTATTGGTAGCATGTATCCTATTCAGGATGTAGCTTTAAACCAACATTTTTTTGGCTGTAGTGATTTTCTTAGGCAATATAAATATTTTCAATAGTTTGCCATTGCTTTCTGAATTATCTGATGCACAATTTTGTGTGGATTCAAACTCTGTATCGTGGGTGCCACAGATGCACTCTGTACCACGCTCCCACAGAGCCGGACAGTTATACAGAATTAGTTATCATCATCAAGTGACATATTTTTTCCAGAACGTAGTCTTTCCTATGGATCTCTTGAATTCTCAGCGGTCTTGAGCAAGTTGGCCTACCACTTCCAGTGACATGCGCAGGCATTCTTCAATGTCTTTTGTCCAACGGTGTCTTGGTCGACCTTTGCCCATTGCCTTCTAACATCCCCTCCAGTAACACTCCATGCCGTTGTGTCTCTTAATGTGACCAAAAAAAACTAGCTTTTCCATAGAAAATTTCTTGCCACTATACTCCTGTAGTTTTCCGTGCTATACATTTATTATTTATAATTTAGTTATAAATTAGTTATACATTTCATAAAACAGACATGAAACGGACAATGTCTTGATTTAGTCTGTTTTATATAATATTAGCTATATTCTTATATGTCATTTTTTTGCAAACCTTTTGTGTGTATTTATATACATATTGGTAAACAGTTTTACTGCACTGATACAACATATTTCTATAACAGAAATTTGCTACATACAGTATAAACAATAAATAAAAATAATTGGGGATTGTGAAAAATGTGGTCAAATAGGGAAATTTGTTATAAAAGGTTGCCCCTTATTAGAGATTTCACTGTATTGAGAACACACACCATGGGCAGATAACAAGCATAATCAAGATATTCCAAAATAAATTATTTCAAAATGAGAGCTGCTCACCTACATCAGAAGACAGTCCATATCATGAGGAGAGGAAGAAAAATGGAGAACATGTGATAACAGGCAAGTGCAAGAGAGGTAGAGGAAGATCAGGAGAGGTGATACTGGGCAGCTTGGCATTGTGGCATGGGCAAAGATTTGTATAAGAAATGATTGACAGTTTGAGATAGACTGCTGTAGGCAGACATGTTAACTAATGCCACAAATTAGTTTAATATCAGTAATTTATGTTTAAAGGAAACCACTGTCATTATTTTGATTGTAGTTTGTGGTACTTATTTCAATTGTAGTTTATAGTATTTGATTATTTCAATTGTAATTTATGGTTTTTGATTGTGGTATTTGATTATAAATTATTTCAATTGTAGTTGATGGTATTTAATTATGTCAATTGTAGTTGATGGTATTTAATTATGTCAATTGTAGTTGATGGTATTTGATTATTTCAATTGTAGTTTATGGTATTTGATTATTTCAATTGCAATTTATGATTTTTGATTGTGGTATTTGATTATTTCAATTGTAGTTGATGGTATTTAATTATGTCAATTGTAGTTGATGGTATTTATTTATGTCAATTGTAGTTGATGGTATTTGATTTATTTTATTGCATTTTATAGTATTTGATTATTTAAATTGTGGCTTATGGTATTTAATTTTTTACTTGCATTTTATAGTGTTTGATTGTTTCAATAACTAATTAAAATTAGGAAAAGAGTTGATATAATATCATGTATTGAAAGACAGCAAATAAAATGGTTCATTCAACTTATGAGAATGAACCAAGTACCAATAAGAGCATATAACAAAAGAATGTCCGGGTGTAAAGCCAAAGGTAGACCAAGAAAACGGTGGATAGAAACATCAAGATAGCTTTGAACAAACATGGACTAAATGCAACCACAGTGACACATCTGGCCTTGGAACAACAGCTTAAGCTCCCACTCCTACACTTAACGACAAGTGTGAATAAGATCAACCATCATTCACCTGGGAACAGACAATAGATCATTTCAAATGCAGTGTACGATACTTGATTATTTCATTTCATGTGCAATTTTTGGTATTTGGTAATTATTTCATAAATACCAAATTATTTAAATGGTATGTGATTATTTCAATTGGGGATCTGTGTCGTAGTGGTTAGGCCTTATGTTCAAGAAGGTGTGGTTTCAAATCCAGCTTGTAGTGCATCACATAGTGCCTGGCTTCACATATGAGTGGTCCTCTGTTTATTCCCCAATTGAGGTGGAAATGTATTTCAGATTGCAACTGCTCCCGGGTCGACCCAGCATTAATTGGGTACCGGTTTACGTGCAGCTGCGTACCTTCAAAAAGTGACACAGTTAAAACTTACCATATTAGTGCTAGACTGAGGACTGAAAAAATAGTAACACATATCTCAAGAGTGATTTGCACAGATGGTTGTATAGTTTCTCACGATGCTGTCTGATTCACGCACAGAGATAAAATGTTACAGGGAATGTTGCCTGTCATGCATGTTGTAATGGGGTGGTGTTAGCTGTCCCATGCCATGGAGGATCAAAGTGACCCAGAAGTCATGCTGAAATCAGATATGTCATGCTAATAGGTGCAGATATCGTGGCTAAAATGTAAACCATGAAACAACACATTCCGCTCTCTGGACTACATCCTGCTAATCTGCAGCAGTTTTCGACTGAACGCAGTAAAAGATATAAAGAGTTTTAAGGGTATTTTAGTATTACAGACTAATATTTTTGAAAGTTGTCATGTGATCTACTGCAATGTCATTTTTACTAGTTGACATCTGTTTCAATGTAAATTTTAAACCAAATAATGTGAATTAATTGTGCTCAAATGTAAATATATATTATCTGCATGTATACATATAGATGAAAGAAGTAAACACATATTTTTGATAAAAACAAGCCACATTTTAGTTGAAGAACAAATGTGTTTTTGTGTTCCTTAGTCAATGTGGTACTGAAACTTTTTACAGATACATTCACTCATTCTTACCAGAACTTGAAGGATATGCATGCTGATGGTTCCTGTGGCTTTCTGGTTAAACACACTCCTTATTCTGTCCTGTATGTGTCAGACTTGTGTCCAAATTTTATGAGAATTCCTCACAATACAGATATATGATCAAATGCCGTTTCTTCACATAAGTGATTGCTAAGCAGCAACACTATGTCTGCCTGATCCATATCCAATAGTTCACTAACAAATGCTAATGTCTAGTCTTATCAAGTTTATAACTCTATAACAAGAGTTGATACTTTTGCTTGCAAGCTGCATGTTTTTATCCTAAAATTGTCTTTGTCTGTCATAACCAGCTTTCACAAGTGTTCAAAGCCTGCTTCCAGCATCTTTTTCCAGATTGAGGGATTCATGGCTGAGGCTCAAAAGACACATTTTCACAAACATCCATGTAACACAGCATGGACTGTTCTACAGTTTTCTTGTTAAAAATCAGCTCTACATACAAAATATCTAAGGAATCTGATAACTTTCACCAAACACAGAAGACCCAGTCACTGTAACTGGCAATCGTGAAGGTATAAGGCTGAAAATCAGAGTATATTGCAATTTCTCAGCCATATCCCAAAATAAATGGTCTATGGTGAACAAATGTTATAAAATGCAAGAAAGAGGCAGACCAAAGTTGTAATACAAGAACACATGCAGAACATCAATAATTTCCATTGTCATCGTTCAGAACAACAGAAAAAAAATTGGAAAATTTTTCATTCGCATCACATGAAAAACAAGCCTATGCTGTTAGGAAATCTGAGAACTCAATAATAAACAGAGCAGATGAACAAATGCTAAGGTGCAAGAATCAATAGTCTGGGTTGATTGGTTTATAATATAAACAGACCAGAATAAAGTGTTCCCACGCTTCTTATTCAGCTGAACAAATCATGCATGGATGATGGATCTGTAGATTTTGTCATAAGAACTGTTTGACTCATGTCCACTAAACTTGAATACGGTAGTTTGCTTCAGATCTTCTGTCAAATATATCATCATAGAATGTCTGTTACCATTACTGGATGAGGTCCTCTCATCTGGCATGATCAGCAAACTGAAAGGGGTTGAAATCACAAATCGAAACATCCACAATAATCACTTTGCTATACTACTTTAGGACATACAAACCTCTGTGACATCAGTTTGAAAGGAACATCAACATATTAAGAAGGTTGTGGACAAATAATACTAACATGAAATCTAATACAGCAAACATTTTGTATGATGACGATGGAACCATACAAATATATGACAAATCATGTCATGACAGAATAGTACAGCTGACTATGGAGGATACTACTGATAATCAAGCAAATGTACCAATCTTGCTCATTAACAAATGATCAAATCAATCAGAAAGACACAAACATCAACACAAGATGACTATCAAATTATAAACAGATGAGAACATGTTGCAATTCTACACCTCAGAACATAATGCAACTGACTCTGCAATAACATTTTTTTTAAAATATAAGATTGGCAACACCGCCATGTATACAACCACAGACTGCAGAACATATACTGGTAATTCAAGCATGTCCAGAATATAACAGGCTGATACAACTATATTGACCCATAGAAACAACACTGGAATCGGAGCACTTTGAGGCCTTGTATAAGGTACAAAAGACAGTAAAGTTTATTCAAGAGACAAAATTACAAATATAGACATATTTCAAGCAAAGAAGATGAATAAATTCATGTCAAAAGCCATGTATTTGAAGTATACATTTTATTAATTTAGTTCTGCATTCTCTTAGTCATAAATTCTGCTTGTTTATATGCTATTACATCAGCAGTTTCTGTACAGATATTGATTTTATATAATAAAATTGCTAGACCCACACAGTTTGATAAGCATGGCATTTGTAGATGCAATGACTTCATTTTGTACTCAGCATCTGACCCTTTATCATCATCATCAAACCCATAGCCCTTCAGGGTCATAGGTGTGTCACACTGGAAACATCAACACACAAATTTTGCCATACCTCTCTGTTATCATTTCGTTGTCCAGTCTTTAATATTGTCAACCCATAATTTCCTCTGACATCCTCGTCTTCTTCCACCCTCAACTGTTCCCTGCATGATATTTTTGGAAAGAGAACCATGCCTCATTACGTGGCCAAACAACACAAGTTTGCGATGCCTCAAAAGTCAGACTAGAATTAATATTTTCATGTAAGCTCTAACAAAGATACTTGGAGAGGAGATGGGCATCACCAAGCAAGAAATGTCACAATAAATCTAACCCTTATCCACATGGTGACAGTTTTCCATGGGCACAAATAAGAATCTGCTTATGCCACAACAAAGTTAACTTTGACAACGGCTAGAAATAAAACAGATTAATAAACAGTTTTAGAATGACTACATAAAATGAAGGTGCTCAGAGATTAACAAAAATACAGGCACGTGGATAAGAACAAAAACAGTTAGAGAAAAGTTCTAAAACTTAGCCTATCTCAGGAACATACTTGACTGAAACCCACAGAGTAACAGTGAGGGGGCCACAGCAACAGGTTAATCATAAAAGCAGGTACAATAACCAACCCCATTAATAAAACTGAAGAACATGAATCTATTGTCTATCTCCAGGAGAATGATGGTCAGAATATCCACATTTGCTGTTAAGCATAAGGGTGGTGACTGGGAGCTTTAGTTGTCTACCCAAGGCCAGATCACTTTGGCTGCATTGAATCCATATTTGTTCAGTGCTGTCTTGTTATTTATCAATCTTGTTCTAGGTCTTCCTCTGGCCTTGTATCCAGATTTGCTTATATGTTCTTGTTGGTAGTTGTTATGGTTCATTCTCATAAGGTGTCCAAACCATTTCATTTGTTGTTTCTCAATGTATTCTGTGCATGGTCTTAAACTGATTCCTCTGATTTCATTATTTATGATTTTGTCTAGTTTGGTGACTTGCGGCTTTTCTCAGACAATTCATCTCATATGTTGTAAGTTTTCTCTGCAGGGTTGCTGTCAGCGCCTATGTCCGTCATTGATAACAGAGTGTTGGCATAAAAATACTGTTTATCATCTGTGTCTTGACTTTGAAATAAGTACAAATAATACATCAAGTATCATGGCAAGTGGTGTAGGTGATCATGCTTCTCCACAACTCTCTGTCTCTTGTGTTGTTAATAAGTTCAGTTGGTGGCATTCGCTTGTGCCACAGTGACAACCCATCCAGGAATTTTTCAGTCTCTTTTTCCTTGATCTTTCTGGTGATTACTAAATGTTCAAATTTTGTTTTTCTCATCACATGCCTTAAAAATCTTGACTGTCTGCTTCTAATGTTTGCTACAATTTGTCTTTTTACTCCAGCATCTCTGATGACATCTACATTAGATTTTTTGACTGTTCCTGAAATTAGTATTCTTCTCAAAAACCACATTTCCGTAGCCTCCAGCTCACTTTGAGTTTGTTTACCATCCAGCTCACTTTGAGTTTGTTTACCATCCAGCTCACACTTTGAGTTTGTTTACCATCCAGCTGCACATCCATAAAGAATATTTAGTTTGATATATCACTCTAGCACTCAAATTTGCACATGCATTGATAGTGTTCCATTGAATATAATGTCATTTTTTGAAATGTTGCTTTGACTTGTGTTATCCTGCTCTTTATCTCAATGGAGCACCAGCCATCTGATGTTAAAACGGTGCTAAGATATTTGACTTTATCCACTTGACTTAATTTTGCATCATTGATCTTTATATTGCATCAAGGCGGTGTAAAATTCTTTGAAACAACCACAACTTCTGATTAACAGCTTCAATAATAGAAAACTATATTAACAAATATTGATGAGGATGAATAAATTTCACCATCTTTCAATTGATCACCTTTATCAATGTAGCCCATGTTTCTGATTGATGAGTAAACTTATCATATCAGTTGTTATGATAACACTCAATTAAAAGTCATAATTTCCTTAACAAATAATATCAAGTAAGCATTACGTCACAGAGCACACCATTCCAAGTTGAAATATCAACATAAACTTGGTTCACAATGTTGCCAGATTTTACACAATAGGATTGTCTGATTACAAGCAACAGCACACTTGTTTGTCTTCAATGTTTGTTTATGAAATTATTTGATGATAGAAATTGTCAGATTAAATGGATGTCTACAATATCAGATTAGATGACTGATTGTAGTTATCAGACCTATACATATATTTTGGGAAAGAATCTCTGACTTAGAGGATAACTAAGAGCTTATTGCAAAATGTCAACATGAAGATAGTTTATGAATTACCATTTTAAAATTAGATGTTAGAACTGGATGTCCTGGGAATGGAGACAAACAAAAATGTATCCTATGTTGGACACCTGGTGAAAGTATAAATGTTGAATACCCAGAACTATGTGGAGAACACTATGAGCAGAAACTGAGGGAAATGAATGAATAGTTCAAATGATTTAAGTAACATTTGGGAACGATGTACCAATGTTTCTATTTCCATCCATGTGTCACAGGGACCTGAAAGGGAAGCATAAAATTTTGAATTGCCATACATATTGTAGGTTGAAACAGGATAATTTTCATATACGATTAGCTACCCATCTCTCAGAACTAACCCTAAATTCCATATTGAAGTTGCATGTGCAAGATAGAAATATTGCAGTTAAGCTGTAAACTGTGACACAACACTTAGTTTACTGGACTAATCATACAAACTGGTAGAAGTTTGAGAAGTAAAAAGGTGCTCCTCTATGTATCAGAGCTGATAACATTTGTCAATGTACTAAATCTATTTATCTATCTACTGTCATATCCACTTGTGCTGTAAAGCATCGTGGGAGAAGATAGGGTTGTCTATGCTTGCCATTTAGACCGCATTGGCCATGGTCGGTCAGCGTCTCTTTAAGGTTTCTTTGATTGTCTCCACCCATCTAGTTCTTCCTTGTAGCCCAATCTTCTGCTGTTGTATGCATGATTTAGGTTGTGTTGGTTCCATTCTCATGTGACCAAATCACCTGCTTTACTGTCTCTCGATGTAGTCTTGACATGATGGTATTTATTTCTTGCCTGACATCTTAATTTCTCTATAATTTCTCTGTGTACTAATGTACTTCTTTAAAACCCACATCTAATGTATCACACTTGTCTATGTACTAATTTACTAAGTTTAAAAAAAAACCACGACTGATCTGTTTTTGGAATGTTTTACTGTACTATATTGTACATTTATTGTCAAACTCAAAACTGATAATTGTCATTCTTCTGAATATGCCAATCACACAATATCTACTTGTCACTCTTGTTGGAGATGTCAATTTCAGACAATTCACTCTCCTCCCCATCAACTGCAGATGGTATTGTCACAGACATCCTGTATGGGCTTACATTTAAGTCAGCACCTCCACTAATTCTGGAAAAAAATGGGAAATATAAGAAATATTTGCACTTGTAATAAAAATTAAAGCATATGAAACTTATTGTAAAATCAGTTTCAAACATTTTAATTAGTGAAATTCAATGGCAATGAGAATTAGATTATATTTTTTAAATATTGGAATGTATTATTTTTATCAACTCATTCAATATCTTGCTGACAAGTAATATTACGTTTTAGTAAATCTTACACACAACTCAAATAAATAAACAAGTTTATGTTTGAATAATGTGAAAATACATCTTTGAGCACACATATAGTCTCTCCAGTGTATCTATAGTCCTGATTCTCAAAACAACATAAATGAAGCTTAGGTGTATCTATAATCTTGATTCTCATAATAACAATGAAACACAAGTTTATCTATAGTCCTGGTTCTCATAACCTAAATGAAGCACAGGTATATCTTATTCCTGATTCTCATAAAAATATGAACTCACAACTCAACAAGACCACTTTTGTCTTTTAACTACCTCCTTTATAACATGCACAGAAGGTCTCACCAGTGACCCATCAGACCAACCACAGTGCAAGATCAAACCCCAAGTAGATGACATGTTTATATAGTGAGACTGCTGTTAGGAAGACCTATATTACTTCATCTGTATAATTACATCTCTTTCTCTCTAGATAACTTTCTTAAAAGCGTTGTACACTGCAGAGTGTTGAAGTCTTCTGGACATTTAAAAAAAAGTTTATCTTAATTCCGGGAGTTGAAACAAACCACACTAGTAGCCACATTAATTGGTAATATGCTATTTAACCAATGAAACAAACCTTCGAAGCTCAGACTCATCCAGGGAAATCTCTGTATAGTTTAATCCACTTGAGTTGTGTAGTTCAGCCATGTAATCAGATGAATCCCTAGATTCTCTCCTGCTGGACTTCTGTGTACCACTCAGATCAAAGTCTACTGATTTCTTAGCACCAGATTGTCTGGACCTCAAGCTTGATGTCAAGAAACCACCTTCTGGACAAACAGGTACAATATATATATATATATATATATATATATATATATATATATATATATATATATATATATATATATATATATATATATATATATAACCTAACATTCCCTAATAAAATAACCTAAAAAAGGTTTTTAAATTGCTGTTAAATAACATGCCTGACCCAGCCAAAGATCATTTGATGCCTGCCCCTTCACGAAATATTCTTGCCCAATCCTTCACTTTTGTCTTCAAAGTACATTTTCCACCACAAACTGCCTGCATTATCTGATGAATGTTGGTTGGTCAGCATCCTTCAGCTGTAAGAAACTGAATTCTTGCTCATTGGTCAAATTTAGATGGATTCATTATCACACTGGCCATGTTTTCAACTACTTGCACTGGACACTAAACATACAAAGAGAATGACCACGTGAGCATTTGTTAATCGATGTGTACTTATTACATCAGTGATGATGACTAAAAGCTCTTCACATGCTGACATGAGATGCAACATGGGTAGGTTCCTGTGAATATACCTCATATTACACAGTATATTTATTATATTTAAGAATGCTGCCTTCATGTACCCTATTGTTTCTTATCTCTGTTGAACTTCTTCCATCTGATGTCAACATTGTTCCTAAATACTTGAATTTATGGATCTATTTAAGTACAATATTGGAAGTTTAACTGATTCTTTTCACATTCTTTCTAATACATTACTGCTGTTCTTCATCTTGGATATCTACTATTTCCATTTTGTTGTACTTTGTGTTTGGCTTCAGAAAACATCAAACTCACAACTATTATGCACATCTTCAATAAATTGTTACTGTTTCTAATAAACATAAAAAGACAATTTAGCAAGATTCTTAAAAACGAAGAGCTAGAAATGTCTACAATTAGACAATATGAGGAAAATGGAGACAGAGAAGACAGAAAATGGAAGGTCTATATCATGAGATAACAAGTTTTTGGGGAAATCCATTGAGTATATAAATAATAACATGTTATTTTTTTTAAAAGTTATTGAAGAATAAACAATCATCTCCTCTAGATATGACACAAATGTGGTACCTGGCTGTCCAAGGATATCTCCATCAGCTGATCTACTGAGCGACTCACTGCGATAAGATGATGCCGCTGATCTTCTAATGCCTGTGAAACATAGAATTACATTTAGAAAACAATACAGCATTTGTCACAAGTCACACAATTTAACTAGTTCTGGCCAATTTGAAGTCATGCAGGATTTTATGATAAAAATTATATATTCAAGTCAACATTGTTACAACCAAAACCATATGTTTTCAGATTTTTATGTGATTGGATTATCGCAAATAAAATGGTGGAACATGCTTTATAAATATATACCCTGCTCCCCCTTTAAGTAGGCAACTTGGAAAATTGGGAGTGTTATGGGTATTAACCATTTAGCTGCTATATTGTTCTCAGTAAATGATCCCAGCTGTGTTAAGTTCTCCAATGAATTTATAGACAAATGAGTAACCTCGTCAATAGAAGACATATAGAAGAATGAGTAAACTTGTCAATAGAAGACATAGAAGAATGAGTAAACTTGTCAATAGAAGACATATAGAAGAATGAGTAAACTTGTCAATAGAAGACATAGAAGAATGAGTAAACTTGTCAATAGAAGACATATAGAAGAATGAGTAAACTTGTCAATAGAAGACATATAGAAGAATGAGTAAACTTGTCAATAGAAGACATATAGAAGAATGAGTAAACTTGTCAATAGAAGACATATAGAAGAATGAGTAAACTTGTCAATAGAAGACATATAGAAGAATGAGTAAACTTGTCAATAGAAGACATATAGAAGAATGAGTAAACTCGTCAATAGAAGACATATAGAAGAATGAGTAAACTTGTCAATAGAAGACATATAGAAGAATGAGTAAACTTGTCAATAGAAGACATGTAGAAGATTTAGTAAATTTGTCAAAAGCAGTCATATGGAACAATGAGTAAATTCATCAATAGTAGACATATAGAAGAATGAGTAAACACTTCAATAGCAGACATATAGAAGAATGAGTAAACTCATGCACAGCAGCTAAGGGTTAAAGAAAGAGTCCCATTCTATCTATTATCTTTCTGCTTTTTTAATGAGTTTACTCATTCTTCTATGTAACTGCTATTGAATGTTAGGTGAATGATGATTTGTTTTGAGGCTATGGCACATTTGGTGACTTCATATACAGTAATATCGTGGCATCTCAGGACGCCGATAACTCCTTTAACTCTTAGTGGACCAGGGACAAAACCAGCAAATAGGGAAAAACGACAAACAGGTTGTTGTTTGGTCCACTACGATTTAATCTACCTTCTTCTTGGTCTTCCTCTACCTCTTGGTGATTCAATTCTCACATTGCATGCTCTTGCTGCTAGCCAATATTGCTTAATTCTCATGAACTCATTTCTGGTAAGCAGCTAAAACAGCCAGTTAAGCAGATCCCTTCTGCAGGTAAGCAGCTAAAAGCCAGTTAAGCAGATCCCTTCTGCTGACAAGCAGCTAAAACCACAATTTCTATAATTTATTCTAAATACATTACAGCAGAGCAGGAAAACCCTTAAGGAAATAAAGAGTTATGTGACCAAATCATAAACCTACCATGGTACAGAAACACTCAAAATTTCTGGAGGTCAAAATTTAAAAAAACTTGTTTTGTGTGTGCTGAAATGTAAGCATGATGGATAAGAAACATCACTGAGTACTTTAACATGTTCTTAAATCAAGTAGGCCAACTCCCAGAATCATTATCTAAGACAATCTGTAAATAAGTAATGGAAAGAATATCACCTTAATGACAACAATAAACAACACAAAATCAACAACATCAGCAACAACAACAAAACATAACACAAAATCAGCAACAGCGGCAACAACAGCAGCAGCAACAATAACAACAACTACAATAATAATAATGACAAATTTGTTGTCTATGTTAGCAAGCATTTTCTTATGTCATATACCAGGATCACTACTCTGGGAAAGTCCGGTATCACTGTTTCTCCGTCTTCCTTGTTGTCCAGGCAGAGTTCTTCCTCTTGTTGTTACTGGTCTACTATTGGACAGAACAGGTTGATATTGCATCTGACCTGTATAAATGCAAATACAGAGAATTACATATACAATCTCAGATAACTAAGATAACATATTTTCATTGTCTTCTTTATGGATGTTTTAACATGAATGTTGTGAGCTCAAAAGAGGTGGACAGCGCTGAGATTGTTGGCAGCTATTTTTGTAAACAATGATTTCTTGCACTGCTATATCAAGGGGACTAGTCCTGTCAGTGGTAGAGTATGCCTTGGCTATCATGATCCTTAGCCAAACTCAGTTGATAGACCTGACAGGATACAGAATGAAACACTGACAAGATCCACCCACTATACGGTGATACTGAAAATATCAAAGGAAACAGATTAAAGAGGGAGAAATCATGGCTTGGCAGGGCTGATGAGGTTATTAAATGGGCGTGAACATTAGGGACATAGAACCTGGAGAAGAGTGAGAAAATAATCTTATCATAATTAAAACTTTCGTTGAAGTGGTAATTACACTTTCCAAGAAATATGATAATGACATTCCAGTGCATATAGATTACTGTAAGAAATCCAGGTTCTAATCAATGAGAATTCCTCAGATGGGGATATTATTATTATCTATACTGATGGGCCTGTGGTTCTACAAAATTGTATCGCAAGGAAAGACTTGAATGTCATGGTGCTGAAAGTGTTAATACTTGATGTGGAAACAATTTTCTTATTCTACGTAATTCTTAAACTGATATACTGAGTTTTATTTCTTCGTAAAAAACCACGGCAGATTTACAAGAATTAATTTGTGTACAAGAACAATGATATTATAAACCTAAAAAATATTTTTGTAACATTAAATTAAAAGACAGAAACCTCTAGATCTCGATCCCAAAGTTTGTTGTTGCGGTGGTGTTTTACTACGTTGTTCCTGGTGAGTTGTGGTTCCATTTCTCTGATTCTGTTGTGGTGGTTGTGTTCTGCTTGTAAGCTCATGTTCAGGTGATGGTGTTCTGTTGTGAAGTTGTTGTTCTTGTCTTTCATGGATTTCTTTCTCTAAGGTAAAAGGACTTCCTGCAAGCTTTCCTTTCACTAGAATAAACATTGCAATCGTTGATATTCAACACAAGACTTATAAAAATCAGTCATCTGGCAAAAAACTGTAAAGTTCACAATATTAACAATCTGATAAGAACTAAACAGCAAAAAATATCATAACAAGAACTAAACTACAACAATTTGATAACAAGAACTAAGTTACAACAATTTGATAACAAGAACTAAATTGCAAAAATTTGATAACAGGAACTAAATTACAGCAATTTCATAAAAAAGAACTAAATTTGATAACAATTTGATAACAAGAACTAAACTTTACAACAAAGTGATAACAAGAACTAAACTACAAAAATTTGATAACAAGAACTAAACTACAAAAATCTGATAACAAAAACTAAACTGCAACAATTTGATAACAAGAACTAAACTGCAACAGCTGTAAACTACAAGACCTTATAAAGGTCTTGAGGAGATGAAAGTTATGACTGCTGCTCAATGTGAACAGAGGCTGCTATTTCTGCTGTATCAGGGATTGGTGGTGGTGGTGGTAGAGTACACACTGAAAATTCTGACACAGAGTCAGACTCAAACAGAAAGATTGGATAGAATCCAGAATGAGGCAATGCGAATCATTTTGGGGTGTACGAGAGATACATCTGCACAAGCTATGCGATACCTACTTGATTGCCCAACTGCAGAGAACAAAATACATATGCAGGGCTATGGACTACCTACAAATCATCGCTGATAAAGAGCACCCTCTACACCCAGAAATTATCGAAGTGAAAGGCAGTTGACTTAAGAGAGGAAAGTCGTGGATGGGGCATGCAGAGGACGTTATACAGAGTGTCTGCAGATTGGAGGATGTACTACCTGGTGCCGAATGGAGTCTAGAGCCCTCAGATTGTCCAACAGCCTTCGAAGGATTAATAACACTCAATAGAGAGTGCAGGGAATGGTGGTCGAGTCAGAGGAGCTCGCTCTGGTCAGCAAGAATTCCAGGGAAGGTGATATGATTATATATACAGATGGGTTGGATGAGAGATACATCACGAGTGCCTGGGCACTCACAGCTCAAAGGCTGGAGGAGACTATCAGAGAGGAAAGTGGTGCATTCACTCAGACAACAAGCAGCATGACAATGGAGATTTTGGCAGTAACCAAAGCTTTGAAATGAGAGTGCTCACAGACTGTCTGCAAGCATGCCTGTATACTCAGTGACTCCATGAGCATGATTGCGAAAGTTCAGGTGGGGTACGTTCGGGAACAGTGGCTGGATGCAGTGAAGAATTCCTGTGTGCGTAGAGTGACTTTTATTTTTGCGCTGGGACATGAGGAAGCCCAGGGTAATGAGAGAGCAGATACGTTGGCCGCATACGCTGCTACTACGGCTGTTGGTGGAGTGATGGATCAGACAGACATTTTGAATGCCCTATGGGAAAACGCACTAACAAATGACTGTACAAGTGACAATGACTCTTGTTCCATGACTAGAATAAGGAAGCTAGGTTTGAAATGTGGTGTCACTAGAAAGGAACAGTTTCATGGGCGAGAAAGAATGATGGTCAATCAACAACATACTGGGACCGTCAGTCAATGTGTAATGGCGGATACACTCAAGGAGAGATATGAGTACATATGGACTTGTCCGGAGTACAATGACGATGATAAAACGACTAACTAACTACCCGGTAACTAAACTGCAACAATCTGATAAGAACTAAATCTGATAACAAGAACCTACCACTTGTGGAAGGCCTGCAGGTATTACTAGAGGCCTACCGGACAAATCATCATGCAACATTATACTTCAAGTAGATGGTACGACTATATTAATTCATTAAGTGCCATGCTGGTGACATAGGCGAACATGGCTCTCCACAGCTCTCTATCTCTAGTATTATGTATCAAGATCATTGTTGTTTCTCTGCCATGCCAGGTTGTTAAACTGTCTAATATTTTCTCACGTTGTCACCCTCTATCTCTGTTGCCTTCAATCTTGCCTGTTGTGAATTTGTTCTCCAAACCTCGTCTCATAATGTAGCCAAAACATGAAGATTGTCTTTTTCTTATATTGGTGATTAAGTTTTGTTTCGCCTTTGACTCTTTCAACACCTCCACATTAGTTTTCCTGGTAGTCCATGGTATTCTAAGCATTCTTCTGTAGAACAACATCTCTAATGCCTCTAATTTCCCACTTTCCTGTATGTTTATTGTCTAAGACTCACATTCACATGTTAGTATAGGAGTTATATAACACTGCAGACTCTCTTCCTCACCTCTAATGACAAGGTCATACTACACAATATATTATTTTATTTTTGTGAATGTTGTTTTTTTAATTCCCTATTCTGCTTCTTATTTCTGTTGAACTTCTTCCATCTGCTGTAATCGTTGTACCTAAATATTTGAATTGGTGAACCTGTTTTAATACTGTATCATTCACTTTGATATTGCAAATTGTGTTATTTTGTTTCTTTGAAATAACCATTACTTCTGTTTTCATGGTATTTAGGAAGATGCCTTTCTCTGTACTGACTGTGACTACTACATTAATTAATTCTTGAAGGTCTTCTTCACTTTTAGCAATCAGAACAGTTGACATTCAACACAAGATTTATAAAAACAAAAACCATCTGACAAAAAATTGTAAAGTTCACAATATGAAATTTAGTTCAGAATGAGAACAGTCATCTGCATATCTCAAATTATTTCTATTATGTCCTCCCACTGATATTCCTAGGATATCAACTATTGCATGCATTATGTTTTCACTGTATAAAGAAAACAGATCTGAAGAAAGTACACAACCCTGTCTAACTCCTTGCTTCCACTGTTTAAAAGAACAAAATTAATTTCCTACACTTATTGCTGCTGTTTCTTGCCAGTACATGTTCCCAATGATGTTTCTTCTTCTTCTTCCTCTGCGTTCATTCTCAAACACCTGCAGATTAGCAGGATGTAGTCCAGAGAACGGAATGCGTTGTGTCATGGTTTACAGCATTGATGCAATATCTGCACCTTTCGGCCTGACACATCCGACTTCAGCATGGCTTTGGGACACTGACCCTATATGGGATAGGACAGCCAACTCCATCCCATAACCTCCTTAGTTGCCTTTTACGACATGTGTGGAAGGTAAATAGTGTTGCTATTCTTTGCTCCTCTTTCGGGCCCCGGCAACACACGGGCACCCAATGATGTTTAAATCCTTACAATCTATGTTCAATTCTCTAGCATGTATATAACTTCACTATGTTAACTTTATTAAATGCTTTTGTGTGGTCTATAAAACATAGGTACAGGTCTATTTTTACCTCTACAGACCTCTCTATTATTGTTCTCAAAATATATATAGCATTGTTGGTATTTTTGCCTTCTACAAAGCCACACTGCTTAGAACTTATTTGGTATGATTATATAGCAAAGCTTTTCTTCCAAGTTAAAATTCCTCCAACGTTCATCTATACAGTTGTTAAATTGTTCATGTTGTATGTCCTGTTGTCATTCTTGGGTTAAATGCATATATTGTATTAATTTCTTATTTTTGTCTTTTATCACATAATCCCCATTTATGACAGAGATGCAGGCGATGGATATTGTACCTTTGTTCTTCAGTGAATCTCCTAGGTTGCGGAGAATCTCCAGATGCACCATCACTGAAGATGGATTAACAAAGTTGATAAAAGAATGATGAACTAGTGTCCCAAAAGTATATGCTATGGTTGTGGATGGACATGATGATGAGGGGATAGAGTTACTTCTGCATTGGAATGCATGCATCAGAGACCAAACATGCATTCATAAATTCCCACAACACAACTATACCTTGCAAAAACGAACCTAATTGTCAGAAAGGATATGGGCTGTCAAGAGCTGCCTGCTCGCAGATAAAGGGATTATTTTATCATCATTAATATCCACAACAACGAAAACAGTGGAATCCCTCTGTATCTTTTTTAGAACAAATTCCCCTATTTAACAGCTCCTTAATCATAATTAATGTGGCCAAACTAAATAAAATTGTAATTTAACATGGCAATTACTAGAAACATACCTAACTCTCAAATTAAAGATTTAAACTTCTAACATGGTTAGAAATATCATTATGTATGTGAGAAGTTGATTGAAGATGTAGATCTACCTTGAGGTTTCATGAGAACAGTTACCAGTATTTTGTTAATAACAAACATAATTGAAGCCACATGCCTATATAGGCCTACCATAAATTTTTGTATTCGTAAATGGATGTATCTACAAAATTGATACAGTTTGAGTGGAAGTTATTGATTTGGAAGTTTGGTAAGTTCACATTTCATGTCACAAAATGTTTTTAATTTGTATACATTAGATATTATTTTAAAATTAATTTTTAATTATTACGATTCTGATACTTCACATTATGTACATGTTTGTTTTTTACATTGCTGTCCAACAATAACATTTTAAAAAAATAATTATGTCAAAAACAAAAATCCATGGACAATGACACAAAGTTAAAAACAGACAACATAATTGTGATGTATATGAAAGTTGATAGTGTACACACTTCTTTGCGTATGATCTTCATATCTTCTTTCTTGTTCCATGTCTTCTTTGGATGTTAGTACTTGTCCAATGCTCATTTCTCCAATACTTCTGCCTGTATTGGACATAACCACTATCGGAGATGGTCTATTTAGGATCTGATGAGAATACAAGATGAATAAAATAAGAGATGATAAGTTTCATATGTAAAATTATATATGATAGACACAAGCAAAAGATGGTTATTGTGATAATTATCACTATTACTGTTGCCACTAATAAACTTTCTTGTTCACAGTGAAATTTAAGACCACAACTTTTTGCACCACCAAACTCTATTTTGGACCTTTTCTCAGATCTACCCATGATTCTGTTAGCTTTAATAAGGTCTTCCAGATTGGAGTTGTTGAGGGTTTAGTTACAGTTCTTATAAAAATATTTATGTCTAAGTTTTGGACTATGTTTTAGCCTCGACCTCAACCTACTAAACTTGCAAGAAAATAAATTGTGTTTATCTTATCTGACAACTTTCCAAGTTAGATTGGATTGATCTGGTCCTTAATGGAAGGAATAATGGTACAATGATCACTTTTCAACCCCCAATGTTTTGCAGGGAAAAATGTATGCAGAAAACATTGTCGCATCATTTGGTAATCGTAACACACTTTTCATTAATCCTACAACAAAATGTAAACAAATGAAAAAATGGCTGAGAACATTCTACAAGTTGAAATACACACAATAAATGATGACGTCATCGTGGGATAAAACTCAGCCGCATGTGTTCCGTCTCGCATTAGGATTAGAGTTTAGGATTAGCGGTTAGGGTTAAGATTAGGGGTTAGGATTAAGTGTTAGGGTTTGGCTTTAAATTGCTACCCCACACAAGTGTTTTTGAAGCCATTCTCATTCTCATTGAAGCGACATTGCAAAATATTGACCTCCAGAAAATGTTTAGTAAGAAACAATCCTAATCCTATCTCTAATACCTAACCCAAATCCTAAGCCCTAACCCTAGCCCCTAACCCTAACGCAAGATAGAACACATGCTGCTGAGAATTTTATCCCATGATGACATCATCATTTAGTGTGTGGAATTTTGCTTATAATGTTTCAAAATTGTACACATTATAAAACCCCAAAAATATAATCTGTTGATGTGGGTGGTTGGTCTGCGATCATTGTTCCGGAATAACATTTAAAAGGAATAGGAACAACATGAGGTGGAAGGAGAAAATATTATACAAGACATAAGTGATGTCCTAAATGGGTGAAGGAAAAGCTTTGACTAATGGTCACAAAACCACATTCATAAATTCATGAGTTTAGTGATGCAAGATTAGATGATGAGGATAGGTGTGTCGAGGGTTGAGTTATTTCAGACAGAAGATACAAAGTTACATTATTTGCTTTTAAACTTGCCAAGAAAGTCATCACTTGGAAAGAGGATGTTACAGTTCATGGGTTCAATGGAAAGATTAACTGCCCTGTGCACTCCATAGTTAACTGTTAATATCACATCATCACAACTGGGTCAATAGAAAGTGGTGTCAACCAGCTGATGAAGGCCATCTTGCAATTATAGGTTCTTATACTGTGCCACTATTTTGTGCCACTTTTGTTACCAAGCACAAGTGTATAATAACAATCTTGAATGATGTCTTTTTGAAGGCTGTGCACTAGAAATGAATACAGTAAATCACTGATAGTGCAACAGAACTCTGAGGAGCAAGGAGACTGAAAGACATGAATGAATAGATAGAGATGCAAATACTGCATCAAATGTACAAATACTGTCATCTATATAAGTCTGTCAGGTCACCTGTTGTACATGAATGGGTTTCTTCTGCATTAGTGCCAGCACTTCTAGTCTAGGATCCTTGTCTGGGTCAGCAACTCCTCCATACATAAATTCTCCTTCACTCTTTATGCCTCCTTCTGCATCCTGAAACATTTTACAAGAACAGTCAAAGACAGACAATACCATCATAGTTGGAAGAAGGTCAACAGAACTGATACCAAAAAAATGATACCATATATCACTAAAAATGTACATGATAATTATACCACAATAAGTATGTGAAAGAACAAAGAGAGTGTCATCTGTTTTGCAATTTATTTTTACTCTAGTTACATTACATTTCTAGATCAATATGTATTTGTCAACACAATCAGTGCAACAGAGGACATCAAAGTTGAGCTGAGGATAAAAAATCCTCAAGTGCCATTTCTGCATTGAAGGTTGGCTGCATGGACTCCCAACATCCTCTGTCTCTTGATTTGATGGTGCACTCTGAAAAAATTTATCTTTTCCATCTTGTGATGTTTCCCTTCCACTTGTACCTCTGTTTACTTCTTGCTAGCTGTTTCTCAAATTGACCTTCAAATGAGATTTTCAACTTAAAACATTCTTACCAAATACTATTTGTAAATGGGAATGTTGAAAATAATGATTACCATCTTGGAACTGTCATACCTACAGTGACAATCTTCAGGAGACTATCAAACTTTGCAGGCATTTTTCAAAATCACTTTATATTTACTGTGTAAACAGTTATTCCAGTATTTATATTTTCATTTCTAATTTTTATAACATCTTAGTTTACTTGTATTTCCATGAAATGTGAAAGGTTTGAAATTCTCACCAGTGGATCATCAGACCAAACCACCGTAGGCATCTGTGGCTATGTTGACAGAAATGCAAAACAGTGGCAAAATAAGGTCATGCATGCGTGACTGTCGATAGCTTTAAGCTTGGTGACCAGCGTGTAAGTACAACAACCAGTTCTCTCATAAGACTGGCTTACTATACTAGCAATATAGTTACAGATGTCCACAGATCGGTGGAAGTGGTAAGAATTCTCAACGTATTACCGGTAGTTACCAACGCAGAAGTCAGATGTGTCAGGCTATTGATGCAAGTAAAACAGTGGCACAATACATTTTCATTCTCTGGACTACATGCTGCTGGAAATCTAGTAGGACCATTGTCCTTTTATAATAGAGTTCTGAATATGATAATGAATGCCACAAAAAAGGACTAACCACCATGCAACAGTACACCCCTAGAAGATGACATTCACATATAGCAAGATATTTCTCTTATCAAAGATCCACAGCACTTCATTTGTACAAATCTATTTTCAGCCCTTCTTAGTAGGAGATTTTTCTCAAAGCATTGCATATTGTTGAGAATTGGTACCTTCTGAATATGAAATAAAGGTCGGAGGAAATCTCCATATTGTTGAGAGTTAGTACCGTCTGAGTATGAAATAAAGGTTTAGGAAAATCTCCACATTGTTGAGAGTTGGTACTTTCCGAATATGAGATAAAGGTCTGGGAAAATCTCCATATTGTTGAGAGTTTGTACTGTCTGAATATGAAATAAAGTTCTGGGGAAATCTCCATAATGTACACATGGAAACAAGAACTCTATTGCTTATAATTCCTGGGGATTAAATCAAACAAAACATCTTTTTGCCAATCAATTAATTTTGACCTCTTACTGAAATGACACTGATAGCATATATTCTATTGGATAATGCTGAAACAACATAAGGCATATTTTTGTTATAATTATAACATGGTTCACTGAATGGGCTGTAAAACACAACAGAATAATACAAGAAGTTGAGCTGATACAAAATTTCGAAATGTTCACAAAATGTTATTCTATTGTGTATTGGTGCACTCTGAAATATGTTTCAATCTTTCTGCATGAGATGGTGAGTAGTGTTTTTCATTCATAAATTTCCTTTTTTACAAACAAATGCAAGTTAATTTAATAATAATTTCTTTAACATCAAGAATTTATGATACATTTTAATCAAATTATGATTGTGTATTAAATTATCATTCATTCAGTGTAATCATTAAGTGGATAGAGCACAATTATGGATAACATTACAGACATATGGAGCTTCACAGCATCTGATAAGCCTATGTCAGAGCATATACCTCAAATGTCAATGCGCAGTAAGAATGAGCGCAGGCACATCTGATTATTTTCAAATCCACTCGGGAGTGAGACAGGGATGTGTAATATCCCCCCTATTGTTTATAACATACATAGATCACATCTGCAAAGTAGCAAAGATAACGGAAGAAAACAATCTGAAGGATAACTTAAACGAATTGCTATTAGCAGACGATCAAGCACTAGTAGCATCATCAGAAGAGCAACTACAAAGACAAATAGACAAGTTACATCAAACATGCCAAATCTTTAACATGAAGATAAACATAGAAAAGACTAAAGTAATGAAGATAGGAAGAACAGAAAGAAACACTAATATATATATATTGGAAACAACAAACTTAAACAAGTGACAGAATTCACGTATCTAGGAAGCATTATAACAGCAGATGGAAAGAGCAGTAAAGAAATACACAATAGATGTGGTAAATCATACTAAGCACTATAGCAAAAGACACCAATCTTCAGAAACAAAAATTTAGATTTTAACACCAAAATAACACTATTCAAAACGATTATTATGCCAACGTTGTGCTACCAATGCCAAACATGGACAATGAAAGCACAAGACAAATGTAAACTAGTGACAGCTGAAATGGCATGCTTACGCAGAATCCTAGTAATATTGCTAAGAGACCGAGAGAGGAATGAGAACATTATACAAAGAACCAACATCACCCCAATCTTTGAATATATTAAAGAGACAACAGATCAAATGGTTTGCACACATCAGCAGACTGCCACCAGACAGCATACCACAGTAAGCTATGCTACACAGATACAGTGAAGGCAGACCTAGAGGCCGACCACGAAAACAATGGACCACCGAAATAAGAGGCGACAAATTCCACAATATCCTCAGCACACACGAGGGCCATCTCCAGAGAACACTTCTACTCCTGATAAGCATTAAAGGATTTAGCAAATAGATAGATAGATTCATTTATCTTGAGTTTTGTTAATTATATATGCAGGTGCAGTGTGTCATCACAAAGAAATTTCACTTTAAAAAAAGCATACTGCATCAAGGCAAAAATAATTCTGGCAAAACTGGTAACAAACAATGACAATATCATTCATCAGTTTGTATCTATTCATACCAGGTCTAGATCATCAGTGTCTCTCAGTGTACTAGCAGTGCTGACATCATTAATGTGATGGTAACCTTTCCCTACAATCTCCCTACGAATAGCTGAATAATAGAAAAAAAACATGTATTTAATGACATAAAAGTACAATAAAATTATAAATATAACTGCTATATTCATATCAACAATGGGTAAAAGCTCAAGTAAATTTGATGAGACTTTTCATTTTGTTCTACAAGTATGTTTCCCTCATTGTCATTATTATGCTTTTTTAATTGTACCTTCTGCTAGATAAACACCTTTTGGTCAAAACATTGAATTAGCCAGTTTAATTACTTTGTAAAACCATCTTATTTAATGTTTTGAGAGTTTAATATTGGTTGGTGGCAGGATAGGATGAATAACACTTGAGTTCTGCAGCACATTAATATATAATTTCTTTAATTTACTCTAGGTAATAGATCTTTAAGAGGGTTTATTTTGTAAAATGAATGTAAATCAATCATATACTTCGCCCGTGTGTTGTTGGTGCCTGAAAAGGGAGCAAAGAATAGCAACACTGTTTACCTTCCATGCTTGTCGTACGAGGCGACTAAGGAGGTTATGGGATGGAGTTGGCTGTGCCATCCCATATAGGGTCAGTGACCCAAAGTCATGCTGAAGTCGGATGTGTCAGGCTGAAAGGCGCAGATATCACAGCAATGCTGTAAACCATGACACAACACATTCCGTTCTCCAGACTACATCCTGCTGATCTGCAGGAGTTTGAGAACGAACGCAGAAGAAGAAGAATCATATTCTTCAGGATATACTCTTGGTGAGTCTTCGTCTGATAGAAGACTTCCCTATATTGCTTCTTGTAATACTAGACTTTGTCCCCAGATCCTGCATTCTAGCCATAGAAACAGAAGAAGAAACACAAGCTGCATCCTCCTTTTGGTTGAACTCCATGATTTCATTCAAAATATCAGCATAGTCCATTAAACTACCACCATTAACCAGGTCTTTGCAAACATCTGCAGTGGTTCGTCTTTAGCTTCTCTCTTTGTGCCTTGACATAGATTTTTCATTTGTTATATTTTTTGTAAGGCCATTGCTAATCTCTTCCTGATCTCTGATGATCAGTTATGTGGTATTGATGGCTAACTCAAAAGTGTCTCTCTTACTCACTTCCTCGCTTAGGCACACGCACACACACATATATACATGCATGTATTCTTTCAAGAACATTGTTTTTTATCATGGATACCCTGAACATCTCTCTGTCCCATGCAAACAAGCCTGAATTGGCCAGGGACATGCTCACACATACTTTGATGTTGCTGGTCCATCGTATTTTTGGTCTTTCTCTTTTTCATTTCCCTGGGACTCTGCCCTCCAGAATCAGCGTTTTGATGCCGTCATGTCTCTTTAGGTGTCCAAAATAATGTAGCTTCCTTCTTATGATTGTATTTACAAGCTACTCATCATTTAGTTTCAGAAATTTCAAAATTTCTGTCTTTTTTTCTCAGCTCGTGATATTTTCATAGGGTCTTTCTGTAGCACTTTATTTCAAATGAATTTATTCTCCTTGATATTGTCTTGTTTAAAGTTGCACACACACACCCACCCACAACTCAGAGAGTGAGTGTGAGAAAGAGAACATGAGGAGATACTCAATACTTGCATATCTAAACACATAAGTGAAGGTAATTATTTCATCATCACTACAACCACCATCATCTTCATTATGATAATACTAGTGGGGTAAGTATGACTACATTATGATACTACTAGTGGGGTAAGTATGACTACATTATGATACTACTAGTGGGGTAAGTACTACTACATTATGATACTACTAGTGGGGTAAGTACTACTACATTATGATACTACTAGTGGGGTAAGTACTACTACATTATGATACTACTAGTGGGGTAAGTACGACTACATTATGATACTACTAGTGGGGTAAGTATGACTACATTATGATACTACTAGTGGGGTAAGTATGACTACATTATACTACTAGTGGGGTAAGTATGACTACATTATACTACTAGTGGGGTAAGTATGACTACATTATGATACTACTAGTGGGGTAAGTATGACTACATTATACTACTAGTGGGGTAAGTACGACTACATTATACTACTAGTGGGGTAAGTATGACTACATTATGATACTACTAGTGGGGTAAGTATGACTACATTATACTACTAGTGGGGTAAGTACGACTACATTATGATACTACTAGTGGGGTAAGTATGACTACATTATGATACTTATAGTCTATAGTCTTACTTATAGTCTTACTTATGATACTTATATAGACTTATGATACTTAAGTCTACCCACAGATTTTGAAAATTTCGAAACACAGCTGTGGAGAAAGAAGTGCAGGCTTTGGTCAGTGAGAATACCAAAGAGGGGGATGTGATTATATACACTGATGGATCTGTGATTAGACATGTTCGCAGTGCTTGGGCCATCACAGCTCAGTGCGCAGGTAAAACAATCAAGGAGGAGAGTGGTGCCTTTGCGGTCACTATGAGTAGTATGACCATGGAAACTATGGTGGTGACCAGGGCATTTGAGTGGTTATGCACACAGAAGGTAACGCAGGTCTGCATCTTGAGTGACTCTATGAGTATGATTAAGAAGGTACAAGTGGGTCTCATTAGCAAACAGTGGATTGAGGCCTTGAGAAAAGGCGAGGCTGAAAGTGGTTATATTTATTTTCGTGCCTGGACATGTGGGTGTTCGAGGCAATGAAAGAGCGGATCAACTGGCATCATGCGCGATTGTGGCACAGGACGATGTGGCAATGGATCATGCTGACGTTTTGTACTTCTTAAGAGATATAACACGCGAGAGTGAGACTAATGTGGATGATTCCTTTTCAATGGCTAGGATTAAAGATCAGGGATTGAAATGCGGTGTTGCTAGAAGTGAACATTTTGGAAGGCACAGAAGAATGATGGTCAACCAGCATAAGACCGGTACTGTCAGCAGAAGTGTAATGGTGGATACACTTAAGGAGAGATCAGAGCAACTATGGACGTGTTCAGTTTGCAGTGATGATGATCCAACTACCAACTAACTAACCACTACATTATATTACTAGTGGTAAGCACCGCCACATTTATGATACTACTAGTGGTAAGCATCACCACATTTATGATACCACTAGTGGGGTAAGCACCACTTTCTTCCCTAATAAACTTCCTTCTGTGAACTAGATCAGAATATGGTTAGTTGTTACCTGCATAGTTGACTGCTCCAATAACCTGTCCCTCACTATAACTCATCAACCACTGTCCCTCTGAGATGGCTTCATTTACAGTCTCTGTAGAACTGGGCTCAGTGGACGCAGAAGATTCCTCAGACACTGTAGATGCTGGTGTCAGAGAACGCTGAAGAAAGCCAACATACAAAATACTTATAGACTTTGTTATCTTATGGACAACTACTGGCCTGTCAGAAATGGTGTACGTGGTAGTTAGATGTGTCAGTTCGAAAGACATATCAAAGCAAGCTGTAAACCATGACACAATGCATTCCATTCTCTCGACTACATCTTGCTAATCTGTAAGTGTTTAAGAATGAATGCTTAAGAAGAAGAACTAATGTGAAAACTATGGAGAACAGATGTTATCATTCTCAATTCAGTAAACTAACTTCTAACGGAGTCTGAATAGGATAACTCTGGAAACAATGACATCAGTTTTTAGCAACTAATTGTAACTTGCAAGTTCATCTAAATAGAAGTGTATTTACATCAAACTTGGAATCTCAACCTCATCCATATATGAAGTGCATTAAGATCTGTTCTCTTTTACTGTTTGATGTGTACACCTTCAGATTAATTTTATAGTGTATTCATCTAAAATGTGTTTTGATACTGTGGTTAGGGAGTGCACCTTCAGACCCAGCACCACTACTTTCAATATCTCATCAGAAGAGAGTGGGCTCATCCCTGTTACCTATGTTGCTTGCTGCACATCAACATCTCCTTCAAGAAGGTCTTCGGTTTTCAACAAGGTATCACGTCTTTGTAAGTGTTTTCAGGGTACCTGTCACTAAATTGTCCCAGAGTATTAGTCTGGTCCACGGTTGAGGGAAGAAAGAGATTATACAGTCAAAAAAAGTTACAATCATTACATGATCAATGTTTGACACTGTCATATTTGTTTATTTAACATTGTTTTTTCCTATAATTAAAACAAACCTAAGGGGACACATAAAGTTGTTAGTAGCTTGACACTTAGTATCCACATTTGTTTATTTTTCAAGAAGGTGTTTTTAATGTCCTGTTCTCTCACCAGGATACCTTGACTAATACTCATGGTACTTCCTCTTCTGATAGAGTTAAACATGTCCTCAATTTTCATCCCCATAACTCTACTGTCTATAGAATCTTGTTCAAACATTATTCCCTTCTCCAGTCTGAGCCTCAAACTCATGCTGTCTTCCAAATCTTTCCTCTGGTTGCCTATAGGTGTGACAAAGATATAACGATATCTTGGTCCACAGTCATCTCAGGGCTAATGTTTCAGACCAATTTGGCATGGATCGTTGTGGATGATGATATTGCAACATATGTAACATCTATAGCATGCATATGTAGTGCAGATCTGGTCCATTTTATTTCCTAAGACCACTTTCACTATTGACAATGCTTTCCCATTTGAATCTCGTACCATCATTATTTGTAAACGATGCGACAAGAAATATATAGGTGACATTAGCAAAAGACTAAGTAATTCAATTCTGCCAACATCTTCATGCCATAACCACAGACCACCTACTCTTCTACTCTTGTTGCTATGCATTTCAATAGCGCTAATCATTGCAGTGCCCGTGATACTCAGGTCACTGCATTAAAATAAAGCACCACTGACGATAGTGTTTTTATAGAAAACGTCAGGGACATCCTGAACAAACACGGTCATAGTACAGCTGAGGCCACACATTTGGCCTTGGAACACAAGCTCAAGCTCCAATCACCCCTAGACTTAACAGCAAAAGTGGATAACAAACCACTTGGGAAAAGACAATAGATGATAGAGCTAGATACACCCTTGAAAATCGCTATATATTGCAGTTTGGCACCCTTAAGCCATTTGGTCTTAGTATCAATCATTGAGGTGACATTCTTCTATCTGTTAAAAAATTGTCCCTGTGTAGATGCTAAATGATAAAAATACTGTATGATAAAAATGCTGTATGATAAAATGCTGTATGATAAAATGCAGTATGATAAAATATATCCTTATCTTACTACTCCTGTTACTTCTATGCATGGTGAGTAGTTACTCTCACACTTTATTGTCACTGTTGTTTTTTTAACACCTTGAGAGACACTAAAACATATTTATTTATCTTTGTTATAAAATATTCACACATTATCTTGCTTTCCTACCTTAGGAGATGGAGATCTGTGTTGTGTTTGAATCTCCGCTGTCATTGGTCTGTCATCTCCTACTCCCACAGACATCATTCTGTGGAGATGATGTACAATTCTAAATTTTTGGAACAAACATTTTATCTACATGAACTGTAAGCAAAGTGTCAGGAAAATAGCTATTGTCAGTTTTACTTGTGTACAAAAACATAAACACAGTGTCATGTGATGTATTCTCTCCATATGTTGTCTTCCCAATGAACTCCCTGAACCCTTCTCTGTCTTGGGTGATTCAGGTTGCATTTTCCAACGTCGTATTTATGCTATCTTTAATGTCGTCAGTCCATTGTCTCCTTGGTCTGCCTTTCCTTCTCCTTCCAGGTGGTCTGCCGTCCATTATTTGTCTTTCTAGACTGTTTCTTTATATGACCAAACAGGTGTAGTTTTTTTTGTTATTGTGTTTAGTAACCAGCACTCTGGGATCTTCAATGTGTTTATAATATCTGAGTTTCTCTTTTTTCCTTCCATGATATTCTAAGTATCTTTCTGTAGCATTTCATCTCAAAGGCATTGATTTTTTTTGCGGCTGTTTTACTTAGGGTCCATGTGTCCATGTTGCAACCGGAAAAATAAAAGTTTGTAGCATTAGCAGTTTCATTTCATTTTGTTGCTTTTCCATGTTTTTCAACCGTGTTATTTTACAATATGCCATTGCCAATCTCTTCCTTATCTCTGCCAAGCAGTCCCTGCACTGTTGATGTCAGCTCCTAAGTATTCAAATTTATCCACACATTCTATCTCATTGTCTATTCTGATTTTTAGTTGTTGTGTTGTTATATCTATTGACATGATTTTTGCTTTTTTGCATGTTTAAATATAGGCTTTGTGATTCACTGTATTTCTTTGTGTTTTTGATTAGTTGTTCCAATCCCTTTATATCATTTGAAAGAAGCACATTTTTTCAAAAATGTAATCTTAAGTGATTCTATCTGTTGTAGCTTGTGGTATGATTTTCTATTATCAAATTACAAAACTAGAACTTGTCTGGACCATGTCAACTGGTATGACTTATTGAATGCAACACTTACAATGAAAACATATAAATCAAGAATGAAATATGTGATCATTTGCATTCAGAACTTTTATTTAAGTTTCTATGAAGGATGAAGAATTGCATTTACAAATGGAAGGGACTTACATAGGTTGTGGCTGCTCCAGTGCTTCCTCCTCATCACTGACAGGTTCTATTCTTTTGGATATATGTTCTCTTTGTGAAGCTTTAGTGACAGGTGGGGTTGTAACCACAGGTGGAGTTGCTGGAGGTGTGGCCTGTCTTCCGGAAAATATTGGAGATTCATCATCTTTAGCTACTGGTGGAGGTGACAGAGGTGGTGTGACTATATCATGGCAAACTGCAAAAACTTGCTGTGTTTCCGTTGCTTTACCTTCAGAGAATAAGGGAAAATTAAATATGATAGATTAAAGCTAAACGCTGCTTGTTTCTTCATTTCACCTGCATTTACTGCTGTACACTGAAGCATAAGCTAGAGGTACCTAATCTTACTATGAGAGAGGTTAAATGCTTATTAACTTCAATTTTATAAGACATCTGTGGTGCAAAACTTAAGCATAAAGATATTCAATGAACAGTCGAGCCCATACTGGATAAACCATGAGCAGCCACAGATTTATTAGCTCTGGTTAGGGTCTTTTTTTTCTTCTTCTTTCGTTAACTTGAAACATGTCTATATCTGTAATTTTGTCTCCTTAATAAAACTCACTGTCATTTGCAGTTCATACAGTGTCCCATAGAGCTTTGATTCCAGTGTTGTTTCCTCTGGCCAATATGTCTGCCTCAGCATTTCATGCTCAGAACACTCTTGAAGTATATATTTGGTACTTTGTGCTGCCTTTCCACATGTACACACGGCCGTGTTGCCAATCTTGAACTTTGTATACATGTGACTGCGGAGTCAGTTGTGTCCTGTTCTGAGATGTAGAATTATAACTTGTTCTGATCTGTTCATAATGTGATAGTCATCTTGTGTTGGTGTTTGTGGCTTTCTTATTGACTTAATCATCTGTTTTTTATGATGGTAGTTGATTGGTATATCTGGTTTGTTCTGGTTACGTTAAATAAGTACCAGAGCTTTGTGGATTTATTATCGTGAGAAATTTAAATTTGTATTTGGATATCTTAGGTTGCCTGTCATTAGTAATGGGTGGGATATCAGAGTGTTTGCATATGCTTATCAATGAATTGTTATTGTCTTTAAAGAAGTGAGTGATAGGCCATTGCTAGAAGCAGGAATATGTCCTATGAGATTCATGTTTTAGGAAGGATGAATCAGAGACTCCGAAGGAATTACATGAGGGTTTGGAAAATGAGAAACAAAACATAGGAGCATTTTAATACAGTTTTAGACCCAGTCTTACACAGAGTTTTTGGAAAATGATTAGCTTAGGGTATAGGATATTAGATTGTCAAGTGAGAGACATAGGTACAGACGGGAAGCCAGGGGTCTGATTAGAGATTAGCGCAGAGAATCTGTCAGATTTTTCATAGCTCTTATACAAGAGTATCAATGTTAGAATTTTTAGTTAGATAACCAGGTGAGAATTACTGCTAGAGAAAGAAGTATAGATTATGACTGAGATATACAGCGAAAGCCTAGTGTTACAGAATACAAGGATATGCAACAAACTCTGAGATTATGCTGTCAAACTATGCAGCAGCCATGAGGCCAATGACTAAGAATTACAAAGGGACTAGGTATTGTCAGAAAACATAATGCTATTCATATGAGAACATGCATTATGTGCCAGAGGAAAATTAGAGGTACAAGAAGATACCATACATTTCAGAATATAAGCCGACCCATTTATAAGCAGAGGATGTAACTTTAATGTTCAAAATGTGACTACAGTTGGAAACCATGTATAGACCAAAGAATGCAAAAATAACTCCAGTAATAATACTGTGGAATCCTGTTAATATAAGAATGAAGGGACAAGAGAAATATTGTTAAAAGGAAAATAACACACACTTTAGCAACAATAAGACTCAAGGTAATCCACCTTGCAAACGATGGATTACAAAATAAAATATTCAATGAAAACAACCATATATGAAGCACACAAAAAAGATATTTCCAGAGAACTCTTCTACCCTTGATGCTGCAAGTCATAAAGGGTTATAAAGCGAAATGAAAGAAAGAAGACTCAATGTAATTTCTTCCATTTGCACTACAATATCTAAATTCACATAAAATGCAACATCCAGGATAATACAATGCAACCTTTCTCCAGACAGGTTGCCCCCTAAAAAAACCTGATACTACCAGGCATACTGTAAACATTTCCAGTATCAGGCTGTTTCCAGACACCTGAGTTTTATCTCTTGACCACCAGGTACCAGAGTGTTTCAAGATATCAGATTCATTCAGTCTCAGCAACAAAGGTTGGCTGTAACGATAGCTACAACTATTACTGTAAATTCAAAGCCTAATCAATGAATGGATCAGGTCAACGTTTAGTTTGAGATTTGACTTCAAATCACATGCAATGTGAAAAAAGTATGAAGACAGGTTTTTTTCAAGGACAATTGGACATGAGATGTGTTTCACTGTTGTTTTAGGTTGCATGGCAGATGGGGGCATGATTGTTTCCTACAGAGCTGTTGTTCAATGATCTAAGGACTGAGTGTTGGATGATAGAAAGAGTGAGTGAAGTAAAAGACTATATTCATGTCATTGTTGGTCTAGAGCTACACTATCACAAACTATTCAGGATTGGCACATTTTCACCATATAGGGAAAACACACAGTGTGGAAAACCTAGAACTGTGGACTGACATGTACACATGATTTTGTGACTGTCCAAATCACTGATCTGCACTGGCAGAAATTTTTGTAGAGGAAATATAGACGAAACAGCATTTCATTCTCTAGACTACATCCTACTTGATAGACAGGATGGTTTTCTGCATTTGTTCTCAAAGTCATACCAGATCTATCTTACATTAGTACAATGGCTATACTAAATTTCCTGCAGGATGCAGTTCAGTGAACACGAATGCATTTTATTGCACCAATGACCAGACACATTCAACCTCCGCAGTGGTAACTAATACAATCAGTTTTTTTACCACTTTCACTGAACATCTTCAACCACATTGCCAATAGGCTAGCCATATGAGAGAACAGGTTCCTGTACATACACACTGGTCACTAATCTCAAAGCTAACTACAGTCAAGCATGCTTGACCTTTCTGCTGCTGTCTTGCATCCTATGTCTTGTGTCGACATAGCCACAGACAGCCACATAAAATATTTGAAAAAGAACACAGAAAAAACCACAGACAGAATAGACAGTTGCCACTCTAAGAAAATTTGAAGTTGGAGAAACATAAAGGACATGAGACATGAAGAACAAATGTTCTACAACAGATGAAAGAAGAAGACAGTGACATAGCAAAACATGTTGTGCAACCTTGAATATTACATAAGATTTATATTTTTGTAAGTGTGTTTAATTAAGATGCAGTGAACATACTGACCAGCAACTCTCCTCAGCTCCTCTGATATGTCAATGGACAGTGAGGTCTCAGATTCTGACTCAATATTTGTGAGAACCAGAACAGGCTCAACTGCCGCCTGAGGTTGTCTGACTGGTTCAGGCAAAACTTGAGGCTCAGGTTCCACATGTTTAAACCTGTAACCACCTGGTGGTGGTGAATGGGGTGGAGTAACTGGTTGTATCAGCTGATTCCTTGTGTGCTTTGGTGATGAGATAGGGGAAGTATTAGGAGTGGGTTGAGGTGTTTGCACTTGAACACGACCAGTAGAAATCTAAGGTGAAATAAACGAAAAATTTATGTATTTTATAACATTATGAAATGTTTACACTAGGTTACAAAACACACAGATCAAGACTTACTTGATCTTGACCTTCTTATGGAGCACTCTTAAGTTACAAAGTTGTATACATATTCTGTATTGATGTATTTCTTCATGAACTATTAAAAACATTACCAGTAAGTGACTCAATGAATATGATTCAGAAAGTCAAAACAGGTGATGTACGTAGCGGATGGGTGGAGTCATTAGGGAGAGCTAAAATGCAGACATCACTACGGAAACTCGCCCGTGTGTTGCCGGGGCCCAAAATGGGAGCAAAGAATAGCAACACTGTTTACCTTCCACGCATGTCGTAAAAGGCGACTAAGGAGGTTATGGAATGGAGTTGGCTGTCCCATCTCATATAGGGTCAGTGATCCATAGCCATGCTGAAGTTGGATGTGTCAGGCTGAAAGGCGCAGATATCGCAGCAATGCTGTAACCGATCTGAGCACCTATGGACACGTCTGGTGTGCGAGGAGGATAATCTACAAACTAATATCTAATACCAGTGATTGTAAAAAGTGTTATTTCTACCTTTCTGGCTACTAGTAGAGGTGATGATTTGTGACTATCATTAATTTGACTTTCAGTTTTGTATTACAATCATAAAGTTACACCTACCACATTACTGCATTGTTTTCCAGTATGTCCCTTCTTCGCAAATCTTCTGCCATCACATTTGACAAGTGCTGGGCTGGGTTTACTTGTTCACCACTTACCACCCAATTAGCTGAAGGTTTGCTGATGCAGGGTGGAAAACTTGTACCTGTGTATTCAGTAGTTTGAGGGCAAGCAGTAACTCTTTTTTTCTTCTTCTCCTTTCATTCTCAAACTTCTTCATTTGATCAGAATGTAGGACAAGAATGTTCTGTCCCAGTGCATACAAATTCTGCTCTGTATTGTACTATGAAATTTTTAAAAGTTGTTTAATACAAAAATGTTGACTTTCTACAAGTTAATTACATTTTTTTTTAATGTGGCTATTCAACTTGAAAAAAAATAATGTTACTTGTTATCTTGCAAAAGCCTCCATAAGATTATGTTCACATTGCCTCATATATTACTTTCAAGTTCTAATATTCATGATTACCTTCTCTCTCTCTTCCAAGACTTCCTTCACTTCATTTCTGTCTATGACTCGATTAGCTTGACTTTCATCTTCCATTTTTCTTTGAGACATCAAAGTCATGACCTTCTCTTTTATAACTTCCTTCACAAGCTCTTGAACAAGGGCATTGTCCACTGGCTGTCCAGCATCAATGAATAGCTGCATACCACCTTGACCAATAGCATCAGCAACTGAAAGTAAAAATAGATGCTGGCAATATAGAAATCTGCGTAATGACTAGATCTTTAAAAAAAATGTGAAATATTTCAGGACCAATCGCCGATATATCGGTTATTTAAAGTAGCTATCCAGGACCAATCGCCGATATACCGGTTTTGGTTTCAATAAATCATAATTTGATCAGTTTATATTTCGTGGTTGCCTAATACAGTTTTTTTATTACTGAAACTAAATGAAGAGTGGCTTCTAAATATCATCATAAGAAGAAAGCTACAGTATTTTGGACACTTAAAGCAACATGATGGTATAGAAAAGCTTATTATGGAGGGCAGAGTGCCAAGCAAAAGAAGAAGAGGAATATAAAAAAGATGATGGACCAACGACAATGAAGAATGTATGCACATGTCTCTGGCCAATGCAGGCCTGCTAGCCTGGGGCAAGATGCTTCAGAGTATCCAAGATGAAGACAATGTTCTGGAAAGAATATGTCACTTGATATAATATGTATTTTTATGTTCACCAAATTCTTTACTGCTACATGTGAGAATACTTTCACTTCTATTTTCACCAAAACAAATGCATTTTGTATTTAAAAACTGATTGTTTTTACTGTAACATTTGTTACTTATCTCTGAGAAATAATGAAATAATGAGAAATAATGTCCAACTGCTTCTGGACACAGTGTGGAACAAGCTATTGTTCACCTCAACAACAAAAATTATAAAAGAGAGGGATTGGGTTTAGGTACTTCTGATGTTGGTTGCTTCTACAGGAGTTGACAACACCTCTGAAACATCAAAGAGCAGTGATGACTAACTATTTCAGAAGATAGAATACCTACAAGTAGTTCATTTCACACTAGTGGAAGTGATAAATCTGCATGGTGGTTGTAGGCCTATATACCAAATAGACACAGTGTGGCAAGTTGTATAAAGTAAACAAAGTTTGTAAATAATGAAATGGTGATAATGTATATTTTAGAAATTCCCTGTCATTGAGAAAAATATTCATAAACTTAACATTTTTGAACATAAATGCATCAATAAACTTTGTATTGAGTATAACTAAATACAATATCATAAAATACTAGAAAACATGATCATAACAGTTCAAACAATCAGCCTTATGAGCCAGATTGCCAGGACCCTACTTTGTGTAATCATAAGACGACTAAGAGGAAAATTAAAACCAGAAGTTGTAGAAGAGCAGTGTGGATTTGTGGAAGGAAAAGGCACAAAAAGTACTCTATTTATAATACAAACATTGATAGAGAGGACAATTGAAGTAAAACATTATCTGTACTTATGCTTCATAGATTATAGTAAAGTATTTGACAAGGTGAAGCCTTTAGAAATTATAAAAATGTTAGAAAAATTCAATGTTGATGGGAAAGATCTAAAGATAGTACGAAATATGTATTGGAAACAAACATCTGTTGACAGTAATGTAGAAGAATTCCAAAAATAAGAGATGGGCATCAGACAAGAATGTGTAATGTCACCAGATTTTTTCTCCCTGTATACAGAGGATATTTTGCGAAATGTTACAATCTGAATAATCTAATATATGCTGACAATACAGTTCTGATTGAAGGGAGTGAACAAGAACTTCAAACCCTGTTAGACATGGTAGTACAAGAAAGTGAAAACAAAGGCCTCTGTCTAAACAAGAAGAAAACATAAGTAATGGTTGTTTCAAAGAAATACATAGTATTACTATCAACGATGAAAATTATAGGATAAAGTCAAGTATCTTGGCACCCTTTTAATATCAGATGGCAGGTGCCCCACTGAGATCAAGAAGGATATTCATCATTTGTCATTATTTCTTAGAAATAAACAATAAATATTAGAGTAAAAACAATAAGTTTTAAAAGACAAAATAGGTTTGTTTTAGTGACAATGGAAGTGAAAGTATTCTTGCATGTACGTGTTAAGAATTGGATGAACATAAAAATCTGTTTTAGCGAACCACAAAGTACGAGGCGTGTTCAAATGAAAACGGGACTTGTTACACCACGCGTGATAGAGCGCACTGATATTGATGACATTTTGCACTAGTAATGAGTATCCAATAATTTACATACGGTCACGTGTTCATCTTCCCAGCATGCATATGTGCTGCAGAAGACTGTTAACAATATGGCGGGTGTGATTCCGAACCCGTCCAAAGTGAATCAGCGTGCTGTGATCCAGTTTCTTTCATTTGAAGGATGTCAAGCAGTAGACATTCATCGGAGAATGAAGGCAGCATATGGTGACAAATGTTTGTCGAGGACCAGAGTGATGGAGTGGGTGCGTATGTTTAAAGACGGACGTGAGTTAACGGCAGATCTTGCACGGCCAGGTCAGGCGCATATTGTTGCAACAGAAGAAGCCATAGCCGTGCTTGATAAAGCAGTACTGACTGACCGTCGTCGGAGCATTCGTTCGCTTGCAGAAGAATTCCATATGTCAATTGGGACAGCCCACATGGTTGTTCGGAAGAAATTGAACTATCGGAAGGTGTGTTCACAGTGGGTCCCACGGATGTTGACTGACCACCATAAGGAAGAACGGATGGGGTGGAGTTTGAACCACCTGATGCGTTACAGGGCAGAGGGTGATGCATTTCTGTTGAGCATTGTGGCAGGTGATGAATCGTGGTGCCACCACTATGAACCGAGCAGCAAAATTGACAGCATGCAATGGAAACATCCAGGTTCACCAAAACCCAAAAAATTCAAGACACAGGTTTCTGCTGGGAAGGTTATGGTGACTGCATTTTTTGACCATGAAGGGCTTTTGTTGACTGATTTTAAGGAACCTGGTGTCAACATCAATGCCGCCCATTATAAAGACACTTTAGACAAGCTGCATAAGGCCATCAAGGCTAAGCGACCAGGCAGACTTTCTCAAGGTGTGATTCTTCTCCACGACAACGCTCGTCCGCACGTCGCAAAAATTGTGCAGGAAACATTGGCAAAGAAGAATTGGGAAGTTCTTCATCACCCAGCCTATAGTCCCGATTTATCCCCGTGTGATTTCCATTTGTTCGGACCGTTGAAGAAAGCACTAAAGGGACAGCGATTCAACAGCGACGCAGACGTGAAGACAGCGGTGACCACATGGTTCAGAGAACAGCCACGCAACTTTTTCTCGGACGGCATTCGACGTCTACCTAAACAGTGGGATGCTTGCCTAAATGCATACGGAGATTTTTTCTGATGAACCCAGGTGCATTCTTATTCACAAGTGGTTGCTTTGTTCAATTCCGTTGAAAATATTAAATTGCGTATGATACTTTTTAAATAAATCCACAAGTCCCGTTTTCATTTGAACACGCCTCGTAGAAACACATGAAATTATGATTGATAGAAAACATAACCAATATATCAGTTATTGGTTCCGTATGACTTCATTAAAATTGCTCCAGAAAGACTTTAGATTAATTTTAAATAATTAATTTTAAGATAAATTTAAAATGCACTGACCAACAAATTCTGTGAGCACCAAGCAGAACAACTTGGAAATGTATCATGGGAGTTATAATATAAGATATGTTAAAATTAGAAAAGGGATATGGAGGTCAGAAAAAAGTCAACAATATTTTTAAATAGCACAAATGTGTCAAAAGACTAATAATTTAACTAAATATTATCTGTAATGTACCAAGTAATGACTCATTCCAGTCACTGCCTTCCTCAGATTCTCCTGTACTTGTATTTGCCACTTGTTCTGGTCCCTGCAGAGGTACTTGTGCCAGTATACGTGCCATCAACTCTTGCTCTAACCTGTAGAATACAGTCAGCAAATATGATCATCATCATCATCCTCAATCCCACAACCCATCAGAGTTGTAGAGGTGTCACTATGGCAAAGCAAAAATCCTATCATTATCAGTTCCTTGTTTGAGTGGAGATACTTAATCCCACCAATCTTTAATGGTATCTTAAATATGATATGATAGAGAAGTGTGGAACAATCAAACACTATTGTCAATTTTTTTTTAAAGAATCCTGCACCAGTGTAAATTAATGTAAACATTAATGCATACATGCTTTTAAAATATATTTCTGAACTGTCAAATTAATTCCAAATATTTTAAATTCTGATGCTTAAATAATTCATCCTTGAGTTTTGTGTTACAATGATCAAAATGGACTGTTCACAGTTGAAATTTATATGAATTTTCCTTACAAAATACTTGTTATTTATTTGGACCACAATAAACTGACAAACATTAATTTGACTTTTAGTTTTGTATTACAATCATAAAGTTACACCTACCACATTACTGCATTGTTTTCCAGTATGTCCCTTCTTCGCAAATCTTCTGCCATCACATTTGACAAGTGCTGGGCTGGGTTCACTTGTTCACCACTTACCACCCAATTAGCTGAAGGTTTGCTGATGCAGGGTGGAAAACTTGTACCTGTGTATTCAGTAGTTTTAGGTTCATATCCTGGTAGATTAATCCCCTCTCCTAACTGTTCAAGGTCTGAACTCTCTTCTGTCAGTGTCTTATTTAGATCTTCCTCCTGCAAAGGAAATTGAGACAGATAAATAATAGTACAAATTTATACTCATATCACTGCCGAAGACAGATGTGTTGGGCCATTGACACAAATAAAATGGCGACACAACAGATTTCCATTTTCTGGACAACATCCTGCTGGAAATCTGGTAGGACCATTGTCCTGCTTCAAGAGAGATCCAGTGGGAGTTTGAGAATGAACACTGAAGAAGAAGAAGAATACTCATATCAACTTTGCTCTAGATAGCCATACATACTGCATGATCAAATTACACTCTCCTGTGATGTTTGTCCTATGTCATCAAGTGATCATGTAGTAAATATCCTCATATTTATAGTGTCTGTCACAGATGATTGACAATATAGCCAGTGTGATAACAACTTGAACCAATCAGCAGTGATTCAGTTTCTCACAACCAAAGAATGTCAACCAGTCAACATTCATCAAATAATGAAATCTGATCATGTTTATACTTAAATATTGAAGATATTAACATATATATAAAGAGTTCAAAAGATGTTGAGAACTGACTTCACTGTACTTGGATTACTCCCATACAATATTTACTCTGCCCCTCTCAATGAAGTGTCATGTTACTAGTTAAGAGTACCACTAATAGACATAACACCGTAGCTTCAAGTGACAATCCTCAAGGATTTCTTTAACAATCCACTTTGTAAATAGGACCTCATAAGAGTAGTTAGTTATCACCTACTGAAGGATATATACTGAATTAGAGATTGGGGCACCTACAGACATGTCCTGGGTGCAGACTTGTAGATAAGTCCTTAGCCAATCTGAACAGACTTTTAGTACTAGGCAGTACTAGGAACAACCAAAACCCTCCCCTAGTGATTTTTCACAAAAAGGTCTTCAAAATTAGGTGAAACCTCCTCCTAAAGGTAATTATATATACAGTCTTGTGTGGGTGCTATGATAATGATCTGACAACTAACAGAAGATTAACAAACTAACTAGAGAACTGTTGAACTTTCCCTATATTGTATAATAAAATGTGCTATATAATTATATTACAGTCAGAATATCACTGTAACCCACTTTATGGCACTATCTATTTGATTAGCTAAGGCACAGAAGTAACAATCCCAGAACTTACATTGTGTGTATCATACAGGAATGTTACATTAGCATTATCATGCTGTGGGCTTCTGATAAGGATGTCAGATCTCCGAGATGACGATGGTGAAATAGAATCAATGTCCAAAGGAGGCAATACCTGGGAGATTTGTTGTTTTTTGGAAATAGTAATAAAAGAGTATTCCATTTTAAATTTCCAAACAAATATAATTATAAGAAATATTTGTTTATAAAAACATTAAAAACAATAAAGTATGTTTGAAAAGCTATATATAATATTCAAAGAGCATAAAAGGGCTCATAAAAAGTATTAAATAAACATTTTTTGTGTGGGATAAGCCAGTGGGTTTCATGATAGGTAACCTGGAACTTTATTGTGCTAAGATCCTTTCTTTTGCTGCCAAGTAGTAGTGGTAATCCCACAGATAAGATATGCTATCGCTATGAGTTATGACTGTAGGTTATTATCAGAACATTCCAGACATGTCCATAGGTGCTCCAACCCCTGTCTCAATAAATCCATCAAAGTGTAATGTCTGACAGTTCCAGTTCAATGCGGATTTATCAGTCTCTTCATATATCTATTATATTTCTCTTTATGGTTATAAAAAGTTATGTCACTTGTACTTTCCTATTTTATACTCATAGAGTCACTCAATATGCAGACCTGTGTACCTACTCACTCAAATGCCCTGGTCATCGCCATAGTCATGCTACTCATAGTCACAATAAACTCTCCTCTTCTGATAATTTTACCTGTGCAGCGAGCTGTGAAGGCCTAAGCACTGCGAACATGTCTAATCACTGATCCATCAGTGTATATAATCACTTCCCCCTCACCCCCTTGGCATTGCATTCTCACTGAAAAAAACCTGCTCCTCTTGGTGTTGGTAAATTGAGAATGGATAAAAAGTCCAGTTATTTAGTGAGTGCCTGGCACTGTAAGAGGTGGCTACATCTGGGATGCGATTGAAAAAATTTGGTACTAAGTGTGAGACGAGTAAAATTTGCATCAGAAGGGCAGAAGGAGAAATGTATTTAATTAGCAAGCAATGAGAACTATCAGTATGTATACACTTTTACATTCATTGGAGGCGACTGAGAACCTAAGAGTACAATGGTGTCAGTTCATAACAAATGACTAGGGCTACTTTCTAGGACAGGCGTTCCCCAATTGGAATGGCTGAAAATGAGTAACTGAGTCACAAAGTTATGACATAGAAAGTCAGTAAGGAAGAGAGTTTGTTACATCTCAAAATAATAAGGGCTGATCCTGCAAGTCTCCAATACTTCGCACTTATTGTATTATATGATTTTTGATTAATTTGCAGCCAAAGACGGATGTGTCGGGCCATTGGCGCAAATAAAACGGCGACACAACACATTTCTATTCTCTGGACTACATTCTGCTGGAAATCTAGTAGGACATGTCCTGCTACAAGAGAATTCAGCAGGAGTTTGAGAATGTTGTTGTTCGTCCATCACAAGTGATGATGACCATTTGTTACATCCACTTTTGAAAATTCAATTTTACTTATGTCCTTGATTATGAGTTCGTAGATGGCTAATGAGCCCTATTCGAGCTGTAAATGTCCTTGGACAGTTTGGACATGGAATAACGACTGTAGACGGATCTTGGTCTATCCATGACTTTCTAGCTGCTCTCTGCTGTCGAGCTGCTGCATTTCTCTTCTTTTCATAAGATGATGCGCTCTTTTTTAATTTTAGAACGCCAATGTTTGAGAATGTACGATGAAGAAGAAGGATTAATTTTGTTTACTAATTATATGAATTTTGAAAGGAATATTAAATGCTGATCAAACTATTGTCTATTGTCTTTCCCCAGGTGAATGATTGTTGATCGCATTCACACTTTGCCGTTAAGCGTAGGGGTGGTAGCTTAAGCTGTCGTTTCAAGGCCAGATGTGTTGCAGATGTTGCATTTAGTCCATGTTTGTTCAAGGTTATCTTGCTGTTTTCTATCCACCATTTTCTTGGTCTACCTGGTCTACGCCCAGATATTCTTGTATTATATGCTCTTATTGGTATTTGGTTTGGGTTCATTTTCATAAGGTGACAGAACCATTTTACTTGCTGCCTCTCAATATGTTCGATACATGATATTATACCAACTCTTTTCCTAATTTCTTCATTTCTTATTTTTATCTAGTTTGGCACCATTGCAGTTTTTCTCAGACACTTCATTTCACATGTGACGATTTTTCTTTGTTGATCAAACAGAGCATAATTATTTCAAATATAAACTTGTAGACCATTTTATGAAAAATATTAAAGCATGCAGCAGCAAAGACAATCCTTAACTAGCTATAAACATATTCTTCTATGTTTTCTCCACTCCTGCTAAGTTTTTGATACTCTCTGAAGTTGTAGCTTTAACTCTTTCCGGACCAATCACCACTATACTGGCTTTATAGCACGGGTCTACAGGACCGTTCGCCACTTTACTGGCTTTGATTTGATATTTGATTACTTCACAAGGCTAACTCTAACCTTCTGAAGCAATCAAATACCATCAATGTACTTATATATTCATATTATGTATTCATTCCCCTTTCCAATGATATTTTACACATACACTATTTATCAATATTAGTATGTCAAGTAATACAATAAAAAACACATATATAAAATTAATTTGGTCCAAACCTAAAAATAATCAAGTCCTGAAAGAGTTAACTATGTTTCCCACAGTTATACTAGTTTAGTTAACTATGTTTCTCAAATTGTACCTGTTTAGTTATCTATGTTTCTCAATTTGTACCTGTTTATTTGTTTCCCAAGTTGTACCTGTTTAGTTAACTGTTTTCCAAGTTGCATACATTTATTTATGTTACTCAATTTGTATCTGTTTAGTTAACTGTTTTCCAAGTTGCATAAATTTATTTAACTATGTTACTCAATCTGTACCTGTTTAGTTAATTCTGGTTGCCTCTCATATTCTCCCTTTTTGTCCTCTTCAATGGGGAAAGACACCATAGCCACATTTCTATCTGCTGTCACTGGAGTAGAACTGACTGGATTATAGGTACTTTTTGTCACAGGTACAGCTGATCGTCTCAAACCACGCTCAAGACGAGGTGCCCCCAATGGTATTGCCATGGAAACTAACTGTCCTTGAATTGGAGCTGATAATACAATGCAATACTTTAATCTTATATATTTATTACAATATTCAAGATGTATGTGTTGCCTATGGTAAAGTTAACAGAAACCAAGACAGTGACAAAAAAGTAAAGTGTCATGTGACGTATTCCTTCCAGAACGTTGTCTTCCCAATGAACTCTCTGAACCTCTCTCTGCCTTGGGCGATGTGGCTTGCATTTTCTAGCGATGTATTCATATTATCTTTAATGTCGTCAGTCCATCGTCTTCTTGGTCTGCCCCTTCTCCTCTTCCCAGGTACTCTTCCCTCCATTATTGTGACAAAGAGAATACCAGTAATTCTGAAGGGTGATCAAAAGAACTGGTTGCAATTCACAGACTTATCTACTAGCAATATGGTTAGAGACATATACCATTCAGTGTAATTAATAGAACATTGAGTGCATACAACATACCAGTGTGGAAGGTGTGCCAGGTCATTGACACAAAAACAAAACAGTACCACAATGCATTTCTGTTCTTTACATCATGCTGGAAATCTATTAGGCCCATTGTCCTACTACAAGAGAGAAGGGAGTTTGAGAATGAATGTTCAAAAAATAAATGAGAGAGGGATGTTAGATTTAAATGTTTCTTCTTCTTAGCTGTTTAAGTATATTAAGTCCAGTTTTCTTGATGTCTTGCCTTTTCTAAACAAGTTCTCAAAGACTTCCATACAGTTTCTGTGGATATCTGTCTTTGTAGGTCAGTGTTCTTATTTAGTGTTCTTGTCTTGCAGGATATGCTCTGTCATCTGTGCTACATGACCATATAAGTCATGGATCCAAGTCTTAGACTATTCATAAGTGACTATTTACCATATATTTCCAACTATAAGTCAAGAATTATTGTATATTTTTCAGCTATTGATGTAGGGGGGGTTTGGCCTATATACGAGCACAACCACATTTTACAAAATTATTACCCGTAGAAACACAAAAACGGTAACACAGAATACCATTAAATAGGACAACACTTCATCATCATCAAGTGACATATTCTTTCCAGAACGTAGTCTTTCCTATGGATCTGTTGAATTCTCCGCGGTCTTGAGCAAGTTTTCCTGCATCTTCCAGTGACATGCGCAGGCATTCTTTAATGTCTTTTGTCCAACTGCGTCTTGGTCGGCCTTTGCCCCTGTTGCCTTCTATCATCCCCTCCATTAACACTCTCCATGCCGTGGTGTCTCTTAATATGACCGAAAAAAACTAGCTTTTTCTTTAATATAGTGTTCAGAAGCCAGCCTTCCTGGACGTTAATTGTTCGTAACACCTCCTGGTTTGTTTTCTTCGCTATCCATGGTATTCTCAAAACTCTTCTATAACACTTTAATTCAAATGATGTTATTCTCTTGGCCACTGTTTTATTTAGTGTCCATGCTTCACATCCATATGTCGCCACAGGAAATACACATGTTCGTAGTAAACACAATTTGGTTCTTATGTTAGTACCTTGCCATAGTTTCTTTATCTGTTTTAATTTTGCCAGCGCTATTGCCGTTCTTCTCTTGATCTCAACTGCGCAGTCACCCGCATTGTTTATATTAGTTCCTAAATAATCAAAATGTGTCACTTCTTCCAAATTGCAGTTCTCAATATTAATTTTGGGTCTTGATTTAGTTTACAAAATTTACCGGTACAAAAACTAATTTCAAATCCTTCGAAGCCAAAATCATGGTCAGAACTCTGAAACAGTTCTCGAATTTCATCCTTTGTGATGGGAACTTCAGGGTAGATATCACCAGTCTCTGTCTACTGTACATTGTTGTTATAGGCATCATCCTCAAAGATAATGTCATTCTTACTCTCATCCATTGCATCACTGATGAGAAAAATCAGATGATCACCCTTTGTCACAGCTACATCGGATGACAGTAGGTTCCATTGTGCTCACAGTCCATCCATAAATGCTTAAAGGTGAGACATCTAATGGCTCAGGCTCCCAAATATTAGATACAGACAGCCCCCATCTCATGGCATTATTTTTCCACTTTGTGAAATGTGTCCGAAACAAGTTCCAGATTAGTGTGAAAAGTTTTTACTATTGCGGCTCCCTTCATCTGCCCCACACTTTATCCAGCCATTCCAGAGTGTGACTTTGTCCATCCAACCTTTCATGTGCGTATGCGCAAACATGGCACTTTGGAACTGGGACGCTTAGGCAGTCTTGTGTTTGAAAAAAAAATATTTGGGGTGGGAGGTATAACGTGCTAGATCCTATCTCCCTTGCAACCTAAAACAACAGTGAAGTGCATCTTCTTACGTTCATTATTTTTTACAAAAACTGTCTTCATGCTGCATTTTCATTCCACTGTGAAAGTTAGGGGCAAATCTAAAAGCCAAGTTAAAAGTTGACATGATCCATTCATTGACTAGAATTTTAATTTATTCTAATGGCTTATGATATCGTGGCAACCAACCTTTGTTACTGAAACAGCACTTAATGAATGAATGAATCTGATATCTTGAAAAACTTTGGTGCCTGGTAGTTGCAGGTTTTATGAGGCTGGAAATACCTCAGGTTGTACTGTATTATCCTCGTTGTATTTTATGTGAGTACAGGTAAATGGAAGAAATGACCGTGAGTCTTACCTTTGTTAAAGTTTATTATTTTTCTTTTAATAATATTTATATACAATTTTTTTATACCTGGCTCAATATACAAGTTTTCAATTTCAGTCAAATCTTAGACATTAAAGTTACATTCTCTGTTTATAAACAGATCAGCTTATATTTTGAAATATATGGTAATCTGCATGTTGTGTGCTGTTCTAGTACGGATCATGATCACTTGTTCTACTCTATTCAGATAGTAATAGTTGCCATTTGGGTGATCAGCTACTCTAATAGCTTTGTTGATGGTCTGTCTTCTATTATTGGTAGATGATTGTTTGGTCTTTCTGTTTCTGTGTTGTTCACTATTTTTGAATATCCATCTTTTAATTTCTTAGTATGCCACAGTATAATGCATATAAATGTCATCCACACTGGCTGGATTCAACTGTAGCGACATCCTTATTTGAATGCTATCATCTCAATTCTTTTACTTAAATGAGTTTACAAAGTAAAATCTGAGGAAAATTTATCCAAGCTCAAGTCCCAGAGACTCCAATAAATTAACATAACACTAAAGACTGCGCAATATACAACCAAGGATAACTTTCTTCCTATAGAGACACAGTACCTTCAGTCAAAAATTACTGAAATTAGGTGTAAAATGTTACCACATAAATCTCAATATTGCTGTTGCATTATATGGTAGTCATACTAAGACAGCATGACTATACAATTATTATTTTATAATAATTAAGACTATAAAAGGCAAATATAGTGAATAAGTAATCATGTGTTACAAGCACCTCCCACTACTATTAAAAGATAATAAGAATAATTATAACAAAATAAGGACAAAATAGGTTGACGTTTCGATCTATGATCTTCATAAGAACAAACATATAGACCTAATAATAAGAAAACACAGGATAATACAGAAAAATTACTAATCACTAAATGTCAACAGTTGTATAGTTATTCATTTTATTATAATTTTCGATACCATGATCGCAGTCCAACCCCCATTGCGCCAATTAGTGCCTACCTATGTGATTGTTCCCCTTGCTTATGTTTATCAAATTGTGTTTCTTATTGACTAATTTCAATATAATTATAATTAAGGTTAGGATTAGTTGTATAAAACAAGAATGGTGAACAAGAATGAAAATGGGGTTGGACTGCGATCACAGTACCTATTTTTTTAATCATATTTTTATTAGTGGGGGCAGGTGTTTGTAACTTTTTTGGTAAGTATACAAAGGTTTCTAGGCTTATCTATCTTCAATATTTCTACATACCATTATCACCAGCACTAAGTGGAATGTAGCCTCGTGTTGGGCTGAAGTAAAACTGTCTGGGCATGTGGTCAATGACTGGTTCTTTACCTTGTCTACTAGGGGGTGACTTTGATCTGCCATCTCTACTTCCTTGAAATAAAGAAACACATAAACCTAAATATTAGAAACTAAATATCTTTTTGAAAAATAGAATCTCATCCAAATGATTATTTTTTACAATATTGGCCAATGTTATAGTAGATTGAGTTGATAACATATCTTATTCAGAAGGTATTGAAAACCCAGCATTTTCCTGGCTGCAGTGATTTTTTTGGCAATATAAATATGTAAAGTAGGTTGCCATTGCTTTCTGAATGGTTCAGATAGTTGCCTGTAGTGGGGTTGGAATGTGGTACCTTAATTATTCAAGATGGCCTCTGTACTATTCTGCCACAGAGTCAGACGGCATAGTAATAATACTGGTAAAATAGAATTTCAACCAAATTTATTTTTGCTTACAATTTTGTCAATGATATAGTAGTAATATTGGTAATTGTCTTATCCTATCTATGTGTGCCACTAGGCATCATGGGGAGTCGGAAGTCTTCTTTCTTTAGCTAACTGTGATGCTGCTGCCATAGTGCAGCTTTGGTGTTCTAGTATTTCTCTGATGTCATCTATCCATCTTTGTCTGCGTCTTCTCCTGTTTCCCTTTTCTGATGATCTTTTATTGAAGGCTATACACATGTGGTTGCATCTATGGTTCTCACCAATGGCCCACTAGACAAACCAACCATGTAACAGAAAACCTCAGTGGATGACATGCCATTATATTGAGGTTATCTTCTTATAGAAGCTTCATGGCACGTCATCTATACAATTATGCTGTTTTGTTGTTGAAATGTGTTTCATGTTTACTTGAATATATATGCACCCTCTGTGGTGGGAGGGAGCCAGAGAAGCACTGTGCAGCACTGGGGAGGGGAAAACTGACAGCACTGTTTTTTTCTATGGCTGAGACCCATCATAGGGGCACAGTGACTAAGGATGTGGCAATCCTTTTGACTTGAACATTTAGTTGCATCCTGGAGCAATAGAGAAGTTCGGCATAACCAGTAGTCAGTTAGTGGTGGGGAATGAGCACAGTGAACCCTATCTTGGCTACAGTGGCTGGGAGCAGTGCATAGGTTGAAACCTACCTTCCTGAAGGTGTGATAGTTATTCTCTGGCTCTGTCCCGGGGTGGGCTGAAAATTCACAGACTTCCCAGCAATATAATGCCACTTTAATGGCATTGGGTCAAAGGGCATGAGCCCATGGACCGCTGGATCAGTAACCAACCAACCTAACCATTGAAGGCTATCGATGGAATGCAACCTATTAGTAATTTATTGCTGAAATAAACACTCCTGACAAAGCATACATTGTAATAATAATGAATATGTCATTAAGGAGATGTGTAATTAATAACCACATTATAGAATCTTACTTGCTGATTCATTTAAGTTTGTAACTGAAGATTTTGCTGCAACTCCTTTCTTGGGGTTCTTAAAGTGAAGATATGGGTCACGAATAGTTGTGCGACCTCGCAGGTACTCTGGTTTGCCATATGTTCTTACTCTTGTTGCCTCATCCTTGATGGCTACAGTCTAAATTGCAGTGAGAATATCCCAATATGGTTAATATAATAATTTACCAATAATGTTGAACAATAATTTTCCTCAGTTAACAAATAAAGAAAATCAACAGCAGTCACATTTTATGAATACATTATACATTTAAATGAAAAAAATAATTGGGGGGGGGGGGAAGAGAGTTTGAGAGAGAGAGAGAGAGAGAATATGTAATGAAAATAAAGTGCATCATCATCATTATTTGGTGCTGTCTCTGCATCAAAGGTCATCTACAACCATGACCAATCAGAACTAAAACACAAACATGAACTAGTTTCATATTTGCATGCTATCTATTGGTTGAACTTGGCTATTTTTGTCATGCAACTACAAGTATGTAAATATCTACCAATCAAAAGCCTAACAATATTCAAAAACATAAAGAAAGGTGTCCAAATTCATTTAGTTAGAAGGCCTGTAGTACTATCGATAGCCACGTCTACAACTGACAAACATTTTGTATCTCTTGCCTTGGTGGTGCACTCTGCTAAGTTGTATCCTATCCATCTCATATTTCTCCCACATGTATTTTCTGGCCATTCTTGATTCTTGATTAGAAAACTGGCCTCACAGCATGTGGGGCATTCCCATAAGTGCTCCGCCCTCTGTTCCAGCAGCCATTCGACTCAATGGTGTTTCTAGTCCAATGCAGCCAAAACAGACGTCGACATCAGGGCACAACTCTGGTCCTTGCGACATGTTTCTTTGTTGTTCCACCCACCCACGTCGTGCCCATAACTATTTCAAGCACAACGTCGGCCTGTCTGAACAACATGGTAACTGTTATCGAAGGTTATGACTTTTTTCTGGCTATCTATTGCTCAACTCTACCTTCAAGTGATGTCTCCAACTTCAAGTGATGTCTCCAATTTCAAGTGATGTCTCCTCACCGAAGACGGATGTGTCGGGCCATTGGCGCAAATAAATCGGCGACACAACGCATTTCCATTCTCTGGATTATATCCTGCTGGAAATCTAGTAGGACCATGGTCCTGCTATAAGCGAGATCCAGCGGGAGTTTGAGAATGAACGCTGAAGAAGAAGAAGAAGTGATGTCTCCAACTTCAAGTGATGTCTTCAACGTCAAGTGATGTCTCCAACTTCAAGTGATGTCTTCAACTTCAAGTGATGTCTTCAACTTCAAGTGATGTCTTCAACGTCAAGTGATGTCTCCAACTTCAAGTGATGTCTTCAACTTCAAGTGATGTCTTCAACTTCAAGTGATGTCTCCAACTTCAAGTGATGTCTTCAACTTCAAGTGATGTCTTCAACGTCAAGTGATGTCTCCAACTTCAAGTGATGTCTTCAACTTCAAGTGATGTCTTCAACTTCAAGTGATGTCTTCAACTTCAAGTGATGTCTTCAACTTCAAGTGATGTCTTCAACTTCAAGTGATGTCTTCAACTTCAAGTGATGTCTTCAACTTCAAGTGATGTCTTCAACTTCAAGTGATGTCTTCAACTTCAAGTGATGTCTTCAACTTCAAGTGATGTCTCCAACTTCAAGTGATGTCTTCAACTTCAAGTGATGTCTTCAACGTCAAGTGATGTCTCCAACTTCAAGTGATGTCTTCAACTTCAAGTGATGTCTTCAACTTCAAGTGATGTCTTCAACTTCAAGTGATGTCTTCAACTTCAAGTGATGTCTTCAACTTCAAGTGATGTCTTCAACTTCAAGTGATGTCTTCAACTTCAAGTGGTGTCATGTCTTTTCATATCTCCAAAGTATTTTTTTATTTGATTTTTAATGCATGAAAAAAAATGGAGATAGAAGCAGTGACAGCAGCACTCGGTTGGTTATTGAAATATCAACTCACACAGTGATACTCTCAGACTCCCAAAGAATGATATGCAAGACAGAAAGGTGCATGTTAAGATATTCACACAATAGGACAATATACTGCCCTGGTCATGCAGGGATCAGAGGTAAGTTGGGCAGACTCATTTGTAAGCATTGCTGTGGTTAATGGTACAGTACTGTAGAGAGATAGGGCTAGCCTAATAAGTTCAAGTCATGGTTTGACTACAAAATGAAGAAAATGATGCTGGAGGTGATAATGTACACATACAAAGAATGACAGATATGGATGTTATCAGAAGATTACATAATAATCAACATCTGACTGAGACTTTGAGGCTGTATACTTTTGGAAGGCTTCTGGAACGAAAAGAAGAGCACTTATGAGAAAATCATGTGTGCTATAATGCTGATTTATAATCTAATCGAGAAGAAGAATTTATACTTTCTCACAATATTCTCACAAATATTCTATAATCTCAACTCATCTTCTTCCTCAAATTTACTGCATTCTTCTATCTCTCTCTATATATTCTATCCTACCTTAGGTGGTGGTTTAACTGTCCTTTCTCTGTTTTCTTTGCCCTTGATAGGCAAAGCTGCAGTAGCCAATACACTTGACTTTTTGTATGCCAATCTGGCACTTTGTTCTGTTTGAGCTCCCATAAAATTACCAATTCTTGTATGGCCTAAATTCTTTTTTGCAACTAACTCTAATTTTTGTTGGGCTGCAATTTTGTCAGCTTCTGACTGAGCAAGACTCCTGAGTACATCTCTCTGGAATAAAAATTTTAAAAAACTATTTCAACACATCTGCCAAAATTATCATCTATATTTCTATTAAAAAAATAAGACCTAAATTTGGTATTTTGATTCCCAGTATTTAAGAACTGACATCATTGCACTCCAGGCAGACCTACAGATGCTCAGTCTCTTTTAGCAGATGGTGAAGAGTATGCATGCTTATTGTTCCTATTGCATGCTGTTTCTTCATGCACCTAATTTTACCCCTCTATCGCCAATCTCTGCATGTCCCATGCTTGATCACAAATTCCTTCAATCTCTGTAATATTAATTTTCCAGTGAAACTAGCAGCATTTCTTTCAAGATCTCACTTTTGTCCATATTCAAAGTTCCAACCACATGTGCTCTTGTAGCCAGTGTGTCAGATCACTCATTTCTGCGCACTCTAGAATTACCTGGACTGTAAAATCATAAAAGTTTCAGAAGGGCAGAGGTATCCATGTGTGTTGCCTATTCATGGGCAGCCATATACTTTGAAACTTCTGAAGCCTGATCTTAGACCCAGACACAATAACATCCCTGTTCAATGTGGTTTCCAAGAGTCATCGTAAGGCTACTGTAGCTGCCTCCATCCCCATTGTTCCACGGATGTTATTGTCACATGATCTCCACTCTGTTTGGCAGAAAAGTCCTATCCATTCTCTCCACCGATGTCGGAATGACCAAGAATATTTGACTGCATCCTCACTCCCTGCATTGCCCTTTATCAGTTTCTTTATCTCAAGGTATGCTTTCTCATTACTTCCCTCTCTGCATTCCCTACCAAGGGTGATGATAATTTTTTGGTAGGATACCATGCTCTTACCCATATTGATCAATTTTTCTCCTCTGAGAATGTCTCAACTGCGGTAAATTGCCCAATTGTTGTCTCCACTGGTGCCATTCAAGACATTCCTCTTTTTATTCTCCTTCCATTGATGTTGGCAATGTTACTGTGTAATGATTGTCCATTATCAAATACAAAATGCATATTGGCTTTTGCCTGGGCCTTGGAATGCTAGATATTTATTGACAAAAGTTTGAGCATGTATCTCATAGTTGAAATGAGGGTATAACAACTGCAGCCCAGAACACTACATGATCCCAAATTCTGCTTAAAGAATTGTTTGCTTCTGTATCATTATATAATTATTTCAGGTATTTCAATTTTACACACAAAAAGAACAATAATTAACATAGTAGAAATAGTAAATAAATGTTCTTTGTTAGCATGGATCTCATAAAGTTAATGAACTAGTCAGGTGTCACATGATGTGATTAGTTGAGAGTCATTTCACAGAAATATGCTGATCAGAAAGTTTACTCTGAAACCATTGACACATTTTTTTGTTAATTGAAGGTCAATAACAGTTCAATGAAATGTGAGTGTAGCCTGTACAAACTGACAAGCATGAGCCCATGTAAACCAGATGAATATATACTATTAAAACAAAAAAAATCTCACATTTTTTTAGTTACTTTTATAAAAGATATTCACTAATTGGACATCATTCAACCTATTGAATGTGTCTATTTGGTCATTAACTTCTCATGGTTACCTGAATTGTACTCACCTAATTATTTGTTTGGCCATGAAAGAGGTTGAGGTCAAAACAACATTTTGGGCAATAACTCGTGACAGGCTCATGAGAATCCCATGAAACTTACTGAACACAAAACTCTCTGACCATATTATTGAATGCCTATAAAATATTCCGGCTCTGTGGCGAAGTAGTACAGAGCGCGTCTGTGACAGTCAAGGTACCGAGTTCGATCCCCATCACAGACAATTTTGCATCCAGACCATTCAGAAAGCAGTGGCAAACTATTGAACATATTTATATTGACTAAAAAATAACCACAGCCAACAAGTGCTGGGTTGATAGCTAAGTCCTGTAAAGGATATGCTACCAATTTTTTTTCTTTTATAAAATCTTGACAGTTCTCAAATAAATTCAATTGAAAATTCAATGTGCAAGTATGGCACATCTCACTGCAGCACAATGATACATCATCATTGGACTCTTACAGACTGGACAATCACAAAGTGTAGTGGCCAGACAATTTAATGTGGTTAGAAACACCATTAGTCAACTTTGGAGGCTATTTCAATTAACTGGCTCAGTGACAGACAGGCTGCACAGTACCCATTGCGACTATCGAGTCTGTTAGCGTCCAATCACGATGTATCATTGTTGTGCATTACCGCAGGAATCGATTTCCATCACAGTCCAAGCAATGCCAGCAGCTCATCAAATTTGAGATAAAACTGTCATGAAATGTCGCACAATGCTGGTCTTTGGACTAGAAGATACTACAGGGAACACTACAGATGTTGGGGAACTCCATATGTCTTTAGTGTTATCCATAGTTGTGCTCTATCCACTCAAAAAAATATCATTAGGTATGGGTTATGCCAAAATACAGATAACAGTAAACTGTCTTGTGTACTTAAATCTGTATATTTTTTTCATATCCCTACCCAATAGTTGTAGTGTGTGTGTTGATTGTATAGCTGGCCGACTGTGTTTTACATAAATACTATTTAACAAAGATTAGCAACACTTTGACCTACAATGCATGTCATAAGATGTGACTAAAGATGTTTAGGGTTGGTTGTCCCATCTCTTAGATCAAATTGACCCAAAGACTATGCTGATGTTGGATGTATCAGACCAAAATGTGCAGATATCACAATCACTCTGTAAACCATGACACACAATGTTCTGCTCTTTGGACTACATCCTGCTAACCTTCATGAGTTAGAGAAAGAATGCAGCAGAAGAACACTATTCACTGAGTCATCTTTTTACTGCACACTCTATCAATCTGATTACAGCAATCTGTACACATTGTGTTACTACAGTAATCTGTACACATTGTGTTACTACAGTAATCTGTACACATTGTGTTACTACAGTAATCTGTACACATTGTGTTACTACAGTAATCTGTACACATTGTGTTACTACAGTAATCTGTACACATTGTGTTACTACAGTAATCTGTACACATTGTGTTACTACAGTAATCTGTACACATTGTGTTACTACAGTAATCTGTACACATTGTGTTACTACAGTAATCTGTACACATTGTGTTACTACAGTAATCTGTACACATTGTGTTACTACAGTAATCTGTACACATTGTGTTACTACAGTAATCTGTACACATTGTGTTACTACAGTAATCTGTACACATTGTGTTACTACAGTAATCTGTACACATTGTGTTACTACAGTAATCTGTACACATTGTGTTACTACAGTAATCTGTACACATTGTGTTACTACAGTAATACAAAAAAGTTGGTAGCACTATTCAGGACACGGTGATCACCCCAGAATTTTTTTAGCTGTACTTAATTTCTAATAAATATGTACTTTCTGATGTTATCATTTCTTTCTGAACGGACAAGATGCTCAAATGCCTGCGGCCATAATTGAATTTGGAATATTTGATGTTCAAGACTGACTCTCTACCCCTCAGCCCCAGAATCGATCTATGATATAAGATATCTATATAAAAATATTACAGTTGTCTCAGTATAAACTCATGAGGCAAATGTAAGATTGAGTCACCATGGATTACATGAATGTAAGATTGAGTCACCATGGATTACATGAATGTAAGAAAGTGGACTGGAATTGAGTGCTCTCTGAGAAGCAGCCACAGAGCAAGATGAAGGAAGCTTCTTATTACAGTAACTTTATGTCTATTTATTACAGTAACTTTATGTCTATTTATTACAGTAACTTTATGTCTATTTATTACAGTAACTTTATGTATATTTATTACAGTAACTTTATGTCTACTTTGATGGAATGTGATTTACAAAAACAAGATAAATATAATGTTACTACTTTATTACATTCTTCTATGTTATACACTTATCAATAAAAGTACAGTACTCATTGACATATCTCATTACTACACAAACTTGGACGTAGTACTCATTGATATATCTCATTACTACACAAACTTGGACGTAGTACTCATTGATATATCTCATTACTACACAAACTTGGACGTAGTACTCATTGATATATCTCATTACTACACAAACTTGGATGTAGTACTCATTGTCATATCTCATTACTACACAAACTTGGACGTAGTACTCATTGACATATCTCATTACTACACAAACTTGGACGTAGTACTCATTGATATATCTCATTACTACACAAACTTGGATGTAGTACTCATTGTCATATCTCATTACTACACAATCTTGGACGTAGTACTCATTGACACATCTTGTTACTACACAAACTTGGACATAGTACTCATTGACATATCTCATTACTACACAAAATAAGTAGTAATACTCATTAACACACCTTATCACTACACATACTTGAACGTAGTACTCATTTCCTTACTATACACTATAATTTTAACAGAAGCATTCATTGACACATATTTTTACTACACAATCTATCAATAGTAATAATTGACACAACTTGTTACAACTCATTCTTAAATGGCCATAATCACTTGTGATGAACGACCAACAACTACACAATCTATCAATCTAAGAGCAGCGATATATAACCCATCTGCTTACTTACCTGCACATCACCTTCCAATGCAGTAATCTTTTTAGTAACAAGTTTTTCTATTCTTAATTTCTCATCTGCAGCACTTGTCAAAGGAATTGAAAATATAAAACATACAAACATTATAACTGTGTCATATTTTCATGCAACTCAACACTTTCTGTGCATAATTTTATTGATTTCAAACAATTATTTCTATTGTTTCTGTAGTTTAAAATTAATATGAGACTGCTTCAAATGAAAACCTTAAAAGTGTGATAGAAATTAGAATAACCACTGTATTTTCACATGATAGCATTGTTCTTAAGGATGCTTATGTGAGGTATGAAAACCCCTGATCTAAGCAGTCTTTTACTCAAGGCATTGCCATGGATCTCATTCAACATAAAAAGTGGGTTGAAGATACAAGCATTAATTTCATTTTTGACACCAACAAATACTTATCAGACTTCACCGGTAGAAATTACAATAATTCTTGTTTTGTTCCCCATACTTGTTTCACCATAGTGAGGTGATGTATAGTTTATGTGTGTTGCCCTGACACACTTCAGCATCCCATTCAGCTTCATAAAAGCTCATATGTGTAATATTATACATATATATATGAAACACTTATTAGAAATAATTGTTTGAAATCAGTAAAATTATGCACAAAACGTGTTGAGTTGTAAGAAAATATGAGACTACAAGATAAATGGTAATAATCATGGAAGTTGAATTAACAGTAGCAAAGACTAAGACAGAGGAGACTTGTCAAAGTATAAGGTTTTAATATATAGAGTAATATTTCAGCCATACTGGCAATGTAATCTTTGCATGTTTGACATAATCCTTTTTCATAATTTTCATATTAAAACATTTCCTGACACTTTAGATTTTTCTAAAGCAGGATCTGCATGACAATTTGGACAGTTTGTAATAAGGATATTTAAAAGGTGACTTTAATATGATATTAAAGAACACTTAAAGATAAAAATAAATTATCAGGTGTGTTCACATGAAACCCGCCCATGCTGTGTCACCTATAGATGGGCATGTAAGGAGTGTGAAGACGCCATCACTGATGTAATTACACATCGATGAACAAATGTTATGTGGTCATTCTTCATATGTTTCGAGTCTTGTGCAAGCAGTCGACAACATTGCAGGTGTGATGAATCTGTTCAAATTTGACCATCAAAGAATGCAGGTGGTGTATGGTTGAAAATGTGTTTTGAAGACAACTATGAATGATTGAGCAAGAAGAAGAGCTACAGGTAACAAATGATCATCAGTGGCCGGGTGTTATGTGATGTATTCCTTCCAGAACGTTGTCTTCCCAATGAACTCTCTGAATCTCTCTCTGTCTTGGGCGATGTGGCTTGCATTTTCTAGCGATGTATTCATGTTATATTTAATGTCGTCTGTCCATCGTCTTCTTGGTCTGCCCTTTCTCCTCTTCCCAGGTACTCTTCCCTCCATTATTTGTCTTTCTAAACAGTTATGTCTCTTTATATGACCAAACAGGCGTAGTTTTCTTTTTGTTATTGTGTTTAGTAACCAACACTCTGGAATATTCAATGTGTTTATAATATCTGAGTTTCTGATTTTATCCTTCCATGATATTCAAAGTATCTTCCTGTAGCATTTCAGCTCGAAGGCGTTGATCCTCTTTGCCGCTGTTTTACTTAGTGTCCATGTTTCACAACCGTATGTTGCAACCGGAAAAATAAAAGTTCGTAACATTAGCACTTTCGTTTCTATTTTGTTGTTTTTCCATATATTTTTCAGCCGTGTTATTTTGCAATATGCCATTGCCAATCTCTTCCTTATTTCTGCCATGCAGTCTCCTGCACTGTTGATGTTTGCTCCTAAGTATTCAAATTTATCCACACATTCTATCTCTGTATTGTCTATTCTGATTTTTGGTTGTTGTGTTGTTATATCTGTTGACATGATTTTTGTTTTCTGCGTGCTTAAATACAAATTTTGTGCTTCGCTATATTTCTTTGTGTTCTTGATTAGTTGTTCCAATCCCTTTATATCATTTGCAAGAAGCACTGTGTCGTCTGCGTAGCGTAGTTCCGGGATTAGGAATCCACCTATGTTTAAAGCATGGTAGTCAGTGTTGTGTATGTCTTCTCTCACATTCCTCATTATACTTTCAGCGTAGATGTGGAACAGGTATGGGGAGAGTGTGCATCCTTGCCTTACTCCACTCTTTACCTCAAACCACTCTGAGAGATCGTCCTCTAACTTCACTGCAGCCTTTTGATCTTGATAAAGTTCCTCTATTAGATGAATCAGATGTCTTGAGAAACCCATGCTGTTCATTATCTCCCATAGTTGCTGGTGTTGGACGCAGTCGAATGCTTTTGAGTAATCTATGAAACACATGTGCAGGTCAGTTGAAAATTCCCTACACTTTTCTATGATCAATCTCATGTTAAGAATGTGATCTCTTGTTCCTCTGCCTGATCTGAAAACAGCCTGTGTTTCGTTTATCTCCATCTCTAATTTCTGTTTGATTCTTTGCATTACGATGTTTAGTATTATTTTACTTGCGTGACTTATAAGGGCTATAGTTCGGTAGTTAGAGCAAATCTGAGGGTCGCCTTTTTTTGGGAGGGGTATATATAATGATTTTTTTCCATTCATCCGGCCATGTGCCGCTTTCTCATATTTTGCAGCAGAGTTTGTGGTAAATCTTGATTCCGGCCTCGCCGCCTGCGTGTATCATTTCTGTTGTTAAACCATCATTGCCTGGGGCTTTACCTTTCTTTAAACTTTCTATTGCGTATCTTACTTCTTCCTTTGTGGGTTCTGGCTCCTTTTCATATTCGTTTATTGTTCTGTTTTTGGTTTTTCTTGGGTCATTATACATCTCACTGCAGTATTCCTTCCATCTATGTAAGATATGCTTCACTTCTGTTAGTATGTTTCCTTGTTTATCTTTCAGCACTTTTAATGATGGTTGAGGTTTGCTGTCTCTTAGGTGTCGTACATTTTCGAACATAGTTTTACTATTACCTTGGCTTTTCTGCCCTTCTACCCGTGGCCGGGTAAAGCACATTATTGTGACAGAAGACCCAACTTTCGCAAGCATTGTTGTGCAACAGAATGACAATGCACTACATGCATGCTGGGTTATTTATTCTTGATTGACTGTATGCAGTTTGTATAGTGTGTTCTTTTAGCCGATTGCATTGATATTCACACTGGGCACTTCAAAGACCAAATTGAGTCTTTCTTGGTAAAAAAAGGATAACCTTTCCTGCAAAAATTTGTCATTTGAATTTTTTTCGCCTGGTGATCCTGGATGTTTCCACTGCATGCTGGCTTCTTTGCTGATGGCTCCAAGGGGTGTCACCACGATTCATAACCTGCCACTATTAACTATGCAAGAATTATATCCCTCCACATCGTACCACTGTCTATTGTCTATTGTCTTTCCCCAGGTGGTTTGTGATCCACTCTTGCCGTTAAGCATAGGGGTGATTGGAGCACGAGCTTACATTCTAAAGCCAGATGTGTGGCCTCGGCTGTGGTATGACCGTATCTGTACAGGATGTCCCTGACGTTTTCTATCCATCTTTTCCGTGGTCTTCCTCTGGCTTTGTACCCTGATCTCGTTTGGTTATATGCTTGTACGGGCAACTTTTCGTGATGCACTCTCATAATGTGGCCACTTCATGTGTTCTCTCTCTATATAATCTGTACAAGATATTATACCTATTCTTTCCCTGATATATTCATTTCGCAATCTATCAAGCCTGGTGACCCCGGCAGCTTTCCTCAAGCATTTCATCTCACATGTCACTATCTTTCTGTAATGTGAAGATGAGAGAGACCAGGTTTGGCACTGGTAACACAGTGTTGGTAGGAATATACTGTAGATCATTTGTCTCTTAACTTCCATCTCAATCTTGGGGTGAAGAAGTAGTCATGACAGTTGGTATGTTACTGCATTTGCCTTTTGACATCTAATCTCTATTTCTTTATCGAGGCTTCCATTTTCTATAAAAATACTACCGAGATATTTGAGCTCTGTTACTTGTTTTACTCTTATATTGTCTATCTATATGTTTAGTGGATTTGGTGTTCTGCATATTTTCATAGTTTCCGTCTTTTGTGTATTGATCTTCATGTTGTATTTTCTACATATTGCAGATAGTGAGCTAACAACATGATTTTTAAGTTGTTCTTCATTTTCATATATGAGGCTCTGATCGTTTGCGAAAAGCAGTTCATTTATTTCATTGTTTAGTTGCTCTGAGTTGTCTTGTTCTGAATCGGCGATGTTGCCCTCTGTACTTTTTGCCTCTTTTATTATTCTGTTTATGTATATATTGAATAGCAAAGGTGAGAGCACGCAACCTTGATGCACTCCTGTTTTTTTATCAAATGCATCTGTGATACCATCTGATGTTCTTACTACACATTGGCAGTTCTCATACAAAGATCTTATACTTTCTAACAGTTGTCCTTTGATACAATACGTTTCCAGAGTTTCTCATTGTACGTCTCTGTTGACTCTATCAAACGCCTTCTCTTGATCTATAAATATTGCCTCTGTTTGTTTCGCACTCTCTTTTGTCGCCCTTGTTTTTCCACAAAGGTACGATTACTGACTTTTGCCAGTCCTCTGGGGCTTCCCCTTCTTTCCACGCTATTGTGAATATTCTCTGGAGCCATTTTACCCCAATATCTTTGAATGCTTTAATGGCTTCATTGGGAATGCCATCTGTGTCTGGTGATTTCTTATTTGGGCTGTTCTTGATAGCCATTTCTATTTCTTGGCTTAACATTTCTGGCTCTGTGATATCTTGGTCTTTGCATCATATGTAGGATGAGTCAGAATGTTAGGATTATACAGTTCTTGGAAGTATTCCTTCCACCTATTCTTTCTATCATTTCCATTAAATGACTTTACTGTACAGATTTACAATTTAACAGGTTAGATGGTATGTCCGAAATAAGGTTCATATGTTACTTTAGTTCAAAATGGTACCTGCCTTGCTAGATCAGTAAATGTAAATGTTATTGAATAAGAATTGGTCACTTGATTATCAAACGTTGAAACAAAGTATTGTGAGGTACCCAATACTACACCCCATTGTGTCAATATATGTTATGAGATCAACTTCTGCATATATATATATATATATATATATATATATATGACTAAAATAATAGTCACTTACCTGTCTGTCCCAGATCCAAGAATGGCAGAAAATATGTGCATATCTCTCCGAGACCTAACCACCTGGTCAATGTTCTTCTCAAGGGTCTCACGAGTTTCCTCAAGATGGCGTAAGATGTTCTTGGCTTCCATTAAGTTGTCCACATTATCTAGCATCTTCTTTGCAACTTTTGAATGATGGTTCAATTTTGGGTATGGACTTCCCTCCTTCTCTGGATATTTCTAGATACAATTTTCAACATAAGACATTATTTAATGGATGCATTTGCAGCTTGACAATAGCTAATAAACATTGATGTATTAAGAGTCGGATGTGTTGGGCTATTGGTGCAAATATAGAAGCAACACAGATTATCCATTCACTGGACTACATCCTGCTGAAAATTTTGTAGGACTGTTGTCCTCATACAAAACAGTTCCAGTGGGAGTTTAAGGATGACTGCTAGAGAAAATAGACTTAACAGCCATATGTATACACAATTTTTAATTGGCAAATCAGCAAAGTGTAAATGTGGACAAACCGAACAGACTTCATAACATATCCTTCAAGAATGTGCAAACTATGACGCATTAAAGTGTACATACTCGCCTTCTGATACACATATGAATGTTAAACTCTATGGTACAAAACAAGAAATGGAAAACACTGTCCAATTTATACAAGAAAAAACACTGCAGGTATAGACATTATTAGCGAATGAAAGAAGAGGTGATTATGTAGCTTATTTTTTATTTAATGAAAATGACTTCCTTCCCTCTCAGAACAGGACACAACCGACTCCGCAGTCACATGTATACAAAGTTCAAGATTGGCAACACGGCCATGTGTACATGTGGACAGGCAGCACAGAGTGCCAAACATATACTTCAAGAGTGTTCTGAGCATGAAACGCTGAGGCAGACATATTGGCCAGAGGAAACAACACTGGAATCAAAACTCTATGGGACACTGTATGAACTACAAAAGACAGCAAGTTTTATTAAGGAGACAGAATTACAGATATAGACATGTTTCAAGTGAACGAAAGAAGAAGAAGACTTTCTTCCCTTACAACAAAGTCAATTCTACAGCACTTACAAGTACATACATTTTGTGTATTCTTTATTCTGTACATTTGCTTTCTTACACATGAAAATGTCAGTTGCAAGGTATCAACCCTATATCATTGGCAAAAGTCCTTAAGTGTAATTTTCTTGTATATTCTTGCAATGGTATCTTGTTTGTGTGAATTTTAAAATTGTCCTATTAAATGGGTTGCCTAAACAGCAGCTCTTCAACCCAGTCTTATCCATTTCTAAATTGTCAAAGATGCACAATTGCATACATTACCTCAGAATTTAATTTCCATCTTGAATAGGACTAAATTACTTGACCGCAATAGTACAAAAACTAAAAGTATATGTAGCGGACAGCAACGTATAGAGAATCAAAACCTCTGTCCTATGTGGCGCCTGTGGCACGAAAGTAACAAACTAACTAACAATAAGTACAGTGATGACAAGAGGCAGGGCTGAGTTAATTAGGTCAATCATGCACTACAAAATGAGCAAGAGGAGGTTGATAAAGACAATGTACATGTTCTGAGAATGAGAGAAATGGGAGAGGATAAAGACAATGTACATGTTCTGAGAATAAAAGAAATGGGAGAGGATCAGGGGAGAGGGAAGATATTGTGTTGTATCTGGAAAGATCAGAAATCCCCACAGCTGACTTAAACACAGCTTATACAGTGGAATCTCTTCATAGTGTATATATTTATAACAATATTTATGAATTTATATATCATGTTTATATTTATAACAATATTCCCTATTTAACAACACTTTTCAAAATCCCTGATTAACTAATTCTTTGTTGTATATAACTGCATAGTCAATTGTGGTTATTGTATACAAATTTTTTTTTATCTAGACCAATTTGCTATACAGGGAATCCACTGTATACCCTTAGATGTCCAAACCAATTTGTTATATATAGGATCCACCGTATACCCATAGATATTTGATATGCCTCTGTGCTGCCATGGCCTGAAAAGAGAGCAAAGAATAGTGACACTATTACCTGCTATGAACGTTATAGGAGGTGACTAAGGAGGTTTTGGGGTGGAGTTGGCTATCCCTTCTAATAGAGGGTCAAGTGACCCAGAAGGCATTCTGAAGTTGGATGTGTTAGGCCAAATAGTGCAGATATCACAACCAAGCTGTAAACCATGATACAATACATTTCATTCTCAAGACTACATCCTGCTAATCTACAGGAGATTGAGAAAGAACACAGAAGATGATGCCCGGCAGACTGGCAAGTAGAGCACTTATGTGAATATCCCTAGAGCCACGATACTGGTTTCGAATCAAGAATCAATAAGCTTGACCATAGTTACATACAGTCTATTTCTCAAATCAGTTCATGGATAATTAAAATCCAGAACCTCAGAGGCAAGAGATTGCCAAGCTCTTAACAATACATTTAACTACCTGGAAAATCTTTAACATTAAATGAGAGATCTATTCCAGAAATGAATCATAATGAAAATGTAGTGCAAATAATTGTACAGTTTCTGGTTTTATACAATAGACGCATGCCTGAAACTGTTTGAAATGATCAAGTATTTGTATGAATTTATATATCATGTTTATATTTATAACAATATTTATGAATTTATATATCATGTTTATATTTATAACAATATTCCCTATTTAACAACACTTTTCAAAATCCCTGATTAACTAATTCTTTGTTGTATATAACTGCATAGTCAATTGTGGTTATTGTATACATATTTTTTTTTTATCTAGACCAATTTGCTATACAGGGAATCCACTGTATACCCTTAGGTGTCCAAACCAATTTGTTATATATAGGATCCACCGTATGTTATATGATAGCTGTGCCTCACTATATCTTATTAGGACATGATATATGCTACAGTTTAAGTCTTACCAGGTAGCGATCTAGTGGAGCTGGACCCAAATCTATATCCACCTGTAAACACATGCATTATTTGACAAATTAATACATTTGCATTAAAAACACACACATATAACTAAACATAATTTGTGAGGTAAGAATGTATATAAAATGGACAAGTGATAGAATCACTCTTAGTGATCTGGATTTTGCAGATGACCTGAGTGTTATTAAGTCCAACTTCTGCTAAGCTAAACTTAGTATGCGGTTGCATCTGTGTGTCTCACCAATGGCTCACTAGACAAACCAACCATGCAACAGAAAACCTTAGTAGATGACATACCTTTATATTGAGGTTATCTTCTTATAGAAGTTTCATGGCATGTCATCTATACAATCCCGTAGTCGTAACCTTCGATAACAGTTACCATGTTGTTCTGACAGGCTGACATTGTGCTTGAACTAGTTACGGGCACGGCGTGGGTGGGCGGAACAACAAAGAAACCTGTCACAAGGGCCAGAGTTGTGCCTTATGTCGACGTCTGTTTCACCGGCATTAGACTCGAAACACCACCGAGTCGGATGGCTGCTGGAACAGAGGGCGGAGCACTTATGGGAATGCCCAACGTGCTATGAGGCCAGTTTCTAATCAAGAATCAAGAATCAAGAAACTTCTGCTAAGGCACAAGATATGTTAAATCGACTTTGCCATCTTTCAGACCAAATTGGCCTTCAAGTAAACACTTCCAAGACTAAGATCATGAAATTTACCAAATGTAAATTTAAAAAACTCTCAACGGAGAAACAATTCAAACAGTTAATTTTTCCTATTTAGGGAGAAAAATGACACAAGATGGAGATACAACAAAAGAGATTTCTACCAGAATTGCATTGGCATCAAGTGCATTCAACCACCAAATAAACATCTGGAAATAAAAAACAATAAGTAAATATACCAAGCTGTGACTGTTCAACTTCAATGTACTATTCCTAATAATGTACGGTTGTGAAAGCTGTAAGATAACAAAAGCACTGGAGAAGAAGTTAAATTCATTTGAAAATACTTAGAAAACTATAAAATATTGGTTGTGAAGAATTCAATTCAAACAAGCAAGTAAGAAAAGACACCAAAAAGCATTATGTGTGTACAACAACCAGAAGAAAACGATTGACTTATATCTGACATGTACTTAGAATGAATCAAAACAGACTGCCAATACAAGCATTAAAATGGGTACCAAATAGCAAAAAAGAGGTAGACCAAGAGAGACCATTTGCAGAACAACCATCAAAGAGGATATGAATTTTGGGCTCAACAACATGCAAGAATTACAGGCAGTAGCATCACATTGCTCAAACTGGAGAACTCTGGTTTCTGCCCTGTGCACCATATTCGACAGTGAAAGAACCTAGATAGATAGAATGTATTGAAAACTACACAATGAAATGGAGAATTGAGGAAATATTCTTCTTCTGCATTCATTCTCTAACTCCTGCAAATTAACAGGATGTAGCTTGGAGAATGGAATGTGTTGTGTCATGGTTTACAGCTTAGCTGCAATGTCTGCACTTTTCGGCCTGATACATCAGATTTCAGCATAACTTCTGGGTCACTTTAACTTTATATGGAATGGGATAGCCAACTCCACCCCAAAACCATCTTAGTCATCTCTTATGACATGTATGTAACATACAACGTTGCTATTATTGCTCCCCTTTCAGACCTCATCAATACATGGGTGAAATGAGGGAATGTAAGCTTATCAAGTTTAGAACTTAAATTGAAGTGATCCTCACACTTGCCAGAAAAAGCCACAACGATTGTGTTGAACAGATAGATTCAGAAGTTCCAGCTCTGATCAGTAAGAATCCCTAAAATAAGGATATTATTACCTGTCTGATGTGTAGGTGATTCAGCATGTACGCAGTGCACTGGCATTTACAGTTCAATGTAGCAACGTAGAGAGAAATGTATTAAAGAGGATCCTAAGTTTGGAATCATTACAGCTAAACCTTTTTATTCCTAGTGGAAAAAAGATTTAAAATGGGATAGTAAGTTGTTTAATAATCATTTCATCATGTCACTTTAAACACGTCCAAGGTTATCCAATCTCCCATTCAATATGTCCTTCAGCATGTGATAACTGACTCTCCCAGTTTTGTGTTGGTTGATAACTCTTCTTTTGAAGATAACCTCAATATAAAGGCATTTAATCTACTAAGGTTTTCTGTTGCATGGTTGGTTTGTCTAGTGAGCCATTGGTGAGACCCACAGATGCAACCGCATGCATCTTCTTATAGAAGCTTCATGGCACGTCATCTATGCAATCCTGTAGTCGTAACATTCGATAACAGTTACCATGTTGTTTCGACAGGCTGACGTTGTGCTTGAACTAGTTACAGGCACGGCGTGGGTAGGCGGAACAACAAAGAAACCTGTCGCCAGGGCCAGAGTTGTGCCCTGATGTCGACGTCTGTTTCAGCTGCATTAGACTCGAAACACCATCGAGTCGAGTGGCTGCTGGAACAGAGGGCGGAGCACTTATTGGAATGCCCCACGTGCTGTGAGGCCAGTTTCTAATCAAGAATCTTCTTTTGACTCATATATGCTGCTCGTTTCTTGCAACACCTCACTTCACTCCCATTTCCTGCATTCTAGCCTTATACATTTTATCCAACTGACTCAATTCCATGACTGCATTAAAAATAACAGCACAGTCATTTGAATTTCCACTGGTCACTGTGGTAAGTCTGTTCTTTCATTCCACTCAACATCCACGTGCACAGGTTGAAAAATGAAGGAAATTCTCTTCAGTACAGAATTTGTCATCAACTTAAACCACTGACAGTGCAGAAAGTCTGACTGAATCTTTCAAAGCATACTCATAGAAACAGTAAGAAAACAGACACCAGTAGCACTCTGGGACAGCAGCCATATCATTGCCTCGTTACTGCTATCACCTCCAAAATTGTATTATCCTACGATATTACTAGTGGTTATATAGAAAGCATCACTTTCTTCCCTCTGCACTGAACCGTACATGTCCAAGCACTGCGCACATGACAAACCACAAACCCAGTAGTATAGACATATCCCCATCTGAGGAATTCTCACTAATTAGAGCCTGGACTTCTAAATCTATATACACTGAAATATCATTATCATGTTTCCTGGAAAGTGTGATTACCACTTCAATGGAAGTTTTAAACGTGATAGGCTTCTCCCACTTTTCTCCAGGTTCTATGTCCTTTAATGTGCATACCTTCTTAATAACCTGCTCTATCCTGCCAAGCCATGACTTCTCCCTCTTTTTGTCTTTCAATATCATCATGTAGTTCTTGTCCAGACAGTGCATATCTTGTCTAGTGTATGTAATTGGATTTTTTGTGAGGGGTCGATAGATAGAAATATTTTTTAATTGTCAGAAGCTTCCTGTTTGTATAAATCCTTACACCAGATGACAACTGCGCCATCTTAGTTGGCAGACTTGATGACAATATTATTTTGAAAGAAAACGGAGATTGGTTAATGCTAGTTTTTCCAGTCATGTAAGATTGGGATGATGAATCAGGGGGAAAGGAAGCTGGTTAATGGCATACAAGGTATTCGAAATTTAAAGTTCAAGGATTTTGGTCATAGAAGAAGAAAGAGTCCAATCATATTTGTGATTTGTGGTGATTTAATGGGTCATCAGACAAGGTTTGCTTAGAGGAAGAAGGGTAGTGAAAGAAATAATGTCGAAGACGGAGGTTTCTGTGAAACAACTGGACAACAACACATAACAAAGAGTAACAGTGAGATCTGCAAAGCGGAACAAATGTGAGGCTCTTACTTAATATAGAAATCTTGCTAACAGAAAGGGGAAGGTCTTGTCAGAGACAGTAAACCAATGGGCATTCAAAAGGGGTAGACAGAGAAGAGAGTGTTGGCTGCTGTTTTTTGTGAACAATGACTTCTTGCTCTGCTATATCAAGGACTAGTCCTGTCTGTGTCAGAGTATAGCTTGGCTGTTCTCCTGACCCTTAGCCCAACACAGTTTGATAAGACTTGGCAAGATACAGAAAGAAGCAATGTGTATCATTCTTGTATGCCCCAGGGATGCAGAAATAGTGTCAATGCACTTCTTGCTGTATTATCATATGATATTGCAAAGAGCGGATATGTGCTGTGCTCGTTCATACCTGTCCATCTAAATGTATATAAAGCCAGATATACTAGTAGTGTATTGCCACAGTACAATATAGTAGTACCTATGATACTTACCTTATCACGCTTGTTGGCACCATCTTTAGAACTCTATAAGAAAATCAATAATCAAAGTTTCCAATGATCTCTTCTGTATTACAGGAATAACATTTATTTTAATTAAAAAAACAAAATAAAAATATTGTTAATTTATCGTAAATAGACTGGAAGAACTGCAGAAAAATGTTCCAAAATATGTAGCACATAGATAACTTATTCAATCATATCTCAACCCCCACCGAAGACGGATGTTTCGAGTCATTGGCGCAAATAAAACGGCGACACAACGCATTTCTATTCTCTGGAATACATCCTGCTGGAAATCTAGTAGGACCGCCATCCTGCTGTAGGGAGATCCAGCAGGAGTTTGAGAATGAACTCTGAAGAAGAATATCTCAACCAATTTATGGCATCTCTCTTGCAGTAAGCAGACAAGCTTACTTTGAGCATGTTTGAGACAGTTGTTAGATCATTATCATGGTATATCCAAGGGTGCTGATATCTCCTATGCAGTATGTCCTTCAGATATTGTAAATGAATGTTATGTTATGTTCCTCCAGGGCCATAGGCGGCGCATAGGGCAGAAACCATAGCTTTCCATTTCTGTCTTTGTGTTGCCAGGTCTTTCAATAAAATAATAAATGAATGAATGCTGACTAATAAATCTCCTTCTGATTCTTAAATGCTGTTTGTTTCGTGCAAGTTAAAATCAAGCTGTAGATATATCTTCAGATACATCTTTGTAGAAAGGGGGGGGGCGGGAAGAGGAGAGAGATTTACGGTATCTTAAAATATAACAAGTTCATTCGTTCACTTTGAAATTCATTTTCATGCGAATTTTGGTATATTATTGTAGAAAATTATTAAGGATGGGATAGGGGTAACCAACTTTTTTGCTAAATTCATAGTGCTGAAAGTCATGTTCCAATTTCCTAAGCGAGGGTGGGGGGTACGTGTGAACACCCTTAAACTCCATCACCTATCTATGCACTTGGTTAAAAGTATCTTCTTCTTTCGTTCACTTGAAACATGTCTATATCTGTACTTCTGTCTCCTTAATAAAACTCACTGTCTTTTGTAGTTCATACAGTGTCCCATAGAGTTTTGAATCCAGTGTTGTTTCCTCTGGCCAATATGTCTGCCTCAGCGTTTCATGCTAAGAACACTCTTGAAGTATATGTTTGGCACTCTGTGCTGCCTGTCCACATGTACACATGGCTGTGTTGCCAATCTTGAACTTTGTATACATGTGACTGTGGAGTCGGTTGTGTCCTGTTCTGAGACGTAGAATTATAACTTGTTCTGATCTGTTCATAATGTGATAGTCATCTTGTGTTGGTGTTTGTGGCTTTCTTATTGACTTAATCATCTGTTTTTTATGATGGTAGGTGATTGGTATATCTGGTTCGTCTTCGGCAGCACCTTCCTTAGCCTTTTTCATTTCCTGGTATTCCACAGTGAGAGGGTATCCACTGCATGGTTACCCTATACTGGTAAGACAATTCGCTAAGTAGTTTTTTCAAGTCTGTTAGTTTTCAGACTGGAGAGCTTGAAGCACTGACCTTGCATCTGTCAGGAATACCACAGGCTGTAGGTCAGAGTTGGAGTTCAGCAGTTTTTTAGCTGCCACACCAATTGCCTGGATTTCTGCATCATAATTATTGCAGAATTTTCCTCTCGGTGTTCTGATTGTATCTCTAGGCTTGTGTGGATATTCTATATATACACCTGCACCTCCATTCCTCACGGCATTCTGTGCTGACCCATATGTGTATACTCTGACCCATATATCTTGTGGATATTCCTCATCCAGAAAACTGAGAGTGACTGTCCTTCGCTGCACACTGTTCTGTTCGTCCTCGCTTAGTATTCCTTTCACATGGGTCTGAATGTATATTGGCATTCCATGCCTTTCACTCCACGGGGTTTGTTCTGGTACAGGCCTTAAGGGGCTGTCAACTTCAGGTAGGTCTGTAAGTTGTCTGCGGAGTCATTTAGCTTGATGGATAAAGCTGCTTCTTTTCAGTCGTCCCATTGCTAGATTTTGGAATCTTTCCTTCATTGGATGACTTGGCATACACTGAAACTTTTCTGCCTGAATTAGTACTTTTGTGTCTCTGCGTTCGCCAAGTGTTTGCATTCTTCCCATTTTCTGCATCTCTGCTATGGGTGTTGATTTCATTGCTCCCAACATTATTCTAAGTGCCTGGTTTTGCACTTTATCTAGATCTTGTAATGTGGTGTTTGATGCAGGACACCATGCTGCTGAACCATATTCCAGGTGTGGTCTTATGCCTTGCTGGTAAACTTTACTGAGTATATTCCCACTGGCTCCCCATGTGGTTCCACTTAGTTTTCTCAGGATAGCTAACTTCCTTCTGGCTTTTGTTGTTGCTTTGTTTATGTGCTGCTTCCATGTCGGTTTATCATCAAAAGTAACTCCGAGGTATGTGGGTTGTTTGTCTTCTTTCAAGAGCTCTCCATCTATTTTGATATGACCAGCTTTTTGTTTTGGTGAGAGGGTAAAGAGTGTAGTGCTGCACTTATCTGTGTTAATGCTGATGCACCATCTATTAGCCCATAAGGTTAGGGCATCGATAGCTCTTTGTATTTGTTTAGTGGCCACTGTCGCATGTTCTTCTGTGCACGAGATCACCAGGTCGTCAGCATACATTGCCACTTTGATCCCGTGTGGTAGTTCAGCAACTAGGTCATTGATGTAAACCAAGAAAAGTGTGGGCGACAGGACTCCTCCCTGGGGGACTCCATGACGCAGTAGAACTTTCTTGCTCTTGCGACCATCTAATTGTACCCTGGCTCTTCTATTATGCAGGTATGTTTTTACCCATTTGTACATTCTTGAGCTAACCCTGCAATTTCGCAATTTCTTTAGGAGCCCTTCTTTCCAGACCTTATCAAATGCTTTCCTGTATCAAAAGACCAGTTCCCACCTTTGAAGTAGAACAGTAGGTTACATTACCAATTGTGGCTGAAAAGGTTACTCTTTAAGGCAAACCTCAGATATTGTCATGTATGCTCTGTCCTGGTTTTTTCTATAGTGAAACCACTTAAACTGTCACATATTAAGTTGATTGTGGAAAATTGGCACAACACAGTCCCAATGGTTCTGAACGAGTACCATATGGACACCCAGGAGACCACAGCAATTTCCAGGTATGCCATGAAACAAATTAATTAGTCACAGACCTGTCTAGAAGCACCATAGACACACATAGGAGTGCCACAGATCCATCTAGAAGCGTCACAGAACACAGGAAAGTTACTTTTTTAAATTATATTTACTAAAATATATAGTAAGTTCCGGGGAAAGAAAACACAACTTTTAGACACCAGAGAGGTTGCAGTATAAAAATTGTCCTAAAAGGAGACCAAGGGCTATAAAAACTGTTGGGAACATGTCTATCTACGTGACATGTATTCACAGAATGTTGTCCTCACTACCACTATGTATGCCAATCGGTTCTGTGCAAGCTTCCCAGTTTCTTACAGTGTCATGTTCAGAAGGTCTTAGATATCACGTGTCCTCAAAGTCTTAGTCTGCCTTTTGTTCTCGTTCCTGGTACTTATTAGTTAGTTAGTTAGTTATTCCTCTAGGGCCAAAGACAGCACATAGGGCGGATGTCATAGATTTCTATGTCTCTAGGTTCATTACAATTTGTTTTAGATCTTCATTGTTTCTGATACCGATGGTGAAACATTCTCTTGTTCTACATAAAGTTTCTTTTGGTTTATCCTCGTTTCCTCTTGCCCTTTGGTGACCACATCAAAACTTGATAGGGGAGTCTTTCAGTATCCATTCATAGCGCATGTCCGATGTAATTCCAGCGACACTTTCTAATATAGGTAGATACATATTCTTGTTTTGATTCTTGTCTGATAACTGTGTTTGATTTGAAGTCTGACCAACGCATGTTCAGTAGCCTTCTAAGACATTTATTTTCAAAAGTGTTTAGTCTTTGTTCTAAGATTGATGTTGCTTTCCAACTTTCGCATCGATATATTATGATAATGTTGGAATTATGTAGGAGTTGAAGATTTTGAGTTTTGTGTTACTTCTTAGTGTTTTTTAATTTCAGATATTTGATAGTTTATTGAATGAGTTAGCTGCCAGTGCAATAAATAAAAATGTAATATGTTTAAAAATTCTTGTGCAAAATTTCATGATTAAACAAAAGTAACAAAATGTTTTCAACTGTTCCCTTAAGCAAAAGAGAAACTTTGCAAAGATAAATCCCGTAAGACTGTTCTATAGACCAAATCAATATTAAAATGTCAGAAAAACTTAATGGATGGATGTAACCTTACCCATAAACTGTTGTACGTGTCTTTCTCCAGGTTAGAGAGTGAGGTGACCAGCTGACGAGCTTTGTCTACTGGACTCTGGTCATGTCTCCAACCCCTGGCACTGTTGTTCCTGATGGGACGAAGTCACTCATTAATATCAAGCGAAATAGAATAGACGGAAGGAAAAAAATGCTCACAGTGACACACAGAAAACAACAACGGGAAAACAACAGAACTAGATTTCACATTTCCAACGTTTTCTTCTGCGTACATTCTCAAACTCGTGCTGGTCAACAGGCTGTAGCATTGAACGGGATGTAATACATTTTTAAGGTCTAAGGGTCGGTGGCTCTTTATAGAAGAAATTAATATATAGTTAAAAACGAAATTATTTTCGTGATTTGCGATTGGATAATCATTCAATATTTAAATTGTGTATTTTAATTCATTTTATGCCCGTCTTACACGATCAATGTTTCCATCAATTTTCTATTTTAATGATTTAATCATTTGAGAATGGATTATTTCAAATTATTAATTGCATTTCCATCTTTTTAACTGTATGAGCATGGGTTTAGTGATGTAGGGAATTTACTGTTTAAGGAAAGAAAATGATTGCATATAACTGAGCTACTGATTTACGACTGTTTTCAACGAAAGTTGAACATGATATTAACGAACTTTTAACAATGCATCAGGCTCATCCTTCACATTAATTTCTTATTTTTACTTAGTATGTTCACTTTGGGTGTCATGTGACGTATTCCTTCCAGAACGTTGTCTTCCCAATGAACTCTCTGAACCTCTCTCTGTCTTGGGTGATGTGGCTTGCATTTTCTGGCGATGTATTCATGTTATCTTTAATGTCGTCAGTTCGTCTTCTTGGTCTGCCCCTTCTCCTCTTCCCGGGTACTCTTCCCTCCATTATTTGTCTTTCTAAACAGTTATGTCTCTTTATATGACCAAACAGGCGTAGTTTTGTTTTTGTTATTGTGTTTAGTAACCAACACATGTTCACTTTATACGTTCGAAATAAACATTTTGTAATTATATTCGATGGTGTTGTAATTATTACAATAATATTCTTACTAATATAATGCAATATCCTAATATGTATTTCGAATTTTCATATTTAAACCATTGTATGAAATTGTGCACATATTTAAACCATTGTATGAAATTGTTATTCCAGTATACACTTTACAATCTTCACATATCGGCTCTGTTTCATCAAAATGAGTATAGCTAAATATAGTTGCTATTTACGTCGAAAATATTGATGATGAATGCAGAATACGAGGGAGGGGGACTTTACATCATGTATGTCTTGCAAAATGGGCGGTTGTCCGAAAAGTGTGGAAACTTATGGTCTATTAGTGTCTCGATAAATGTTTGGTGTATGGCGTTCCATTCTGCAATGAACACTCGCTTGAGATCATTCATACCGATGTCATGCTAGCGGATTCTTCTGTTCAATTAATCACAATCTTGTTTATTCTGGTCCATTGCAGTTTGCAGGCTAATCCAGTACATAAAAAACTGTTGCTGGGTTAAGAAATTCCTAGTTACATTAGCCGTGTGATACCTAGCGTTGTCATACTAAAAGATTCCCACATTTTGGTGATTGTGGTAGAAAGGAACAACGATAGGTCGCATTACTTCATTAGCGCAGACATTGGTAATTACAATGCAACTCCCTTTGCACCACTGCGGAGGTCTGTTGCAGTCAACATTTAATGAACATTCCTCCAATTCAGACTCAAGAATTCTGCGGGATCCCTTCCCTCGATACATAACAGCTTTGTTGACTTTTGTCCAACTAAACATGAAGGGAAGTACAATGTTCTTGGGAGAATCCACCCCAAACATGCACGCTTCCTCCTCCATATGTATTATGCTATACTATACACACATCAGCATATCTTTATCCAGGACGACGCTATACTCGACTTCTCCTATCAACAAATAAGATAATAAACCTTTCACCGCCGATCTCCCTTTCGCCCTTGGACAATAAATATTTTGTTCGACCCAAGCCAGTCTGTTGGTAGGGTGACGTCTTAAAGATACGACCAATGTAAGGATTTCTGTTTTTTAAGCCAGAGGACTGAAGTCCCTTCCACACCGTGTTTGCGCTAATAAACTCCCGAGTGCACGTGTATGAACTGTTGAGTTGCTGTTTGAAAGCGGCTTCGCAAATGCATCAGTACAATATGACGATCTTGAGCCAGTGTTGTTATATGAGATTGACCAGGTCTGATATTGTCATCGATGATACTTGTCGCCAAGAATCGTTGTTGCAGCCTCACTATAGTGGACTGGTCACAATTGAAATGCATGGCAATTTATCAGGTTATCATTCCATTGACAAGCATGCCATCTGCCATCTCATTTGTATGAAGCGTCAACAACAAACAAAAAAAGCCAGTAACAGACTCTCTGTGATAAAAACTAGATAATGTCTAAACTTCATTATTGTGTGTGCTAAATTTTAACATACTTCGACTTTTAAAAAAGCAGAATTTATTTATTTGCTGTTTTGCACGTGTATATGAAAAAATGTGAATAGAACATTACATTTTAAAAAAACCAATGAACTTTCTTACTTGCACACGTTCTGGACTGAAAATCAACACGAACATAAACATTTTAAATGCAAAAATAAATCCTGTTTTCGATGTGTAAAATGGGTATATAAATAGTAAGAGATAGACTCTACTGAGATTGATATGATGGATTCTCTACTGTATATATATCAACGTAATGACTTGACGGAGGAGCAAAGAATAGTATCGCTGCCACTTGCTATGAATATCACAAGAGGCGACTAACGAGGCTGGTTTGGTCATCTCACACGATAATCTCCACTGCGATAAAATATGAAGACCCATGCATGGACTTCTGCGAAACAAGCCTGTAGGTAGGGGAATCAGGTGGGTTAAAACATCCCCTCTCTGATTTAGTCAAGTAAAACATGACATTCTGTGCTATGAAACAATACATTTTGTGCTATGAAACATTATATTCTGTGCTATCAAACATTAAATTCATGCCATCAAACGTGTACAAGACAAACATAAACTTGTGACAGCTGAAATGGCATGTTTACGCAGTATCCTAGTAATATTGCTAAGAGACAGGGCGAGGAATGAGGACATCCGACAAAAAAACCAGCACAGCCCCAATCTTGGAATATATTAAGAGATAACAGATCAAATGGTTTGCACACATCAGCAGACTACCATCAGACAACATACCACGGCAAGCTATGCTACACAGATACAGCGAAAGCAGACCTAGAGGCCGACCACGAAAACGATGGACCACTGAAATAAAAGAGGCGACAAATTCCACAATATGCTCAGCACACAATAGGGCGGTCTCCAGAAAACTCTTCTACCCCTGACGCTGAAAGGCAACAAAGGGTTTCAGCGAATAGATAGATAGATAGATAGATAAACATTACATTTTGTGCTATCAAACGTTGCAATCTGTGCTATCAGACATTACATTTTGTGCTATCAAACGTTGCAATCTGTGCTATCAGACATTACATTTTGTGGTATGAAATATTGCTTTCTATGCTCTGAAACATTGCATTATATGCTATGAAACATTATATTTCGTGTTATGAAACATTTTACAATACGCAATATTATTGTATATGTAATTCACAGAGACCCTTAGGTAATCCATAAACCCACCCTCACACTGTTGAAGTATTTTATGGACAAGCCGACCACAACATATTTCAATCCCTGGTTATGTCCCCTTCTCCTAACTTTGTTTCTGTTTATATGTAAGCGTATATGTAAGCAGAAACATATGTTGGTGTGAACAGCTCTGAAGAAATGATTCATATAATACAGAGCAAGAACAAGACATGGACTACATAGAAGACATAGACAATATAGAACAAGACATAGACTACAAACAATCTACAGAACACAAAAACACTGTTATCTTTCGGTCTCACGAGACCATAAAGCTTAGAATATGTCCTATCTAAGAAATATGCTACAAATAATGGCTTAGGACACCCCACTGTAGCCAGATAATTCTGGTTTCTAGAAGTTTGCGTGAGAAGACCAAATGAGATCCGCTGTCACCTCTTATTTATAATTTATTGTTCATTAATCCGTACACTGTTACTTGGCATCTTTGCCTGATTGTGTTTATTCTGTTTGTTTGTGGTATCAATATATTAACGCAATATATTAGATAAGGGTTATATATTACGCCAACAATTAGGGAAGGGGTCTGAAAAAGTTTGACAGTTGTTCACAAAAGTTTAACACAAATTGACGCAGACAAGACTGTTTTTTATACACCAATTGAATCGTATAAATTTGAAAAAAAATTTTTCCCCCAAAAATCTATGGAAGATTTTCGTCGTACTTTTCAGCTAAATTATTTTCTAAGTTTGGGGAGAATCACACATTTTTTAACATAATTAAGAAGAGGTTGGGGGTCCCTGAATTCATGAAAGTTGTTGACAAGGAAGGGGTTGTGAGTAGGATCAAAAACTGGCAAAAGCTAACTTGTTGATGTAATCTATGGACAGTCCCACAGCCTCTGACTGAATGAATACTAACTGGAAGCTAACTTGTTGATGTAATCTATGGACAGTCCAACAGCCTCTCAGTGAATGAATACTAACTGGAAGCTAACTTGTTGATGTAATCTATGGATAGTCCCACAGCCTCTGACTGAATGAATACTAACTGGAAGCTAACTTGTTGATGTAATCTATGGATAGTCCCACAGCCTCTCAGTGAATGAATACTAACTGGAAGCTAACTTGTTGATGTAATCTATGGACAGTCCAACAGCCTCTCAGTGAATGAATACTAACTGGAAGCTAACTTGTTGATGTAATCTATGGATAGTCCCACAGCCTCTGACTGAATGAATACTAACTGGAAGCTAACTTGTTGATGTAATCTCTGGACAGTCCCATAACCTCTGAGAAATTAACACTAACTGTATGCCAAAGATGAAGAAATAATAAGTGCTAAATCAGATCACGGGAAAGCATAACATAAAAGATGAAAAATGCTAACTCAGACCACAGATAAAAACCAAGTAGTTGTTTTGATTTAAATAGCTAGATGTGAATGCATGTTCTATATTAATGCATGTTAATAACTTCGTGTGGGTGATCGTTTATATAAATACATGCATATATCTCTATGTGGACGAATGTTTATATCAATGTGTGTATTTATCTTTATGTGAAATTTTGTTTATGTTAATGCAAGTACTTATCTTTATATGGGTTATTTTTTTATGTTAATGCATCCAGCTGATTTTTGTTTGCTGGTGTACACTTTTTCTTATGTGTATAACTTGTGTGTGAATGCATTTTTTCATGTGCACATTTTTTTGTATGTTCATTTTGCTTGTTAATATGTATGTATTTGTATTTATGTATTTGTATTCGCGTATGTTTATTGTATGTATATGTTAAATTATGTAAATCTGTGTGATTTATAATTATATATATATATATACATCAACATTTTTTTCTCGTAGTTCTTGTGTTAAATCCAGCCTCCATTCCTAATACTTTCAACTACTGACACTTCCCCAATTCTCGACTTTGATTATTGGTTGGTAGCCTCCTACTCTGTTTTTGTCCTTGTGTTGTTTTCCACATACACACTACTTGGTTTTTGTGTTTGATCTGTGTTCGCATCTTTCATCTTTTACGTTAGGCTTTCCCTTGATCTGAATTATCACTTATTTCTTCACATTTGACATTTCTTTTTCCAGGATCATTGCTATTTCTATATATAAATAACACGCAAACTTTTGGTGCATACCTAAATAATCATCTACTAAACATACACGTCGGGTCATCCCTTGGAGAATCTTTGGTGAGAAAACATCTCCATCCGATCATAGTTTCATAATTTGATAATTGTGTGTTACTTGTTATGTGTTTCTTTATAAATGTCCTAGTTGGAACATAATGTGGAAATAGCCCGTGTCATTTTTGTTTATTGTTCTTTATTTTTGAATATATTTGATATTTAGCTGATTAAGTAGTATTATTATTACTTCATTATAGTAATTATCGCTCAGAAAAAGGGGGCAACAACAATGATAAATACTCGATATTTTAGCGGTATAGCAACAGCAAAGAAAAAAAGCAACGATTGATTAATAACACAAAGAGGAGGAAGTCGTGCCGTCACATGATTTACTTGGCGTGATGACACGCACGGTAACTGTAGAAGAAGATCTGGCATGCAGATCACATAATAGGTAACGAAAACAGTGATGGAAAATATTAACAATTATATTAACAATATTCAGGATGTAAAGATAAAGGTAAGGACCGTAAGGTAAACTGAGTTATGAATATCGTTATAGTACATGGGTTTTTAATAAGTGCCTAGTTGCCTAGTTAGTAGTTGACGAGAACTCGCATGAATTGTGTCACCTTCCGCACTTACTCAGTAGAGATGGTGTCATTCCTTGACCTTCGAACGCATAATCCCTGGTACCCTACTTCCTTGTGCTTGGGTGAACCACGGAGTAAATTCTGCTAACCCATGATAATGAGTGAACAAATACCTGGAGAAAGTTAGTCATCATGAGAAAACTTAAGTGGAACCAGATGGGAAGCAAATGAGAACATAGTAAAGTCTTCCATAAAAAAGGTAAGTAATCCATAGCATTTATTAATATTTTTTATTCCACCGTAGGAGTTTTATTCCACAACAGCATTAAAAACCTGCAAGACCACCTAAACACAATAGACACAGCAGGCAAGCAATTTGGAATGAAAATCAACATAGACAAAACAGAAGTAATGAATATTGCAAGAGAAAAGGAGAACATCAACATACAGATAAATAATAAACAACTAAAACAAGTAGATGAATTCAAATATCTGGGCAGCACATTGAGATATGACAACAAACAAGAAGCAGAAATAAACGCAAGATGTAATAAGGCCTGTCAGATCATTGGTCAATTAACACCTTTACTAAGAAACAAAGATATTACACTAGAAACAAAGAAAGCGCTTTTCAACATCATTTTCTTACCAACATTGTGTTATCAGTGTCAAACTTGGACATTAGATTCTAGAACAATACATAAGATTAACACCACTGAAATGAAATGTGTGAGACGTATGATTGGAGTTAGCGTGAGAGACAAAATCAGGAATGAAGCACTAAGGAAACAATTAGGGATCAAACCAACAATAGAATACATACAGAAACAACAAGTTAAATGGTACGGCCACATAACCAGACAGAAAGAGCAAAGTATTATCCAAAAAACACTTAACAAACGATACGAAAACAGGAGACCTATTGGACGCCCTCGTAAAAGGGTGATAGATAGTGTATTAGAGACACTCGGAAATATAACAGCAGAGGAGGCAAATAGAAGGGCAAAAGACCGTACACTCACTCTCCCCTCAACACCGAAAGGTAAATGAGGACAGAAAGAAGAAGAAGAAGTAGGGGTGTGAGATGTTAGCGATCTCACATTTCAAAGGCTCTGTAAATGAGGGCGGTAGCCATCTCCTCTCCCTCAAAGTCTTTACTTCCCGGATTAATCCATAAATGGAACACATTATATGGAAAAAAAAAACAGCTCACAAACACATGCATATATCACACAATGGCATTGGGTCAAATGGCATGAGCCCATGGACCGCTAGTCCATGATCAGCAACCAACCAACCAACTGGATTAATCCGGTACCCATTTAAGACTGGGTCAACCTGGGAGCCGTTGTGATCTGAAAAACATTTCCGCCCTAACTGGGGAATGAACTCAGGACCACTCATATGCGAAGCCAGTGCCCTAACCACTGCGCTACGCGGATCCCCGTCTTCCATATATGTCCACAACTGGAACACCGGTCAACTGCAAGGTGTCCAGCGTCAAATACTACATTACATGAGCTATATAAGGTGCAAAACCAGGCATTTAGAATCATCACCGGGGTAATTAAATCAATACCACAGTAGAGATTAATAAAAATTGGGAGGAAACAAACATTGCGTGAACGCAGAGACACACGGGTGATAATACACGCCTAATACTTCCACTGCATGCCAAGTCATCCAATGAAAGACAAATTTCAAAACTTTAATATGGGAAGACTCAAAAGAAGTAGTTTTATCCATCAGGCCAAACGACTCCGTAGAAAAATCTCAGACTTGCCTGAAGTTGACATTCCCCCCCCCCCTCCCTAACGTCTGTACCAGATCAAACTCCAAGGAGAAAGGATAATGGATTTATATTCATACCCGGACTAAGGTGAAAGTTTTTAGCAAGAATGAACTGGACAGTGTACAACGTAAGACATATATGCTCAGTCTCCTAGATGATGAATGTTCCCATCACATATGGATCAGAGCATATATGGATGAGTCAGCAGAGAATTCAGTGACAAATAGAGGAACATGAATATACATAGAGTACCCAAAAAGTGTTATGGATACAATCAAAACACCAACGTGGAACGTATGTCATAATTACAATGCAGAGGTGGCAACCGATAAGCCGCTGAGAGCCAATCTTGGCCTACAGACTGTAGTATTCCTGGCAGATGCCACACCAGCACAAGTTATCAAGTCAAGAAAACTACCAGACCTACAAATACTATGACTAAACCAAGCAGTCAGCGAGTGAATACCATCGCATTGTGGAATACCCAGAAACAAAGTAGCAGATAGTCTGGCAAAGGATGGTGCTGCTGATGATCAACCAGACGTGCCAATAACTTACCATTAAAACAACAGATGACAAAAGCAATTAGAGATCAAAGCAAACACAAGATAACTACCAAATTGTGAATAGAGTGTACATGCACCTCAGACAACAGAACATACTCCAGGAATTCCCAGGATAGAAATGCTTAAGCAACACACTGGCCCAGAGAAACAACAGTGGAAGAAAAACCATACAGACCTCTGTACGAGTTACAAAACAGTCAAATTTGTGGAAGAGATACTTCAGATATAAACAAATTCCAGACGAACGAAAGAAGACTACTAGCATTTTAAGTTTTAAAAATACAGAATTGATTTAGCATATTAAATTATAAAAATACTGAATAATAATAGTACATTAAGTCATAAATATACTGAGTTAGACTATTATATTAGGTAAACAAAATGATTGAATTAGACTAGCAAATTAAATATAAAAGATACTGAATTAAACTAGCATTTGCTAGTTTAGACAGTTCTCTCTTATTTTCTGACCGATTATGATTAAACTCTGTTCACTTTAAGAATGAAGTGGATCAAAACACACCCCCATATTACTCCACGACAATAACGATTTTTAAACAGCTGATGACACATAAAAACAATATTATTTAAAACATTTAAAAACAATTAAAAACAATATGTAAACAACATTTTAAAAAACATAAAAACGAAATTTAAAAACTATTATTGAGAAACTTAATCGATTATAATGCTATCTGGGTCCAACAGCTAATCAGAAGCGCTAACACACTTCATTCTTAGAGTGAACAGGGTATAGTAGAAACATTATTCCACCCGTGATAATTTTCTCAAACTTTCTATCAGTGATTTGATCTACAAATATCTGGATGGGCAAGAACCGTGAATGTCGCTGCCAAGCAAACCACTTAAGATACACTGTCATTCAGATCTGCAATTCTCACCTCTCCTTTCCCCCCAATGTTTTTTTTTTAAAGTGTTCATTTGGATTCTGAAAGAAACAAGAGAGAATTAAAACACGCAGATCTGCCAGACCATCGCAAACAGCATACGCCCTCCAGCGGACGTCATTACCCAGAGAATATTCATGTCAACAGCTGTTCCAATCATCCAGATCGCAGTCCCGTCACGTGCTCCGTGCCGGGCCACATTTAGTGTCGGGAGTAAGACGGCAATGATCGGTGTGCGCAGTCATGTCCGATCAGTTGCTCCTCGAGAGAAACTGTTTTAGCTTCACGCCGGGCATGCCTGGTCATGTATTAGCAGGTATAATGCACACTTCATCCCTCTCTTATATCAGGGCTTCTACTTCCGGGCTTTATGTGAACATGAGCTTGGAGGAGGGGGGAGAGAGAAGATTGAGAACTAGCAAACGAAATTTGGAGACGGTAGTTGATAAATTTGGAACTACTAGCGACGATAAGCTATTCAAATTTGCAATATTATAATCTATACAAATATTCATAAGCTGTAGCTCGAAGGGAACGAGAGAAAGTATTACGCTTTCTAAGTGTGATCATATGACTACAATATTGGTAGGTATTGTTTTGTGTTATATAATTGTCACAGAGAGATGAGATAGGGCTACGCTGTGGCTCTGGATATTACACACCTTCTAGTTGAATAAGGCTTTCATTCGGTACGCTTCTGATTATTGTCACGCTTTCCCTTGTTACTATTTATATACTTATAGTAGTCTTTGCTTTTTTGGTATGCGATTCCAAGTATATAAATATTGGCCAACGTAAACACTGAAATAATCAAGAAAATGAACGAATTAAGGCATTTTCATTAATTCAACTAGAATGCAAGTACTGTCGAGAGCTACGGCTACGCTGTTAGAGACTCGGGCATAAATTACGGTAAGACTAAGAACGTCTAGCCCGCAAATGTGTAAAGGGAGTGTGTAGGGTTCAACTTTCTCCACTTAGTGGGTACACAGAAAGTGACATTTAGCGTTAACAAGCAAATAAATCCACACAGGTTAAACTTGTATTTATTAAGAATTTTTCACACAAAAAAAGTTAACCAAATACACTTCAACAGTGAAATGTTTTTGTTTTTTTTTAAATCTACGACATTAGGAACTGTGAAATATGCGAGAAGATTACCAAATCCGTAGATACTGGGAAGGTGTTCACACCACACCACAACATCAGCAGGGAAATATTACAGGGTATTTATCACTTCAAAACAAGAAAAAAATAAAGGTTTGTCGAACTTACGATAAAACTACATGAAAAAGACTAGTTTAAAAAAAAAGGTATATCAAAGTGAAGAGTTGTTAGTTTTGTTATGAAGACATCCCCACATTAGTGAGCAAAGTCGTATTTAAGACCCTGGGGTGAGGTCATTAGACCCTGGTGTGCGGTCATCTCCGTAATTAATTCTTGAGTAAGAACCAGTATGACTGGACTGGAGACATTCCCATAAAGGCTCAGCTTGCCCATCCATCAGTCATCTAAGGGTGTATATAAATTCAGTGTACCAGTATTGTCGGTTGTTCAGTTTTTTTCCTGACCTTTCCTGAGATGACATACTTTCTTCCTTCTCTCCTGGTCACTACAATTTCTATCATATTTTGAACATGTACATTCAATCTTTGAGCCTCCTTTTCATCACTATGAGGTGTATCTATAACGGCCATAGCGTTGCCCAAGCTTCGTCTCTTCTTGGCATTATATAGCATGCCCACCAGTGCGTCAGCTCTATCGTTGCCTCTGACTCCTGCATGACCTGGACAGCAGATCCATGTGATACTATGGATACTTATGGATATAGTAAATCTCTTATTAGTTTATCAAGAAATTGTCTATTTTGCTTAGCATGTTCTGAGAGTCTGATAGAATCAGACTTACCATTTATAAATCAGAATAATTGGTGGTCACGTCATTTGTCCAGTAGTCACCAAGGTTGCGCGTTTGAAATCGCGCCATAAAGAAATGTTTACAGGTGCATTGTTCTAAAGTTTCTGGAGATTCTCGTTTGAGCTACAGAGTTACGTGAACCTGGGTAATGGTCTCAGTAGGCACCGTGATGTTTTTTCACTTCCTCCCCTTAGCAGGTAAATAGAAAGTTGCATTTTGGTACTGTGAAACAAGTAAAACCAATTATTCTGGTACATACTCTCAGGGTGGCTGCTGAACTGGTTCCTAGAGAACTAATGGCGATACCCCATCCCACCCAGTGCCGTGATGTTAAGAGAACTATCTGCAGCTCATTTATAACCTCACGAACCCAGTGAGACAGACATGCGTGATGAGATAGGACATTATTGACTGGGGACTTTCACAGTCTATATGTACAAAGTATGCTACGAGATTTAAGACGATACTACACAAAGTAGTTACAAACATCCTTACAAAGATAGAGTTTCTGATTTGTCTTTGAACAATATTTATTAAACTGGTTGCCACACCCGAAAGACATTTTTCACTAGTACATCTAGAGAATGTATATACTGCAAAAGAACTCACAGCAATGGTTTCGCTTACAACCATCCCTTGCTGTGGAGTCGCATATTCTGCAAGATAGCCTTGTATTTAGATTGGTTACACTGCTGAGCTTATAATTGAATCTAATAACTATCTTCTTCTTCTGCGTTCGTTCTCAAACTCCTGCAGATTAGCAGGATGTAATCCGGAGAACGGAATGCGTTGTGTCATGGTTTATAGCATTGCTGCGCCTTTCGGCCTGAAACATCCGACTTCAGCATGACTTTGGGTCACTGACCCTATATGGGATGGGACAGCCAACTCCATCCCATAACCTCCTTAGTCGCCTTTTACGACATGCGTGGAAGGTAAACAGTGTTGCTATTCTTTGCTCCCCTTTCGGGCCCCGGCAACACACTGGCGTAATAACTATCTAACTGAATCAGAGGAGTCCGTTTACCATTGAAAGTAACCTCTGACACCAGTTCATTCTGAACAGAATGTCGATTAACTGCAGTCTACGCTGTTGTGTCAATACCGTGAAGCGAAGATGAAGTGTCAATTTCATAGCTTCGTATTATGATGTGTCGATCCTACAGATCGCTGTTGCAGAGCAGCTTTCTTCCCATCACCATGAAGCTAATTATGACAATGTAATGGCACTGTCGATGCATTGTGGCATCAATTTATAGTAGAGATTTCCAAGGTGGAACGGAATGCAACTACAAACTGCCCTTAATGATTCCGGTAATCCGGAATTGGAGTTGCTCTCAGAATTTACATCCAAATCATTGCAAATTAATTTATGAAAAGATTTGTTATAGGTAGCAATTGTTTGAATTAATGAGACTAACCGGCCACATCCATACGAACATCTGATTTTGAGGGTGTTTTGATAAATACTGGATGGTCCAATACAGCAACAGGATGGAAGGAGTGTTGGAAAAGGGAAGAAGGTAGACGGTGCTCCCAAAACAACAACTCAATACTATGTCTTTTTGGGAGTGGATATCTTCTTTTTTTTATACCTGCTCCTTAGTACTAAATATCATATTCTATTCAGCTAAGAGGGTTTTGAACAGTACACGTTAGGGACAATTGAGAGTTGGGCGAAGATAGTAGATTTTCTATGAGATTATTATAAATACAGCTACTCAGTTGCCACATGGAAGTCAAGAGTTCTCTCAGAGTACAATAAGCTCTATAGCATTGACTCTATTATATAGAGTTCTTAATGTACCTTTAAAGTGATGGTAGGCAACATTCACACCATTATATCTACTAGACTCAATCTTGATTAGTGCACACTGTGAAAACCTGTGTCTTTCCGCTTGGTCCCTTTGTGCCTAGCAGGTGTAGAATGATTCTCTGAAGATTCTCTTTTGTCTGCTTCCTATGTGTGTATTCCCATGACTTCTTGAATTGCTAAAATCCATCTTTATCATTGTCGACTTCTAGCTTTATATCCAATCAGTATTTACATCCTTGATTTAATGTAATACTATACTTTGAAATATGTTGATAAAATATATGTAGGCCCAACCTTTGTGCTTTTTCCTCCCTCAATTTTCCCCAGAAAACTGTTTCTGGTGTTAGTGATGAAGGATCAGGTGATACAATTGCAATCTGCACACTATTCTATCAACAGACTATCAAGAGATCACACAAATGGTGAAGAAACTTCGTGTGGTTAGATATCAAGGTCATATGACATTATTATTTATGACAGCTAGTGATGACAATAGTAGCTCTGGGACACCGTCTGAGACCTGGATGTTCACATAGAATAAAGGAACGGGAGAAAAAGAGAACGAGTAATCATTATATTTTTCCTTCTCTACTCTTTAAAAATAAGAGAAAGCAATCAGAATCAGTGACACAATATTTGCGAATGAGACGGCAGGAGTAGCCCAGTCACCGTATTAGGTCTTTCTATTGGAATTAGTTCCAGTCACGAATTCCTTTCATACAGGTTTCAACATTCCTACAATGGACGCTGATCCAAAACAAACTATGCTCCGAGTGCTTACAGTGTGAGATATGTTTGTTCTAGGCAATTGTAGACCAAGCCGTCGAAGATCATATTTGAGGTAAGTAAAGCAATTACACACACTGTGTGTCCAAGATGGCATGGTCAAGATAAGATTGACAATAAACATTACTTTCAATCAAGATATAGTTGTTTATTTTATTTTTGACCGATATCAGGGCAGTAGATACGATTGGAAGGAGATGGCTCATTTAACCCTAAAACAGCGAATGTCCTCATATTTGTTAGATTTTTAAAATAGAAAAACAGTTTATAAAAGGGGCGGGGTGTAGATTGATTTTTGTTGTGCTTATTTTCTAGTACTACTAAATATAATGTGTTACTACGTTCCATTTTTCTTGAGGTTTGTGGAGTTTGATATCTACTTGGCCATGCCGAAATCGGATATGCTAGGCCTACAAGGCGCATAACGATGGCACAACGTAATCACGCTCCCGGCGGAAATCGCACGGATATCCGTGATGGTTACAATGGAGCGAACGCAAAACAAACAAACAAACATATCTACTTGGCAAATTTTCTAGTACTAATTTTCCTGCCCACATGCATGAGAATCATGGATAATAAGAGGGTGTTTCAAATCAAAACTTTAAGTGACAATGACATAAAATAACAATGACATTCTCTTGTGAATATTTTTAGGGATGTCAAGATATCCTGTACGTGTCATCTTGGTGTAGACTAACAACGTGGCGTCATAATGGCATTTTAAAAAAAACACCTCTCCAATATTGGCATGCCTCAACGAGGAACAGTGTTATGTTTGTTGTTTTTTGTTTTGTTTATTAGTTAAGAGATGAAACGTATAGAAATGCATGCGGACTGTTGGTCGTGTATTATTATGGTGATCTTTTTCTTCTTCTGCATTCGTTCTCAAACTCCTGCAGATTCGCAGGATGTAGTCCGGAGAACGGAATGCATTGTGTCATGGTTTACAGAATTTTTGCGATGTCTGCGCCTTTCGGTCTGACATCCGACTTCAGCATGGCTTTGGGTCACTGACCCTATATGGGATGGGACAGCCAACTCCATCCCATAACCTCCTTAGTCGCCTCTTACGACATGCACGGAAGTTAAATAGTATTGCTATTCTTTGCTCCCCTTTCGGGCCCCGTCAATACACGGGCGATTATGGTGATGATTACAAGTCAATACAACAAGTGTATGGGTGGAGTAGGAAGTTTCCAAAAGGTGTGAGTTCTATTCACATGGCAGATTTCAAGACCAGGTCAGATGACTCTGGAGTCGATAAGCCGTTGAACGCCTGGTATAGGAAGACTAGGATTGAATGTGAGTGACTTCGCCGCGCATCTAAACATCAAGGTTCAGCATACTACATCTTTTATGATGTGCTACAGAAACACAAAGTGTCTGTACGGTGGGTGCCAAGGTAATTTCACTTTCAGGTCCGATGAACAGGTACAGATGACGGTTCATGGTGTGGCTAAGACCCTGATCAATCTCCAGTATAAGACCTACAAACAAAATCCATTTAAGCCTTTCAATATCATGTTTTTTATCATTCCCATGCATTTCGTTGGCTCGCATTAGCAGGTGACACAAACTATATGAATAGTGACTAATGAAATGAACGGCAATATTTGAAAACATGACGACATAAAGCTTGTTTGGATTCTGATGGTAGGTTTTATATTGGCTGGTGGTCACGGCTAGACACACGACGAGATATAAAAATATTCTTACAGGATTTCAAGCACTTTATTTACGCTGGGAGAATTGTATAGAACGCAATGATGACTACATCGAAAAATGATAATCTGTGTTTACTTTTTCAGAATATATTAATTTAAAAAAAACAACAACATATTTTGTTTATTTTTTTTAATTTGAAGTTCCCTTGCATAAAAAATACTTGATAACAGCCGTAGCTCAGCGCCATTCTTCTTCTTCTGCGTTCTTTCTCAAACACGTACATATTTTCAGGATGTAGTCCAGAGAATGAGTTGTCATGCTTACAGTTTGGCTGCGATATGTACGTCTATCGACCCGAAAATATAACTTCAGGATAGTTTCAGGGTCACTTTAACTCTATTTGAGATAGGACAGTGAAACACACCTCCAAAACCTACGTAATTACTTCTTACAGCATGCTGGTTACACAACATGCTTATAACAAAATCGTTATTCTTTCTTTGCACTTCTTAGGATTAGGATGTTTGATTTGTGCACGCGACTTGCTGAAGGTAATCAATTCGTATTCAACCGTTTTACTTTCTTTGTTTATCTCTTTCATTGTTCTATTTTCTTCAATTTCTAGAATACGCGTTAATTACCTATTGTTTTTCTACTTACTCGGACTGACTGTATTATTCCTTGTTCTATCAAACTGTACATGATGTATAGGCCCTAATGTTTTGCGTAGCTAAATTCGTTCACGTGTCTTGCCAATAGCAAGATAACAATATTACATTCTTGTTGTTGAATATCAGTTCTCTCCAGTATCTTCAGGATCATAATATTGCTTACCATTTTCATATTTTCTTGTGTTTCATGTCATTTCTACATTTGATTGTTTCATATCATTTCTACATTTGATTGTTTCATATCATTTCTACATTTGCATGTTTCATATCATTTCTACATTTCCTTGTTTCATATCATTTCTACATTTCCTTGTTTCATATCATTTCTACATTTCCTTGTTATATATCACTTCTACATTTTCTTGTTTCATATCATTTCTACATTTCCTTGTTTCATATCATTTCTATATTTCTTTGCTTCATATCATTTCTACATTTTTCTGTTTCATATCATTTCTACATTTGATTGTTTCATATCATTTCTACATTTCCTTGTTTCATATCATTTCTACATTTTCTTGTTACATATGATTTCTATATTTTCCTGTTACATATCATTTCTACTGGATCAAAAAATTTCTGCGTGAAAGACATGAAATAACTCCAGTTAAAGACAAGCAAAATGGTTAACATAACATCGGTCGTCCTCAATCCGCATACCGTTGTTAGAGTCATCGATGCGGAAGTATGAGATTGAACAGAGAAGAAGAATGTACATCTTAAAAGTTGATGGCCAGTTTTAGTATTATTTGGGGGTAGGTGGGTTATCGGAAATCGGGATTACTTGCCAGAGCTGTTGTGTAAGTATTTAACACTTTTAGCAAGTTAGCATTGATGGGGGGGGGGTGGGGGAGAGAGAGAGGTGGAATATAATCAGCATGTGAGTGTTGAGTTTAGGGAGCCTCTGCCTGTTCTCGATCTTCGATACTTATGGAGCAGACATTACGTCCTTCAAGAGTTGATACAGTATTAAAGTATATGAATAGAGATCAGTGACTGTTCTGAAGCAAAATATTTGAGGCTGACGCTCCAGTCTGGAGAAGACTGTAAGCTAATTCCTCGCGAATGACTTGAAGTTTATGTAAGACCATAAGAATCTTCAACTAAAAAAAGAGGATACGTAATAAATGAATTTAGAAATGATATTCTTCTTCTTCTTCAGCGATCTGACTCCTATGCTTAAAAGTCTCTTCGGGCAGTAGTACCACCACCATGAATTCAGTAGTCATCAGGAGGACCTCACGGTTGTCCCACATCTTCATCTTCAATTCTCTCTTGGGGCCAGATTTTAATCCTTAAGTCGCCAAGGAGTTCTGGGGCCTGAAGGACATTTTTACACGAAGATTGTTCATTTTGGGCACCTTTATTTTGTGAAGATGTGCTTGTAGTCTAAAGTGTCCTGTGCAGAGCCTAAAAATAGCAGTCTATCATGATCTGTTCACCTTTAGGATGTGGTCTTGTGGAAAGTTGCTGCTTGTCTGTTTTTTGACTACATGCATGTTTGTATTTTGATGCGAGTTTTTTAATCAGTCAGTGATATTATGTGATGGAATTGTTCCTTTTTTTAAATTTCCTTTTGTCAGCCTGTCAGCTGCCTCAGTCTCTTCAATTAAACGGTGTGCATAGATTCATTGCAGCACTACTTATTTTGTCAGTTAGCAGTTGATTTAGAAATTATTCTGTTACTTTTTTTAGAAGATCTTTAGGTTCATTTTGAAAGGCCTGAAGAACTAGCATGTAATCGAACAGGAAAATTATATTTGCTCCTTTGAGACTCTATATTCTTCTAGTGCCTTTGATGCTTCTAAGAGTGTTTGTAGCTATGTCCTGTTTGTTGACAGCTTGCCAGTAGCAATTGAGAGTTCTATTGTCATGTTTGGTATACATATTTGTATCCCAGCTCTTCCTTTATATATTGCACCCACTGATGATCCATATGTGAAGACATGAATCCACTGTGAGCTGGGGTATTGGGTGTATAAGTTATCAAGTATTTTTGCTTTGAGACCAGTAGGTGTTTCCATAGTTGTATTATCAATGTCGGTGTTTGTAAGTTTTACAGTATATGTGGCTGAGAAGTTTGCGATGTAATATGCTTCCAGCTGTTCCCATTCCTCCTAGCTGTTAGTCGTTACTTCTTAATTGGTTTTTATCTGTTTTTATAGGTGATTGAAGCTTAGTCTTTTCAATCGATTTTTTGTTAGTTCATCATTTTTCTTGCATTGTGTGATGTTTCAGGCATCTAAATTTTGTAGTCGCTATTGTGATCATCCCTGCGGTCTATTAAGATTTGTACTCTTGTTGTTTCTTTTGTCGATATTTATGTGTGTTTCTTATGCCTCCTGTAATAATTCAGAGAGAAGCATTCTGAATTTGGTCCAGCTTCTGGAGATTGGTATTTACTGCTGTTGCATATGAGCTCAATCCATATTCCAGAGTAAGGAAACATGGTCTAGGTAGACTTGTTCTATCAATCCATATTCCAGAGTAAGGAAACATGGTCTAGGTAGACTTGTTCTATCAATCCATATTCCAGAGTAAGGAAACATGGTCTAGGTAGACTTGTTCTATCAATCCATATTCCAGAGTAAGGAAACATGGTCTAGGTAGACTTGTTCTATCAATCCATATTCCAGAGTAAGGAAACATGGTCTAGGTAGACTTGTCCTATCAATCCATATTCCAGAGTAAGGAAACATGGTCTAGGTAGACTTGTCTTATGGTTTGCATGTAAGCGTCCCGATCTGTCCCAGATAGTTGTTGTTTTTTTCCCCCCATTATTTGCAGTGGGCGTGTGACTTTTTGTGTGTCTTTGATATGTTGTCTCCATACAAGTTTCTTTCAAACTTTAGTTCCAGGTAGACAGGGATGTTTTCTTGTGGGAGTGGGATATTGTCCAGTGTGAGAGTATAATAATCAGGTGTTTAGAACAAGGTGAAGAGTGTGGTGACAGTCTTGCTTTTATTTATTTGAAAACCCCAGGTATTTGTCCATTCTTCGACTTTATTTATTTTTCCCTACATTCTCACGCTTGCAACTCCTAATTATTCCGATAGGGTCCATCGTCATCTGCATGAAGAGCCCTATGTATGTATGGTGTTAATAGCTTTGGCAGGTCATCTATAAAAATGTTGAAGAGTGTGGCGGATAGAACTCCTCCCTGTTGAACGACTTCTGTTATGTTAACGATTTTGCTTGTCTTTAACTGGAGTTTATCTCATGTATATCTTCAACGCAGAAAGTTTTTGATCCATTAGAAAAGACATGAAACAAGAAAATGTAGAAATGATGTGAAACAAGAAAATGTAAAAATGATGTGAAACAAGAAAATGTAGAAATGATGTGAAGCAAGAAAATGTAGAAATGATGTGAAACAAGAAAATGTAGAAATGATGTAAAACAAGAAAATGTAGAAATGATGTGAAACAAGAAAATGTAGAAATGATGTGAAACAAGAAAATGTAGAAATGATGTGAAACAAGAAAATGTAGAAATGATGTGAAACAAGAAAATGTAGAAATGATGTGAAACAAGAAAATGTAGAAATGATGTGAAACAAGAAAATGTAGAAATGATGTGAAACAAGAAAATGTAGAAATGATGTGAAACAAGAAAATGTAGAAATGATGTGAAACAAGAAAATGTAGAAATGACATGAAACAAGAAAATGTAGAAATGATGTGAAACAAGAAAATGTAGAAATGACATGAAACAAGAAAGTGTAGAAATGATATGAAACAACATGGTACGCAATATTATGATCCTAGAAATACTTGATAAATGTGACAAAAAACACAAACAATGTGACAATAGCAAGAAACGTGAAAGAATTTAGCCGCACAAAACATTATGGCCTATACAATATGTATAATTTGATAAAACAAAGAATAATAAAGTCAGCCTGAGTAAGTAGTAAAACAATATGTAAATAACGTGTATGCTAGATTCCAAATTGAGAAAAATAGAACAATGAATGATATAAACAAAGAAAGTATAAACAATTGACAACCAGGCACAGAAATAGAGGTGCACAAGTTTGAGGGAAGAAGTAGACCAGTAGAAAAACCGGTGGTATTAAGTGGAGGCCGTCGTGAAACAGATCTAAGATAAGCCCAGGCCTAGGTTCCTGGAGATATATCACGTCTGTTCGTGTCCTATGTTAAGGTCGGTCTCGGTGTGATTCTCTTTACTTTCGGTGTTTTTTTTAATAAAAAACAACTATTACCCAGATCGAACAAAGAATGACGGGGATGGGAGGTGGTAGTTCTATGCGAGGGTCAGTCAGGAAAATGGTGTGGGTTAACAGGGTAAAGGGATTCGCTAGTCTTAAACTGCAACTAGTCGTACAGAAATGACTAAAATAAGTTCTCACCAAATTATTTATGGTGTGTCTTCGTATATTCGTCTTCGCTCGTTCTCAAACTCCAGCATATTCGAAGGATATAGTCAGAAGAACAACCGTGTCATGGTTTACAGTTTGGTTACTATATCTGAGTCTTCCACCTGACAGATTCGACTTTAGTGCTGCTTCTGGGTCACTTTGAACCTTTCTTTTTTTCTCTTCTGCGTTCGTTCTCAAACTCCTGCAGATTATCAAGATGTAGTCCGGAGAACGGAATGCGTTGTGTCAATGGTTAACAGCTTATATGATATTTAATATCTACGCAATTCAGTCTGAAAAATTCAACTTCTGGGTCACTTGACTCTATATGGGATGGGACAGAAAATTCCTGTCCAATACCTCCTTAGTCACCTCTTACAACATGTGTGGAAGGTAAAGTTGGGCTATTCTTTGCTCCAATTTCGGATCAGGCAACGCACGGACGCAACTTTGACTCACTATAGAAGGTGTTCTCAATCGTGTTTAGACGGCGAGCACCTCCCACATATAATCGTTAGTGCTCGTGCGTACTTTTTAACTCTAATGGCGTTACGCCTCTGTTTATGAACAGCTCACCTCATGGCGTTACGCCTCTGCTTATGGACACATAAGAGATTTACTGAGTGCATAGCTACACATAAGAGATTTACTGAGTGCATAGATACACATAAGAGGATTCCTGGGTACATAGATACACATAAGAGGATTCCTGGGTACATAGATACACATAAGAGGATTCCTGGTTACATAGATACACATAAGAGGATTCCTGGGTACATAGATACACATAAGAGGATTCCTGGGTACATAGATACACATAAGAGGATTCCTGGTTACATAGATACACATAAGAGGATTCCTGGGTACATAGATACACATAAGAGGATTCCTGGGTACATAGATACACATAAGATGATTCCTGGTTACATAGATACACATAAGAGGATTCCTGGGTGCATAGATACACATAAGAGGATTCCTGGGTACATAGATACACATAAGAGGATTCCTGGGTACATAGATACACATAAGAGGATTCCTGGGTACATAGATACACATAAGAGGATTCCTGGGTGCATAGATACACATAAGAGGATTCCTGGTTACATTATAGATACACATAAGAGGATTCCTGGGTGCATAGACACACATAACAGACCACCTGAGTGCATAGATACAAATGACATCGAATATTCTCATTTCAAGACTTCGATTCACCTGTCTCGACGTTTTGATCGTATACCTCCACAATAACAAGTGTTTCATGGCAGCCGGAAGACACGAACAGTGAGTGCGGCAGCAACAAGTATACCGTTCCCATACAGTGCTTCCCGCTGCTCCTACTGAACACTTCACACGTAAAGAAAAATTGGAACAGACAAATGAATTAAAAGAACAGTAACTCTGTTATCGTAGCTCATTATAGTGTCTTTCCTAAAGCGTTGATTGGGTTTCCGGGCCAGTTCGTCTGTGTGTTGCGTGAGCGTTCGCTTGTGTGTTAGCACGTAACTTTGCGTGAGTGTTTGAGTACGTGTCCGCCCATACTGTTGCCTGAGAGTCTGTCAATGTGTGCGCACGTACAGTGACGTGTCTGCTCGACTGTAGGACGCACGTCCCAGGGACAGTAGCTCGCTGACAGCTACCGTGAGGTCACGGAAGTTTGAAACGTTGTGAGCGAAGACATGAAAGAGACTGAGGTGAGTGGTTATTGAATGACCAAGATGGTGGAGATTAAGTCACGCTGACGGAAAAATGAGTAACTGTGAGAGGATAACATAATATTACAAATAAAGTATAAACCAATTGAAGGGCGGACGACTAAAAGAATGGAGGATTTATTCGGATAAAAATATCAGAATCTAGAAAAGTTGTAAAATTAAGAATTATAAGATAACTATATTTTCTTATTTTCGTTACCAGGATATAGTCCGGAGAACGGAATGCAATCTGTGTAATGTTTTATATCTTAACTGTGGATGTCTACGACCTGACACATTCGACTTCAGCATGCTGTTAGGGTTATTTTCACCATCAATGGAATGGGATAGTCAAATTCACCAGCAAAACCTTCTTAGTTGCCTCTTACAACAAGCATATCAGCTCGTAGTGTTGCTGATATTTGTTTCCCTTACAATCTCAGGAAATTCATAGACGATTACAATATCAAAATATAGCAATAATGAAAGTCTGAAACAATTATAGCAGCAAGAATAATACGAACAATAATAACAAGAGTAATTACAAAAACTAAAGTAACATAAATAATAACAAAAAAAGTGACAGAAATAACAATAGTGACAACAAACACTAAGCTTAACCAAACTAATAATAGTAACAAAATGGAGTAACGAGGATAGTAAGAGTAAATGGAACAAGGAAATAATGACACAAAACAACAAGCTGGTCCACAATAGCACCTCATCAAATCAAGTCGTGGAGACTTAAGACGACCTAAAACAAATAGTTATACATCACCAATATATGACTACTTGCTTAACAATTGATCGCAGAAGTAGAAAAAAAAATAGTAATAATAAGTGAAACAGAAAAGATCTCAATTGTGCAGAAACCCTTCAAATAAACAAATTTACCTTGAACAGCAAGACGATGAAAAACTGAGTCGTGCTAGACAAATATAATGATGGTGATGTAATAATGTATCTGCTGTAGCTCGTGTTGTCCTTTCTGGGGAAAAACTACAGGTCCTTTTCAGTTAAGTTACCGAGTCAACACCCAAACTCATATGGTTGGCTGATTGTTTGGTTGGTTAGTTGGTTGGTTGTTTAGTTGGTTGTTTAGTTGGTTGTTTGTTTGGTCGATTGGTTGCTTATTGATCCAGAGGACCATGGGATCATGCTCTTGTATCCAATGCAGTTGTGTGATATATGCATGTGTTTGTGAGATGTTTTGTTTCATATAAAGTGTTCCATTTATCTGGCCACGGAGGTAGAAGCATTTTCCTGACGTCATCCAGCTCTAGACATTCAAAAAGGTGGTGATCAACAGTCTCATAGGCATAGGCATCAGCCGGCACCCTGTAGTGTGTTGTGGTTGTATTCTGTTCAGGTGATTGTTAATCTGTACATGTTGTGTGCGAATTCGAAAGATGATACTCTGATTTTGCCTTCCATGTGATGTTGTCTTTATGATTTGGGCTGGTCGTATATTTATAGATTTCCCTCCAAGTGTGTCCCAAAGCCCACCTGTTTATTAAAGTCTCTGCCGAAACTCGTATACGCCTAAGGTATAGTTGTGTTAGGTGCTTTATGGATGCATATTCTTGACCCTGAAGGAGAAAATTCCAGTGCGACAGTATGCCAGGATCATCGCATCCTGCACAAAGCGCAGCATACACTTATGGGCCGACTATCTCATCATGTTTCTGTCAGAATTGTTGACACATCCACAGTTATGGCATATCTAGCACTCTCCACCACGAAGAAGCATGCCATAAAAGAACAAAGATACAATGTCCGCTGGAGTGCATCTTTTCGGCATCTATGAGGATCATTTAATAGAAGACAAAAGTAAGAGAGTGAGACAGGACATGCAGTGACGATTATGATTTTTTCACAGGAGGAAGGTTGTCAGCCTACCTCCCAACTTTCCTTAGTCGCCTTCTAAGACATGCCTGAAAAGAATACAGTGACCCAAATCTTTGATTCGTGAATAGAAGTGCAAGCCTCGATTGCCAAACGGCCGAGTCAAAACTCATACTATAAAGTAGATATCAATGATTCTCAACGTGGGCAATATGGTCCACCTAGGGGTCACAGCGTTCGTCTGAGAAACGGGAAAACGCCATGACAAAAACATTGAAATATGAAGGAACACTTGTTCCGCTTATGGGGACCAGAGTAAAGCAACTATGTTGATAATATTTAATAAGGTACATAATCAAGAGATTTACCAATAAGCATAAAAAGCATTGGCTTAGGGCATCAATGATGCGAGTAGGAGCACCAAATAAACATGGGTGATCTCAGAAAATACACTTTTCAGTTTACAAATTCTGAGACAAAACAAGTATTTATTAATAAAAGTACGAAAGCATGTTCCAAGTGTAAACTTAGCAAGCAGAGGGGTGTATAAAAATGTCGATTATCCGTAATCCCACCTCTGTCCCATCTTTCTGTAGAAAATAGCAATGTATGTATGTCCAGTCAAATCTCAATATAATACCTTGATTGTACCAAAAGAACGTGTGTAATAACAGAAATGTGTGACGTAAAAGACAAACAATAAAGAATAAAAATAATTAGGAATTTTAAAAAGTGTTGTTAAAAAGGGAAATGTATTATAAATGTAGGTGCTATAGAGGTATTCCACTATGCATATATCTGTGAGTGTGTGTGTGTGTGTGTCTGTGTGTGTTCACCCTTTCGTGCGTAAGTATGTTTGGAGGGGAGCGGGTCAAAATATTTAAAGTGCGTATGGCATCCCTACAGGTATTAATCCTGCCCTATGTATCAAATTTAGATGAAAGTAGACACGTTTCTTTTTATTTCTTTATAGTCATAGAAGGTCACAGAAGAAACTGCGTTCCTAATAGGAGACACGGGCGGAAAACAACAGTGTGAGAAACTGATGTAGAAGATGGTCTGTCTTGAAAAATGAGACAGCTTTGTAAAAATGAGGGATGGAATGAATTTATGTCACGTCAAATCAATACAGGAATATGTACAAGCGGCAGCGATGTAAGGTATGAACAAAGAAATATAACATTATATGGTACACGTTTAAAAATTAATATTATATGACATAAGTATGACCGTTAACATTACATGACATAAGCATGAACGTTAATAGTACATGGCATGAGTATGAGCGTTACTATTACATGTCACAAGTGTGACCGTTTATATTACATGACATAGGTATGAGTGTTAACATTGTATGTCACAAGTATGACCGTTAACATTATATGAGATAAGTATGAGCATTAACATTACACGTCACTAGTATGACCGTTAACATTACATGGCATAGGTATATTCGTTAACATTACATGACATAATTATGAGCGTTAACATCACATTTCCTAAGTATGACCATTAACATTACACGACATAGGAATAATCGTTAACATAATAACATAACACGTCTGAAGTATGCCCGTTAACAGTACATATTCTAAGTATCAGTATTAACAGTACATGACACTAGTATGACCATTAATTGTACATGAAGTAGATAATGTAAACATGGTTGTCATGAAGCAATCTGTAAACATGGTAACTTTACCATTACAAACAGACAATGAGAATCGTATTTTCGTGTATGACATCTTATAATCTCCGAGGTTGAGCCACGTTTAATCAAATTAAATCCGATACTGGCCTGTAAGACGGCGCAAAGTGTGATGGTCATGGAATGTTTTGACAGTCTCTTCCTAATGACAAGATGATTAATGGTTCACCCCAAATTATTCACCGTCTCTACTGGAAGCTCCTAACGGTGTTGACATTACACCGCTAGTAATATGTCTTTCTACCAGTTGTGTGTAATGTTAAGCCATCTCCTGACGACCAGTAGACCCGGATTTCGAGTCTACACGCTAGACGTGGTTTGAAATAAAAATTACTCCCCTAGTCTATCAAGACAACATGAAGTTGTACACAGGGGATAATGACATGGGGAGGTGGAGAAATCGCGCTAACTCTACTGAGCAAATGCGAAGACGAAACTAGTCAGATGGTCTCTGGTGAAGCACTTACTTGGCAGCTGAGCCCTTATACAAAACTGTTCTATGACGATAGTTCATCTTTACCTTCCACCAGTACAAATACTCATCTACATACAGCTGAGATTTACAACCTTTAATGATCAGCGGGACGGATTGAGCATTTTATTTTAATTGAGATTCCAAGTAGCATTTTCTAGGATCATGGACAAATGCATGTACAATAATAATTTGAGATCTGCCTGGTTGGCCTGTAAAAACAACCCCTGAAATACAGTATCTCAATAATCGTGTCAGCAATACCAGAACATGTGTGCATAAACGTTCCAGAATATCCCCAGCTGTTTAGTCTGAATTATACCCACAAAATGTAAACAACAAGACAAACAAAAGAATTTCTAGGATTCCCCATTCGACTTGCTTTCTGTGTTACAGATATTTCATTTGAAGCTTTGTTTTGTTCACGGAAACATGCACTTCAAAACCGGTCACAAATTTACCTCTTTGCCAAGTGTTACAGTACATCGGTACAAGGAAAGGCAATCACACTTCCAGAGCAGATCGTGATAAAATACTCACACGCGGTATTATGTTATTAAATACCATGAAATATATTCATGTTCACGTTTTATTCTTTACAGCTATATGTAGACAGATGTGGTTTAAGATTTCATGACGATAATATCCGTACTAGAAAACACCGTACTAGAAAACTGACTAATAAAGGGATAAAATAGGTGGGATTGCAGTAAAAATGTTATTCGGGGATCTCTGGTGTAATAGTTAAGCCATTCGTTTTATGTTCAAGTGGTCGAAGGTTCGAATCCCACACATGCAGTCTTATTTAGAAAGTGGAATTGATTATAATTTAATCGTTGGTTATTAAAACCTGAAGCGACACACGGAGTTACGTGCTAGGAGCAGTACTCTTTGCAAGCGGTGGCCTCTTCGTTCAGAGGGACGGAGTACGTATTGGAAAACTCGAGTAAAATGATTTTAATCCCTCACACGCATTGTAAACCCCTACTCGCCCCCCCCCACTCTCTCTCCGATTGTGATACAATTGGTGAAAATAGCAATAAGAAAGAAAATATGTATGATAATTTTTCCAAACAAGACAAATAGATATTCAGCATTAAATAACAATCTACTACAGAAATATACAATGAACCACTGGAGTTTCGAACAAATGATACCACATGATGATGGTGATGTAATAATCCCTTCAGCTGTGATCAGGTAACTTTTAATAGTCCATAACCGTTCTCACAAAAGCATATGTCGTCCTCAATTAAGCGACTGAGGTGACACTCAAACGCATAAAGCATGTCTACTGTCTCAAAGGCTTGCTTGTGTGAAGGAGGATTTATGTATGCGTGTCTAGTTACCCAAGGAAGACATTCCAGTGTGGCAGTATCCCAGGATCATCACGTGCTGCCAGAAGTACAACACAGACGTTTAGGCCAACAAGCTCATCATTCTTCTGTCAGATCGGTTGACTCATCTGCAGTGATGGACCTAGAATTCCCTGCCAGCTAGGAGTGCCATCTGGCCTGTATCTCTCCGTCATTTTTGGTGACCATTTGACAAAAATAAAAATAATAAATTGAGACAAGACATGAACTGACAATGACTTTTTCACCTTGTGACAGGCTGTCATTATATCCACCAACTTTCCTTTGCCGCCTCCAACGACATGCCTGGCAAGATCACAGCGGCCCAATTCTTCAACACTGAAGAACTAGAAGTCCAGGCTCCGATTGCAACACGGGCGATGATATCACACAGAATAGGGAATAGAGACAAACTGAACAGAATCTCTCTCATAGAATTTGAAATGGAGACAAACTGAACAGAATCTCTCTCATAGAATTTGAAATGGAGACAAACTGAACAGAATCTCTCTCATAGAATTTGAAATGGAGACAAACTGAACAGAATCTCTCTCATAGAATTTGAAATGGAGACAAACTGAACAGAATCTCTCTCATAGAATGTGAAATGGAGACAAACTGAACAGAATCTCTCTCATAGAATTTGAAATGGAGACAAACTGAACAGAATCTCTCTCATAGAATTTGAAATGGAGACAAACTGAACAGAATCTCTCTCATAGAATTTGAAATGGAGACAAACTGAACAGAATCTCTCTCATAGAATTTGAAATGGAGACAAACTGAACAGAATCTCTCTCATAGAATTTGAAATGGAGACAAACTGAAAAAATATATCACAGAATAAGGAATACAGACAGACTGGACACAATATTTCTCACGTAGAATAAGAAATAGAGACAGACTGGTAAAAATCTCTCTCACAGAATAAGGAATGTAGACAGACTGGACAAAATATCTTTCACGCAGAATGCGGAATAGAGACAAGCTGAACAAAACTCACAAAATAAGGAAAAGAGACAGACTTGAACAAAGTGCATATCAATTATATATGTTTTTGATGTAAGGCGTCGAGATTGAATAAAATTTGGTTTTAAGGCTATGGCACGTTCCATCGCTTGATATGCAGTAATACTGTGACGTCTCATCAATCAATCAAGTGTCATGCCGACTGGCGTAGGCGATCATGTTTCTCCGCGACTCTCTGTCTCTTGTGTTGTCAATAAGCTCGGTTGGTGAGCTTCTACCGTACCACGATACAAGCCCATCTAGTAACTTTTATCTTTGTCGACCTCTATCTCTTCTCCCTTTGATCTTTCCAGTGGTTATTAAGTGTTCAAGCTGTGTTCTTCTCAGCATATGCCCTAGAAACATTGACTGTCTGCCCCTAATGTTTGATATGATTTATCTTTTTACGCTAGCATCAATGAGAACCTCTGCATTAGTTTTCTTGGCTGTCCATGGTATTGTCATAATTCTTCTCAGAAACCACATTTCTGTAGCCTCTAATTCGCTTTGAATTTTCTTGTTTACAGTCCATGCTTCACATCTATAAAAAAGAATTGGACGTCTCATAACGTTGTTAATTCCTTCAATCCACTTTCGTCTTGGTCTTCCTCCATCTCTTGCTGTTTCCACTATCATGTTGTATGCTCTTATTACTAGCCAATATGTGTTCATTCTAATTAGTGGCCGAACAATTTGAGTCTGCTTTTTCAACATATTTGACCACATACGTTGTTCCGATAGTTCTTATAACACCTTCATTAATCAAATGGTCTCTTCTTGTATTCTTTACTTTTACGGATCCTTTTCTTTGGCATCTCATTTCGCACGTGGTGAGCTTTCTATCGTGTTCTTTCGTATCTACGTCTGACATTAATAATATTGTACAATTTTGGCATGAACATTGAATTTATGATGTGCCTTTTGGTTTCCATGTGGGATAGATGTGTATTGAAGACTCGTTAAGTTCAAACTTTTCGTAGTTGACTTTTTTAATTCGTGTCTCTCTGCCAATTGAGAAGTGCATTACAAAGGGTGTATCAACTATAAGAACTAGAAAGAACTACTAAGAGAAATGGGGTGCAAAGGGAACGCATTGCTCTAGGCGGACCCAGGGTTAGCAGATAACCAAGATCCCAAATGTACCTCCACGCGGTGCACCCTGGAAACAGAAATACAGCAGCTCGAGCTGATTCTGACCAAATCATTTGGGGATCGTGTCCGAGATGTGGAGTTAGCAGATGGAAAGAGATTTGCCTGCACAAGAGACAGACATATCTCCGACACCACTAGCATCACCACATATAGCGACACTGTCGACATACAGTGAAGCTAGTCAGTCCAGTCCGAACATTGGAGGGGCGGCCAATGTAAAATACACGTAAAGGTAGATGCATGGCGAGAGACATCGATTTCATAATGAGTACAATGAAACAATGAAAGGGCAGAACAGCGCTAGAGGGCAGCGCGAACTGCAAATAGAAAGTGAAAAGTCCCTAGGAAAGAGGAACTACAGGCTCCGTCAGCTCGAGACGAGTTTCTAGTTACCTGTGTTCCTTACAGGCAGAGACCCAGACCCATTCATTGGCGTTTGGTAAAGCAAGAAGGGCTAATCCAACTCTAATGTCGAGCCTTCCTAAACCGGAAATATGCTCGCGAAGAGAAAGGGTTCCGTACTCGATGTGCTCAGGCACAAAAGGGACAACGATTTAGCCCTGGCCCAACTCTACTGTCAGGTTTTCCTACACCGGAAATACACTTGAAGAGAGAAAGGGTTCAGTACCTGATGGGCTCAGGCGCTATTGGGACAAGGACGCTCAGCTCGAGAACGCCTTGCTCTCAAACGCGTGGTGTGAGACTCGAACTTGGACAAGGGGTACACGATGTCGGTGAATGACACCTCGGCTAAGAGGGCGAAAGAGCCAGGGTCCAACTCCTCTGTTGAGTTCTTCCCCTTAAGGAACCAGGCTCACGGATGAGAAACGGTTCAGTACCCAATGGGCACAGGCACAGCACGTCCAATTACACGAGGCAAGTTCATAGACAGTGGAACACCTCGTTCGAGTCAGACGAGATCACGAAAATCGTCTGGGCGAAGAGTCTCCACTACGCGTGCCTGGAGACAGATATAGAGGCTGTCACAGGCTAAGGGTAGCCCACCCGAATTGTCAAGGCATGCCGAAATCGGATGTGCTAGGCCTACAAGGCGCATAACGGTGGCACAACGTAATCACGCTACGGCGGAAATCGCACGGATATCCGTGATGGTTACAATGGAGCGAACGAAAAACAAACAAACAAACAAACTAAGAGAAATAAAGATCAGGCAAATAAAATACTTTGGACACATTAAAAGACATGACACCTTATTGAAGGCCTTACTTGAGGGTAAAGTCAAAGGGAAGCGAGCAAGAGGTAGTCAGAGATACACGTGGGAGAGTAACATCACACGATTGACAATTTACAGTCTAGCAGAGTGCACCACCAAGACAAGAGACAGGAGATGTTGGAGATACGTTGCAGCCAACCTTCGTTGCGGAGACGGCACTTAATGATGATGATCAACTATAGAGAGATAACAATTATTCTCAAACATCTGTGAACCGACTTCCTGCTGTTACCTGGAAATGTGGTCTTCCAAAACATAGTCAAGTTTCTAAATGACAGCTCAACAATGGCACTACTAAACCAGGTGGTCGCAGCAGGGTCACGACCTTCCTTCCTATAACCAGGTTCGTGACAGTACAATTGCTGTTGTGGTGACTGTGATACTGAAACGTGCCTGCTGACAAAGGTCATGGTCTTCCTACAACTTTTGTTTCCTGCATTGCTATCCGTGAGGAATCGGCTTAGAATATTAAGCAACATTAACAAATATAAGCAATTGGTCGTTTAACTAGTAGCAAAAAATAGGGGTCGGGTAGGACAAAGCAGACACAACACAATAATAAACAGTATAACACACTAATAAAAAACAGCCTCATTAACAACACAATCTGATTAAAACGACCTAATCCAAACATTAAATAGTTTTAAGATATGCGGTAAGAAAGAAATAACATGTAAACAAAAATATAACAGCATAGCAAATCAATGAAAACGTGCTCACCCTATTAATTTGTGTGCTGAAAATTTCCAGTGAAAATCGGCAGTTTTGAACACGTCGAGTGCTAATTTAATTGTAAGCACGTTTTACTTCAGCACCGACATGCAGGAGTTCAAGTCTCGTTATGTCTACACTATAGTCAGTGTAGAATTTCTGTCAGAACTAGTATGTTAGTGATCAATCTGCTAATTTTAACTAGCTAATAAAAAAGACACCTCAACCAAATCGACTTTGAATGTTATAACTGCATCTACATGAAGATTGCCCTCTATTATCTTGAGTCTAACGGGAATTTACTCGGAGATGCTGTTAGTTAAGTACGAAAGAACGCGTGTTCAATAGTTGCTAGGCGATTTGGTGCCGTTGAACGGACTGGTTCAATTCCCGTTAGACTCACGAATTTTTAAAAATTGTCCTCTTGCTTCCTACTTATATTTACCTCTATTATCTTGTGCAGTTCTCTGTGCATGTATACTCGATCTCTTTCATGTGTGAGGGGAATTTGAAATCATTGCCAGAACTATTGTGTTGGTGCTATTCTTAACCTTCTGTTATCAATCACTTTGTATCTTGGCCGATATTAATCGTGACCCTTTGAAATATAAGACGTATTGGCTAATGGGAAATTAAGCCTTCTAAAATGATGCAATCGACTATTCATTTGATTTTCATTGTCTATCATACAAAGTAAAATCATAGTGACGAATGAAAATCACGGGAATAATCAATTGAGTCATTAAGAAGGGTTGATTTCCTATTAGCCAGCAGGTCATATATTGTAGACAGTCATGCATTAATCGTGTATACAACGGTTGTTTTAGGAAGTTTTAGGTTCCCCACAAATGAATTTGCAGTGATGCTTCTAAGTGTCAGAGTGTGGTTCCTTGAACAGCCGTGTTGGGATAGTCATGTTGTATCCTGCTCGGGTGTCTATATCGTTGTTCCGCAGATGCAGGATGTAGAGTTGATGAACAGTTCTAGTATTTCATTGAAATCGTGTAACTAATATTGTCTCACATAATTATCCCTGCTGTCTGTGCAAACCAACTTTTAAAAGTAGATATTTAGGCGCACTGTATTGCTGGAACCCGAAGAGGGGTAAAGAATATCAAGGTAGTACCATGTCACGCATTTAGAAAGAGAGGACTAATGAGGTTCTAGGGTGGAGTTGGCTGTCCCATTCCATAGCTTGCAGTGACCAAAACATCATACTGAAGTCTGATGTACCAGACCGAAGGCGCAGATATCGCTGTCTGACGGTATACCATGGCAGAATTAATTCTGCTCTCCGGACTACACCCTGCTATCCAGCAGGAGTTTGAGAATGAGCGTGAATAAAACAATATGATGTCAAAGGACTATCATGAGATACCCATATTTCTAATAATGGTCAAACCCTCATATAAGGAGGAATTGTTTATTTTAATTGCGAGGGGGCTTTAATCACCCGTGCTACATATACACTGTACCATGGGAGCAAACTAATGCTTCCCTACAAATAAACACATCAATAAGCAGTCTCAAAGAAAAAAGAAAGAAAAGATCTTCAAAAGCTAATTGCCCCAATGATCATGATCCACAAAGAATTTCCTGAACAATCTTGGAAACATGCGCATTTACGGATGTATCAGCTACAAATACAATCATAAAATTGAGGTACTGTAATTTTTATAATATATTCTGACCATTGCCCTGAGACAAAACCCATCCCCACAGGAAAGTTCTGCTCCAACTACAATGCTGAGGTTCAAGCAATGGAACAAGCTGCTGTCATGATACTTGACACTGTCTCTGAATGTCAACGAGTGATCATTTTCACAGATTCAATATCTGTTCTGCAGTCTCTCATGGGTGGTAAACTACTACACCTAAGGGGTAAACTAAACAATACAGCAAGCAAAAAGAGCAGAGCTGTACTTCAGTGGGTATTATCACATTGTGGTGTTCCGGGAAATGAGAGGGCCGATGAGTTGGCCAAAGAGGAAGTAGTGTGTATGAAGAAAAAAAGGAGATCTATACAAACCATCAGAAGTGAACATAGCGGTACAAAAGACGCCTACCAATATCTAAATCGACATGAACAAGTAACCATAATTCGTCTGAGAACAGGACACAACAATCTGAATAGACACAAGCACAGTATGTGACTGTGTGCTACACCACAGCACCTGTGGCACAGACCTCTGAACATATTCTTCAGAACTGAACTCTCTCCAGTATGCAAAACTGAGATAGACGTACTGGCCCAACCATGGAAGCAAAGATCTATGAAACCAATGAAGAGCTTCAGACAACGGAGTTCATCCATAAGACTTGTCTGACAGTGTAGACATTAAGTAGCTAACATAAGACTTGTCTGACGGTGTAGACATTAAGTAGCTAACGTAAGACTTGTCTGACGGTGTAGACATTAAGTAGCTAACATAAGACTTGTCTGACGGTGTAGACATTAAGTAGCTAACATAAGACTTGTCTGACGGTGTAGACATTAAGTAGCTAACATAAGACTTGTCTGACGGTGTAGACATTAAGTAGCTAACATAAGACTTGTCTGACGGTGTAGACATTAAGTAGCGAACATAAGACTTGTATGACGGTATAGACATCAAGTAGCGAACATAAGACTTGTCTGACTGTATAGACATCAAGTAGCGAACATAAGACTTGTCTGACTGTATAGACATTAAGTAGCGAACATAAGACTTGTCTGACGGTATAGACATTAAGAAGCGAACATAAGACTTGTCTGACGGTATAGACATCAGGTAGCGAACATAAGACTTGTCTGACGGTATAGACATCAAGTAGCGAACATAAGACTTGTCTGACGGTATAGACATCAAGTAGCGAACATAAGACTTGTCTGACTGTATAGACATTAAGTAGCGAACATAAGACTTGTCTGACGGTATAGACATTAAGTAGCGAACATAAGACTTGTCTGACGGTATAGACATCAGGTAGCGAACATAAGACTTGTCTGACGGTATAGATATTAAGTAGAGAACATAAGACTTGTCTGACGGTATAGACATCAGGTAGCGAACATAAGACTTGTCTGACGGTGTAGACATTAAGTAGCAAACATAAGACTTGTCTGGCGGTATAGACATGAAGTAGCGAACATAAGACTTGTCTGACTGTATAGACATTAAGTAGCGAACATAAGACTTGTCTGACGGTATAGATATTAAGTAGAGAACATAAGACTTGTCTGACGGTATAGACATCAGGTAGCGAACATAAGACTTGTATGACCGTGTAGACATTAAGTAGCGAACATAAGACTTGTCTGACGGTATAGACATGAAGTAGCGAACATAAGACTTGTCTGACAGTGTAGACATCAAGTAAAGGGATAAATGTTCCAGTGTAGGGTAACAACCCTAAACATGAAGTAGGTGGCTGGAGTAACACGGGGCTACTTGTCTGACGGTGTAGACAACAAGTAGCGAACAAAATAAAGAACGACCACTCCCCTCCACCTAAGATAGTCTTATAATGAGTACTAGGAAACAAGCCAGATTGCAGGTAATTCCACTCCACAAAAACGGAGAAATTATCTCTCACTTTAAAGTGTAGTCAACTTCTCCCTTCCCTTGTGAAGAGGAATAATCAGTGTCCCTATTTATTTAATGTACGAGATTGCTGGTACCGTAACCTCTATAGTTGTTTCTTAGTTATGCAAAGCAGATAGCAATGGTAGCAGTTGCTATTTATTGCTTCCCTTTCGGACCTCGACCAAACAATGGACGTTTTTATACTCTTCACAATCACTGGCCACACTTCCCAATATTCACAGTCACCTGCACAAGACAACCTCTCTGACAGGTGCACAATAATTCCTCCAATCCTCAATTCTTGTGCCTATGCCTCTCATTATTTGTCATGTCCACAGTTCCAACCGCAGGTGGACAGAATGTAGGTGCAAATAAAGAGATACAACTTCGCAGACTTCGGTTTTAGGTAGAAAAAGTCGTGCCTCGGAAAGAGGATTTAACCTCACATTTAACAAAGTCGGGAACAACCCGGTACTAGAAACTCGGAGATGGTGGGGACTGGATTAGTAGAACCGCGAGCCTCATTATTATTTATTTTTTATGGTTGCAAAGCGCTGAGATAACAAAATGGAACTAAATCCACGGTTGAAAGTAGCGTGCGTTACCATCGGCATCATCATCATCAGGTGTCATGCCGGCTGGCGTAGGCGGTCATGGCTATCCACAGTTCCCTGTTCACAGTATTATGTATCACTGTCGTTGTTGTTTCCTTGCCGTGCCAGTTTGTCAAACTGTCTAATATTTCCTCACGTTGTCGCCCTGTCTCTGTTGCCTTCAATTTTGTGTGTTGTGACTATGTTCTCCAAACCAAACCTGCCTGTCTCGTGAAGTGGCAAAAAAAAGAAGAGTACCTTTTTCTTATATTGTTGATTAAGATCCGTTTCGCATTTGACTCTTTAAACACCTCTACATTAGTTTTTCTGGCAGTCCATGATATTCTCAGCATTCTCCTGTAGAATCACATCCCTGTTGCCTCTTCTTCTTCAGCGTTCGTTCTTAAACTCCTGCAGATTAGCAGGTTGTAGTCCGGAGAACGGAATGCGTTGTGTCATCGTTTACAGCATTGCTGCGATATATGCGCCTTTCTGCCTGACACATCCGATTTCAGCATGGTTTTGGGTCACTGACCTTATATGGGATGGGACAGCCAACTCCATCCCATAACCTCCTTAGTCGCCTTTTACGACATGCGTGGAAGGTGAACAGTGTTGCTATTCTTTGCTCCCCTTTCGGGCCCTGTCAACACGGGCGTGTTGCCTCTAATTTCCCACTTTCCAGTTTATTTATTGTCCAAGACTCGCACCCATATGCTAGTATAGGGGTTATATAGCACTGCAGAACTCTCTTTCTCACCTCCAATGACAGGTCATATTACACAATTTATATTTCATTTTTCTGAATGTAGTTTTTGCCTTGTTGTGTTAATTATGTAACTCTCAATCGTCCATGAATGTAGTTTTCATGTGTTAATTATGTAACTAACAACCGTCAGATAATGTAGTTCTCGTATGTTAATTATGTAACTAACAACCGTCAGAGAATGTAGTTCTCGTATGTTAATTGCTTAACTCTCTATCGTCTATAAACGTAATTTTTCTGTGCCTATTATGTAACTCTATGATTGTCTATGAATTCTTCTTCATCTGCGATCAATTGCTAAACATTCAGTCCAATATTGGTCATTGAGAGTACTTTTCACCATTCCAATTCTTTTAATTCATGTTTAACATCTGCCATCATTTGTGATTATGTGTCCGAGATATTAATAATTTTCTACTTATCGTAGTTTCCATGGATTTGTATGTGTAGCACCAGTTCTTCTTTGACTTTGCTGATTACCACTGTTGCTGTTTTTTTTTTAAATATTTATATCTAGTTCATAATCTTTACTTGATTTATCGACTTGATCTATTAGTTTTTGTAGTTCCTGTTCACTTTCTGCTAAAAGGAAAATGTCATCTGAATATCTCAGGTTGTTTATTATTTTCCCACTAATCTTGAGTCTTGACATTCCTTCATTTTATTTCAAAATATTCTCTGCGTAGATAAATAGGCTGGGTGATAAAATACATCCTTGTCTTACCCCTTTTTTATTTCTATACATGGTGAGTAGCAATATTCACACCTTATTTTGATGCAGTTTGTTCCAATAAATTTTTCTAATCAGTCTTATGTCTTTTCCATCTATGCCTATTTCTTGAAAACATTCAATTAATGTTTCATGTTGGTCTTGCAATTGTCTAAGAAGCAAATTTAGATACGTTTTTTGACTACTATATATTCATCTATAAATAGTTGGATACTAAGTATAGCTTCTCAGTTGTTGTTTTTTCCCTTCTAAAAACCGAATTGCTCTTCACGGACTTCAATGTCTATCTTGTTTTTAATTCTTTCATGTATTATCTTGTAGTATTTTGGTTATGTGGCCCATCAAACTTATTATTCTGCATTCTGTACAATCTACAGCCCTGGGCTTCTTATGCAGTGGTATGAATACTGATGATTTAGGTCTTTAGGTATGTGGCATGTTTCATATATGTCATTGCAAAGTTCTGTGATAATTTCCACACCAAATTCATCTAGTTTTTAATGTCTGCTGTTATGTTGTCGGGACCTGCCACCTCTCCACATTTTATTGCTTTTATTACATTTTCTACTTCTGATTTCAGTAGTGCTGTCCATCATTGTATTGTAGATTTTTTATTCCGTTGGTCATCAAACAGGTCAGTCACATAATATATCCATCTTGTAAGTACTTCTGTTCTATCAAATATAATTTTTCCACTCTTATCTTTAATGTTTTTATATAAATTTTCTTATTTGTGATCTGTCTTCTCACATTTTATCACATGACATTTTTTTTCTCCTATTGTAGTGACATCTCTATTTCTCTGCATTTTGTTTCTAGCCATTGGTATTTCGCTGTTCTGCACACGTTAAGTACCTCTTTGTCTCAAAGTGAATATTTTGGGGTATTTTTAGCTTTCTTTCTGACATTTTCTCTAATATGTCATTCATGTTTCTTTGTTCTTGACTTTTCTCATTGGTAACTTTTTTTTAAAAATTGTTTCCCTTAAACTGCTTCATTTATTGTCTATCTTCTGGATTCTCCTTTCTGGATTCTCCCATGCATTATGTCATTATGTGTTCATATCCGTTCTTTACATCTACAAAATATTTGTCTCTTTTAGCAGATGGTGAAAATTATGTGATGATTGTATATGCTGCCTATCGTTTCCGTCATCAGCTTAGTTTACAAGTCGCTAATGTGTTCCATTTGTCGCCCATGCCACGGGTGATTCCAAATTCCTGCAACAAAATGGCTGACGATCCAATGTGATATTCTGCAGCAGACATTCCTATATTTTTTTAAAAATATCTTCGTGTCCACATCCAAAGTGCTCATGTGTTCTTTTCTAGCTAGAACATCAGATCGCATACTTCCACATATCCCAAAATGGCATGGTTGGTAGCTCATAATGACACAAGTTTATGAAGGACAGAGAACACTATGTATGTGTACATTCATGCTCCAGCCATGCGCTTTTGACTTTCCCAAGCATGAATGAGAATCAGACACTATAAAAATATCATGTTAAATGTGGTTTCAGATGGTAGAGGTATGTATTCATAAAGGATCATAGTACTATGTCCTAGCATTCGACCATACTAAAAAACAGTAGAACTTAATTCAACCATTCAGGACAAAAACAGCGCACGACAGCTAGAATAGTGTTGTCTTTCGTGTGAATGGGGTGTTTATATATAGGAGAATATGAAAAATATTAATAGAAACAGAAAAAATAATATTCCAGAAACACTACGAATGAAAATATACGTTTAAATGGGAAATAAAAAATTAAATATTATGGACATATATTCATTACGCCCGGTTGAAGGTATTAGTTAAAGGTAGAGTTGAAAGTATTAGTTAAAGGTACAGTTGAAGGTAGAGCTGAAGGTAAAGCTGAAGGTAGAGTTGAATGTAGAGTTGAAGGTAGAGTTGAAGGTAGAGTTGAAGGTATTAGTTAAAGGTAGAGTTGAAGGTAGAGTTGAAGGTAGAGTTGAAGGTAGAGTTGAAGGTAGAGTTGAAGGTAGAGCTGAAGGTAGAGCTGAAGGTAGAGTTGAAGGTAGAGTTGAAGGTAGAGTTGAAGGTAGAGCTGAAGGTAGAGCTGAAGGTAGAGTTGAAGGGGTTGAAAGAGAGGTGGACAGAGATATTAAGGAGACGGGAACATCATGAGCTAAATAAAAATGGATGTGAAAGTGCACCTTGCAGACAAAAGGCAGGTGCAGACAAAAGTCCGTTGCAGGAAACCTTGGATGGGAGTTCCCTGCTGATAATGATAGTGCGTGGTTTCATCTTCATGAACTGGTCACTTAACAAAATCAGACGACTAACAAAATAAGCTCATCTCTAGGCTTATTCTTAAGCTCATTCTAAGCTCATTCTTATGTAATCAAATGGGCTATCGGACTAGGATCCTAAAAGAAGCAAAGAATAGTAACCCTGTGACCTGTCATACGTGTATGTCGTAAGAAACGAGTAAGGAGGTGTTGTAAGGAGAAATGAGAATTGACTTAGCGTGGAGAGTCTTGACTTAGCGTGGAGAGTCAGTGACCCGTAAGCCATATTGAAGTCGGATGTGTCAGGTCGTCGCATATATAGTAGCGAAATTGTAATCCATGAAACAACGCATTCTACTCTCTAGGCTACATCTACACCATGCCAATCTGCAGGATCTTGAGAATGAACGCAGAAGATAGCAAATTAGATGAACTATTGTCCGTAACATTTTAATGTTAACAATTTCAATGTTCGTCCTGGTAACAAAATATTGTATGCCAATCCAATATCTATTAATCTGCCAATACAACATCTGTTAATGCTGTGAAATCAATATGACATCGCACAACACGATAACTATGAAGAACACAGCTAAAAATAACAATGACATTAAATCAATCAAGCACACATTTATTAAATGAATAATATTCATAACATAAAAGCAGTGATGAGAATGAACACAGTACATGGTACACTCGAGTAAATACAATGTGACAGCTGAAGTGTATGACATTTCCAAAACAATAATCAACAGTTTAATTTATTGTTAGATTGTGACAGGGGTAAGATTTTATGTTAAAACCATGGTCCAAGGCTCACTTTAAAATAAGCATTATGTCCACAAACGATAATTTCTGTGATTCTACCGCACATTCCATGATATACAAGGACGACAAACCCATGACTATCGACAGTAAATGTCTACGAGTGGGATCAGAGCAAGCCTTCGTAAGTGATGATTTTAATTATTTCCGTGATTTTCACTGGTAACTATGTATATACTTAGTAAAAAGTAAAGTAACCCATAGCATTTATTAATGCCGTAGGGGTGTGAGATGTTAGCGATCTCACATTTCACAGGCTCTGCAAATGAGGGCGGTAGCCATCTCCTCTCCCTCGCAGTCTTTACTTCCAGGATTAATCCGGTACCCATTAAGGCTGGGTCGACCTGGGAGCCGTTGCGATCTGAAAACATTTCCGCCTCAGCTGGGGAATGAACCCAGGACCACTCATATGCGAAGCCAGTGCGCTAACCACTGCGCTAACGCGGCTCCCGATATACTTAGTATCCCCTGGCGAAGCAGACCAACGAAATTCACGGAAATTTCCAAAACATGACGTATAAAGACTGGTTTTTTTTATGCTCTTAGGTTTTTACATTCGATAGCCACAGCCAAAACACAACAATTTATTTACATGTTTGGAATATTGTTCTATTTTAATTTTCAGAATGATATATGTGTTTTCATTTTCTATATTAAAAAAATAAACAATGTTCATTAGAATATGTTCAGATTTGAAACTTCTGTAATAATTTCTTCCAAGGGTTATTGGTTATGAACCGGTATCGCTGGCACTCTAAACAAATGGTGCTCAGTACCAATGCTGTCTACAACAGCACATGTTGAAGTGTATGTGCACTTTTGTGGTTCCAGTGGTGCAATTGTTAACATTTTTTTTAGATTAGTCTAATTACTCATTCTGGCAAAGCGATGCTAATGATCTTTCTTAACAGAACACAAGCTAAATCAGAGGAATAATTGGCAGAAGTACAGACTGGTTTCTGTAAAAACAGAAGTACCACACAATATATTTTTAACCTCAAAATATTCATAGCAAAAACATTTACAACATCAACGTGCTTTGTATGTTAATTTCCTTGATTTCACAAAGGTATTTTATCGTGTGTGGCAACAAGGTCTGTGGCAGATACAGAACAATATCACTTTGACAAAAACATCATAGAAGTTATTAAAGCGCTGTATAAAGATGCAAGCAGTGATATTTTCATAAATAATAACATTGCTAAATTTTTCAACACGGATATAGGAGTGCGTCATGGTTGCATACTGTCCCCCCAGTACATTTTAACATTTATTTTGAATATATGATGGAGATATTACAAGATCACCAAACATCAATAACTATTTCCGGTTGACCACTTATAACGTACGTTTGTCGAAAATATCGATCTCCTGGCTTGGTTCTGAATCTGAAGTCCAGGAACTTACTTCAAAGTTGGAAGACTTGAGTCAGAAAAGTTTCTTGTAAATTAGCATGATGAAAGCAAGATATTGCTAACTAGCGATATCAAGAAAGATCCCACGAACATCAGGTTAAACAGTCATAAGTTTAAAAAGTGAACACTCCCTGGTTGATGAAACACTACCCGAATTATGAAAACGGGGACGTGCTGTAGTTGTTTAACGATCGTCTGCTCGATATGGACACTGCGAGTTATAACAAATCTATTCTACGAATACGGAAGTCTTCATATTTCTCGGGTTCCACATGTGCGATAATGACAACTCGGGAAATAAGATTACGTTAATACGCGAGATGATGATGGCTGACATGGCAAGGATGAATATGATTTGAAAAAGTACGATCCGTATTACAGTAAAGATTAATCCATTCAGATCGCTAGTGCTAAGTATTACTTTTATACGGATATGAAAGCTGGACACTCAATTCAGACGCGGAAATGATTCATACTTTTAAATATAAGTGCTACAGGAGTTTGTTAAGAATTAGTTATATGGAACACAAGGCAAATATATCCGTCCAGCAGCAAATAAACAAACTTGCTTGTTATCAAGAATCACTTTTGAAAGTGGTGAAACGGCTTAAACTTGTTTAGTTTGGATATCCCACGAGACACGACTCACTTTCTAAAATGATTATGCAAGGAACAATCGAGAGTGGAGGGAGAAGAGGCGGTCATAAAATTATGTATTGATAACATCAAGGAATGGTCTTGGCATGATTTTTTTACACTCCTTCGAATGGCTGAGGATAGAGAAGTTCGGAGGAGATTTTGTGCTGACGTCTCCATTGTGGCACAACTAAGACGCTGACAGGTTATAAATATTATTTTTATCAATATTGTTAAAACACTCATTGCTGCAGTTCGCTGCTGTTGTCTTACTTGAGCCAGATTTAATATCAAACTTCAGTATTCGTTGAACAGATTTGTTATCAATAGCAGTGTCCATATCCAGAAGACAATCGTTAAGCAACGTCAGCAAGTCCCCGTTTTCATAAACCAGGTAATTTTTGTTTATTTAATTTTGATTAATTTTTTTTTAAATCGACTACTGATATACTTATTTCTATATATTACCATGTCTACGAATCTATCCCATCGTCGAACTTATTATATTTCTATTGTATTTATACTTTAGTTACATCTGATTCTCCTATGGTAACGTGGAACTACATACTTAATTTACATGTAAATTTTGGTATTTGTCTTGGTCTTAATAGATGTCTTGTGATCAAAACATAGATTCTGTGTACACATATTATTTGTAAAATTGAATTTCAACTATTTTTAGCTTCATATATTTTTTTTTAAATTTACCACATGGTAGACCGTTTTACTGGAGTCTTTCATTTTCACCCTTAACCATCGACAACTCACTGAGTGTAAGCGCCTTTAATGCAATCTTGTGCGAGATTTACCTGTGGCAACAAGCCCATAAATTTTGTCACAGTTTTATTTTGTCATTGATCAAATAACACAGCATCTGTAGGAACTGATCTAATAACAATATCATCTGTAGGAACTGATAAAATAACATACATCATCTGGTAGGAACTGTTAAAATAGCAAACATTATATGTAGGAACTAATCAAATACAATACATCAACTGTAGGAACTGGTCAATTAACACACAGTATATGTAGGAACTAATCAAATAACAATACATCATCTGTAGGAACTGATCAAATATCATACAACATCTGTAGGAACTGATCAAATAACATACAACATCTGTAGGAACTGTTAAAATAGCACACATCATCTGTAGGAACTAATCAAATAGAATACATCAACTGTAGGAACTGATCAAATAACATACAACATCTGTAGGAACTGATCAAATAACATACAACATCTGTAGGAACTGTTAATATAGCAAACATCATCTGTAGGAACTAATCAAATAGAATACATCATCTGTAGGAACTAATCAAATAGAATACATCAACTGTAGGAACTGATCAAATAACATACAACATCTGCAGGAACTGATCAAATAACATGCAACATCTGTAGGAACTAATCAAATAACAATACATCATCTGTAGGAACTGATCAAATAACATACAACATCTGTAGGAACTGATCGAATAACATACAATATCTGTAGGAACTGATCGAATAACATGCAACATCTGTAGGAACTGATCATATAACATATGTAGGAACAGATAAAATAACACAGCATTTGTCGGAACTGATCAAATAACACACAGCATCTGGTAGGTACTCATCAAATAACAAACAGCATCTGGTAGGTACTCATCAAATAACAAACAGCATCTGGTAGGTACTCATCAAATAACAAACATCATCTGGTAGGTACTCATCAAATAACACACATCATCTGGTAGGTACTCATCAAATAACACACATCATCTGGTAGGAACTCATCAAATAACACACATCATCTGGTAGGTACTCATCAAATAACACACATCATCTGGTAGGTACTCATCAAATAACACACATCATCTGGTAGGTACTCATCAAATAACACACATCATCTGGTAGGAACTCATCAAATAACACACATCATCTGGTAGGTACTCATCAAATAACACACATCATCTGGTAGGAACTCATCAAATAACACACATCATCTGGTAGGAACTGATCAAACACACAGCAAATGTGGGAATTGACTTGTATTAGATACATCAGTTTATTTAGGCATCCAGTGACAAGAGAACGCGTTTATTAACATTATCGTCAAGCTCAGAACCTCTAAAAGATAAGTCTTCAAAACAATGCTTACAAACATACTTCCCTCTTTTGAAGTGGAGCCCATAACAAGTCAACAATGTTTTATCAATTTTTTTTAACCTGTCCTTCCTCCCCCCTCCCCCCCCATGCCTTGTCAATAATTATGGGATTACCTGCTTAATATATAACAATTAACCCCCCCCCCCCCCCACAGTAATAAATATTGCTGAAAAGGTACGAAACAAAATACGTGAGGTTTTTTTTTTCCTGATCGTTTAGAAATGTGTTTCACATTCAATCAATTTAATTGGTGTGTTTTAAAAAAACAGAAAAAAAAGAAAGAATTGTTGCTGCCAACATTTGTCGAACTCCCTTCTCTTCCCCCATGTCAATAACTGTCAAAAACTTTTTCATACATCCCACACCCCCTTCATAAACTCAGTTTATCCAATCGACACAACACATAAATATATGTATATATGTAAGTAAACACATGGGGCAATATAAACATCACATATACAGGAGATGCTAAGAAATAAACAAAAACGACGTATAAACACAATAATTGGCTTTGAACTATTAACCTCTTAACTGCATGTGGAGCAAATGTCATCAACAGAACTTCAAGGTTCTTGTCAAGATTTAGTACGCCACCAGTGGCTGTAAATTAAGCATGGCCTGCACCACTCACATTAGAGGAATAGCGCTGTCTGCACTACTGGGGCGCGTAGCGCAATAGTTAGAGCACTGGTTTTTCATATGTGTTGTTCTGGGCTCATTCCCCAATGAGGCGAATGTTTTTTCAGATCGCAGTGGTTCCCGGGTCGACCCAGTCTTAATTTAGGTGCCGGATTCATCCGGGAAGTAAATATTGCGAGGCAGAGGAGATGGCTACCGTCCTCATATAGCAGAGCCACTGAAATGTGATACCGTTAACATATCACACCCCTACGGCATTAATAAATGCTATGGGTTACTTTACTTTACTTGTTTACTGTCTGTACTAGAATGTTAACTTTAATCAATACGGAACTTGAGATTTCTCAGTTATGACAAAATACTATGGGACAGTTATCACTGCACTGGGCCAGAATGATAACACTGCTCGCCATGGCACATTATTACGGTGGATTTAGTGCCATGGTGGCAAGGGGGATTTACCAAAATTACTTTACAAATTAGTGAGAATTTATCTGAAAAAAGATGACAGTTGTTGACAAAGGTGGGGGTGGGGGAGCTTTTCACAAAGTGTTTTTCTGCACTAACGAAAGTGTTTGAATTTGAAACAAAATTCTAAACATCTGAATCATTTAGTTTCATTTAGTTTTTTCGCACTGGTTCTGCTAAATAAAAAGGTTGGGGTGGGGGGAGAGAGAGATGTTAACATAATTCAGCAAGAGTGTCTCTGAATTCTTGTTAACAAGAGGGTGGGGGTTAAAATGACTTAAAAGTATTGACGTAATGTATGGAGAGTCCCTAGTTGAAAATGTACTCTCACATAAACATATGACGTCATTTAAAGAGTGCCCATACTTGAAAAATGTACTCTCACATAAACAGATGGCGTCATTTACAGAGAGCCCATACTTGAAAAATATACTCTCAAATAAACATATGACGTAATGTATGGAGTGCCCCTAGTTGAAAATGTACTCTCACATAAACATATGACGTCATTTAAAGAGTGCCCATACTTGAAAAATGTACTCTCACACAAACAGATGGCGTCATTTACAGAGAGCCCATACTTGAAAAATGTACTCTCAAATAAACATATGACGTAATTTCTGGAGAGCTCCTAGCTGAAAGATTCTGTCTCACATAAGCATATGATGTTTAGTATGACTATAGAGAGAACTTACAGAATTCGAATCGATAAAAAACATTCCACCATATATTTTGCACTTAACTAGCGGAAATTGTGCAAATCTCCACCAGCCCAGCTCCTGTCAACAAATATATCCTGGATAACTAAAAGTCCAGCATGAGAAAGATCTAAGTCATACAGCTTCTTTTGAATGAAATACTCACAAATCTAATCCAGATACAAGTGGAATTTCTTTCTTATCAATTAATCCGGACCGACGAAATACTATGTTTGTAATAACCAAAATTCGCTACATACAATTAAATTCATTAAAGAATCACTAATTGCGATTATGAAAAGTGTGACTACATGGTTAAATAGAGAATATGACTGCTCAAAAGTACCGTCAATGACATGAGGAAAATATTAACATCTAAACAAATCCTAAACGAAAAATGAGTATTATTCAATGTTACATCTATTCTATACTAATGTATAGCTCAGAAACATGGACAATTAGTTTGAAGAGAACTGATGCCTTTGAGATGTAATAAAAGGATAGGGAGAACATCGTGACATGATACATAGAGGTTCTGACAATGTGCATGAAAAAAAGAGCTATTAGACGAAATAAAATTTAAAGAAATAAAATATGTGACACCTTGTTGAAGACATCTTCTTCAGCATTCATTCTCAAACTCCCGCTGGAGTTCTCTTGTATCAGGACAATGATCTTACAAGATTTCCAGTTGAATATAGTCCAGAACATGGACATGAATTGTGTCGCCGTTTTATTTGCGTCACTGGTCCGTATGCAAACATCCGTCTTCGGCGTAGAGTTGAAGATATTACTTAAACGACAGCGATCAAGAGGTCGACACGTGGAAAGGGAACATCATGAGATGAACAGGTTATAGTTCAACTGAGTGAGCCACCAAGGCAAAAGACAGAAGATGGAGGTCTACTACAGCCAATCTCCGATGCGGCGACTGCACCTGATAATGATAGAATTGTGTTATAAACTTATGCGCTATAAAAGGATCCCATTGAATGAATCTAGTTAAACCTATTACAAGCACTAAATCATGTCCTGTTTTAATGTAAAGAACTACATCAAGTTAGCCAAGAACCTCCTCACAACCATGTTCACTACACAAAACACTTTATATGGATGTCTATCACAGCAAAGATACATGCTTCACATACCGGCATGGGTTCAGGATCGTACATACGTTCTCAGTAAGGAGTACATTTTATGTAGAAAAATAATTATTTAAAAAAAGTATTCGCCCGTTTTCATGTGCGACTCCCTGTTGTTTATTAAAAATTTGATGACCTTTTTCAAAAAATCGTTAAAGCTTGGGTTTTAACCGCCATTTTGCTAAATTTCTAGTGTTAAAAGTCATGTTTTATTTATCTACAGGTTTTCATGACTGTCCAAGAATGAAACTCATAGTTCCAGATTTAAAAAAAGAAAAGAAAAACAAACATTTTTTCATTTTGTCCAATCTGTAAAGGTAAAGGTAGGTCCCATGGCAGCAACATGCCGTCGGGGATTACGATAACTATGTACTAAGTAAAGGTCACATGGCAGAAAACTATGAAGATGAAGATAACTATGAATAAAATGTACTAAGCCGCAGCAACTATTGTGTGGGGTGGCCAATTCTTTTTCTTGCTGTGTTTAGCTTCCCTAACTCATGCGCCATATACCCATTTACAGCTGGGTCGACTGAAGGAGCAGTCGTGTTAGGCAAAAATTCACGAACCGGATTTGTTTTTATCAAGACGTGGTTTTGAACCTGGCACGCTGTAACGTTGTGCTTAGTATTTATGTCAGCAGGATCACATATTCTAACGAGACATGTGCCCACATGACATGACTAATAATGCGTCTTTTGTAAAGTACTTAATAGCAATGTTGTCACTAAGAACCGCTATGTGTGGCGCAGCAACACCAGCAAAGCTGCTTGCATCACATCTCAGATGCTTAAAGAAAAAGTTATCTCCGAATAATCAGAACAAACACACGGATGTCCAATCTTGATCATAAGTGTCCCAAATGTGGCAGGGGATTCTATGTTAGAATTTGACTTATTGGTCATCTCCGCAACCACCAGAGTGATAGATGCAACACCGCAAGTCTGAAACTGTTGCCATTGTCTCCTGCGATGTATAGCTGTATTAAGATTAACAGCATCACTTTTGCTATACATAATCTCTTATCCTTACAAGACATGATATCTTGATTGATCTATGTTTACTACTTTCCCAGTTTTGAAAATGAAAAAAATCGTTGACAATTCCATAACTGTTATTGCCCTTACACTTGTGTAAGTTGGCTCTAAGGCGAAATGGTTGCTTCACAAAATAACACTCAGTCGAACTTGCTAGTGGTTCGAAAACTGAATGTTCATATTGTATTGTCGATACAATTTCATGTATAAGTGATTTATAGAAATGTAACAATTGTCGAATAGCAATGTCCTCCCTCGACAGTAGTGGCTCTCAACGTGTGCTATACAGAAAACCTTGAAGCTCGGAAACTTTCAGGGAAGTCACGGGGAAAAAAAGGTTTAATGGGGGGGGGGGGGGAAGGACCACAAACCCATGCATTGAGATCTCAGGGAGTAACAATGTGAACGATAAACAATAAGATGCAGTCATAAATCCTAGAAAGCCTTGGTGACGTGTAAATAAAGTCAATGACTTTTTTTTTTACTTTATATTCTTATGTCAACAGAGGAACAACGGATAAAATTGTGTCCGGACAGGGCAAACAGAGGTTGAGAACCACTGATAAGTTTCAATTATTAGTATTAATATATTTATTATTGTTATTATTATTATTATTATTGTTATTATTACATTCATATATAGATCTACACATGTATGTACATATTGTTCCGTTGAGAATGAAACACTCCACCTGAAAAATAATGGTTACCACCTAACAATATCCATTCTAATTATGAGAATAGCCTCTGTGTTGTCGGGGCCCGAAAGGGGAGCGAAGAATAGCAACTGTTTACCTTCCATGCATGTCGTAGGAGGCGACTAAGGAGGTTATGGGATGGAGTTGGCTGTTACATCCCATATAAGGTCAGTGACCCAAAGCCATGCTGAAGTCGGATGTATCAGGCCGAAAGGCGCAGATATCGCAGCAATGATGTAAACCATGACACAACGCATTCCATTCTCCAGACTACATCCTGCTAATCTGCAGGAGTTTGAGAACGAACGCAGAAGAAGAAGAAGGAACATATAGTATTACATGAAGTAGTATAGAATAAATACAATAGAAAAACGTGGTAGATTTTCGGAACCCGAAAGGTAAACAAAGAATAGCGACAATGTTACCCTGCTATGCATAAAATGAGAGATGACTACGGAGTCTTTGAATGTGGAGTTGACTGCCCTGTCCCATCACACAGAGGGTCACAGTGAGACAAAAGACAAGATATGTCAGGCCAAAAGGCATAAATATTACAGTCAAGCTGTAAATTATGACAAGATTCCATTCTCATGACTGCATATTGATAATCTGCAAGAGCTGGACACGGAATGCAGAAGAAGAAAATTAAGATTTCGTCTTCTTCTTTCGTTCACTTGAAACATGTCTATATCTGTAATTCTGTCTCCTTTATAAAACTCACTGTCTTTTGTAGTTCATACAGTGTCCCATAGAGTTTTTATTCCAGTGTTGTTTCCTCTGGCCAATATGTCTGGAAAATTAAGATTATTTTGAACCTCTACTCTTGTGAAAAAAAATCGTGTCTACGACCCTGTGAGCACATCATTCCTACGCACGTGTTGATCAAGGACAAGAGGGGCTTAATATGGCTCTCTTTTTAATGAAACCCCTTCATGATATCTTTATTACGTTGGGTTTTTTTTATTTGTCCATCTCAACATTCTAGAAAACCATTTCTCAAATGGCTCATCATTTCTACATAATTTCTTACTATATTCATGACTGTCCATGATTCACTTCTATGCATCATAATAGGTTTAAATATAGAATATATATTTAAACGAGGAGAATATATATATATATAACTCTTCTCACCTCAATTGACAAAGATATATTTTACATATGATGATTTCTCATCTTATGAACTCTGCTGACTTTGTCTGAGCTAGACATATTTCATAAATTTGCATCTGCTGTTATCAAAGTATCCAGACATATAAATATAATCATATTTTCCGACTGATATGTTCTAGTTTGATGTTGTATATTCGAGGATCTTTGTTGCTACTATTTTCCACAGTTGTGACTTTCTTATGCAATGGTATTTTATTTTCTCCTCTCTTTTTTTAATTTTTTTTTACTGTGTCTCATTTTGAACTTACAAAACTGTATCACCAGCATATCGCAAGTTGTTTATATTATTCCTTCTAATTGATATACCTGGCATATCTTGTGTGGAGCTCATCATTATTTCGCTATATACACTGAACATATCATGTGACAGAATACAACCCTGTCTAAAAACCTCTGATGTGTTAAAATGTGATTTAACTGTAGCATCTTTAAGAAAAGTACTTTGTTAATGAATAAAACAATGAAATATGCCATACAAATGTAAACTTATGTAATGGGAAAACATTTAGCAATGTCAAAAAGTATTATCTCTCTCTCTCACTCTCTATATCTGCTTCTTTCAAGAGTCTCTTTCTTTCTTTATATTAATGTCTTTACTTGTCCCGTTACCGATGTTGCTATCTCCAGAAATGCTACTGCTGTTGGTGCCTGGCTCACTGTAGTCCTCGCCAAGAATAGTGATGATTTCTCCTTGCATAAATGCCCAAGGCACATTGGAACCAGCCAGAGGACATTTATTGCCACTGGGACAGTAAACCTCTGAGCCAGCGCCTTGTCGCTTGATACTTTCTTTGGAACATGGGAAACAAAATTTATGGTCTGGTACAGAAGGACACTGAACAAAATGTGTGTCTTCTAATCTTTCCTGACATAGGGTGCACTTCAGAAGATCCGCAGAAATTCCGCTGGTAGATTCTGGCATTGTGCTTCCAACACCAGTGTCACAAACAGGGCCGAGATGTGCCCCCCTTCTGTGGCCGTTCTGATGAGGTGCCCGCATCAAGTTGCTAACATTATGAAGGTCTGTCTGTTTCGTTGGCGAGACAAGAGTATCGGTCACGTTCATTAACGCCGCCATAGGTGTTGATCCCGGGTTGACCAGTAGGCGATTGCCGTTTGGGGGACTTGGTGTATGGTTGTGATTACTCAATGGTGACATGGATGTAGAACTTGGCAGACCAGGACCATATGCTGCAGCAGCAGATGAAATTGTCAGCTTCAAAGCATCTGTTTGACACTGTAACCAATGCTGTCTCTTTCGCTGATCATCACCGAGCTTATTGGGTTGACCCCCGTAATCATCATCTGTGCCTGGTGAGCTCTTTCTCTTACGACCACTGTTACTGCTGCAGCTGCTGCTGGCGCCATCTAGTAACAAACGATGTGAGTCTGACTTTGATAAGGGAATTACACGGCCTAGATGACTAGGTAAAGGAGGAAGGCAGCTGTCTGCAAACGATGTAGGAAGTATTTCTCGCTTCAACGCATCTTTGAAATGTCTGACACTGTCTGTGAACAAATCTGACATATGATTCCACTGACCACTATTATGCTTTATTTCGTAGTCCAGATAAACCAACCCAGAAGACTGACCCTTGCCAAAGTCTTTCACCGTATCGTGACACATAAGCTTGACTAGACTGGAAATGGAGTTGTGTACGGTGCCAGATCCTACCGGGTATTCTACAAAATACTTAAGTTCTAGATCATGAGGCGACGTGAAGCTAACATCAAAAGCAAACATTCTACCTACCAACATGTGGTCTTTTCTCAGTCTGATCAAAAATGGAACACATGTGGCTAAAGTGTTCAGAGTGTCTCGGACAAACGGGTTCTTTTGTACGGCTTCTTCTAAGGAAGAATACTTAACCATATCATCCACGCTTGACTGAGCATAGCCGTTGTCCTCATCCTCTGTACTCTTTCCTTGTAAAAGAGGTGGTTGAGGCGGAGCGCTATGTCTACTTGAGTGCGTGAGAGAATGCATGATAGATAGACTACTTCTTGGTGGACTGTTCCTATGGTGCATCTCAATAAAATGGTCTTCTGCTGTTCGCGAAGAATGAAGATGGCCGACTGGGAGATTACCGGTAAGTCTTCCAATAGGACTGAACTCTATCATTGTTCGCCTTGTGTCGAGAAATCTATCTGGGATGTGATGTGTAAGCGATGGATGGGCTAGTTGAGAGATATTCGGGCCTGGCAGATGGTGAGTTGCAGGTGGTACAGGCAGACGTGTGACATCGAGTGGCATTGATGAGTGAGTGTGAAGTTCTGCAGACCCACTTGATGATAATGGAGGACAATGGACACCACTTCTTTGCAGAGATCCCGATGACACATTTTGTGGTGATTGTTTAGAGGCTCCATTAACCACTGATCCCCGAGAAGGCTCCTGGAAGCCATGAACTCTTTTCATATGTCTAGCTGTATCTATAATCATCTCAATTCTATCCGGACCCTCATAGTTAACACATCCTCGGCAGACTGACTCAGAAAAATCATGCAGCATTGCCCACGGCATACGGGGCAGGTCACAGAGGTAACAGTGTTGGCGTTGAGCGCGATGAGGCATGGACATATCCAGAAGCAGTTCAACGCGAAGACAAGCCTGAACACGACTACTATAGCAGACTTATGCCCAGTGTTTAGTTAGTAATACTCACTACAATACCAATCTTTCCGTAACATGGTTCGAACAGAAACTATCAGAATCCAGATGTGTTTATTTATCTATTGTCCATACACTTAAATGCGTCCAGTTAAACGTTCATCTACGGTGAACTTTAAATCATTACTTACTTGGTCATAATAAAAACATGGTCATAAAAACATAATATAATTTCAGACTGTTGTTTGTTGATCCTATACATCTGCCTTAAAGACCGCCTTGTTTACTTTTCGACTACATCCTAAATGGTAAGAATTTGTCACTATACACAGAAATTAGTTGACACGGGTGCTCGTTACTGATATACACAGAAAATAGTTGACACGCGTGATCAGCTTCTGTATATATACAGAAATTAGTTGACACGCATGATCAGTCACTGAACCAGTTTCTCTTCAATCTGAAGACCCAGTATCACATTTAATTTAACACTATCATACCGTCTGTGCCAATCAGGAAGGTGGGCTGTACTACATAAGCCGATCACAAGTTATTGTCACAACATTCCTTACCAGAAATGTATATGAATATATCCACTGAATTAAGTCACACAATCGTGTCGTTTCCCGTGAAAACAGCAGACGATCACCGCATGGGTGTCACAGCTTGATAACAACTGTCTTTCCCTAATCGATATCAATGACGCTTTTTATCACGGAGACCAAATCGGCACAAAGAACACAAGACAGACTGTTAACGACATGAAAAACGGTTCCACCTAACCTCGACGTTTCATTTCAGTTTCTGACCTTGGTCTTAGTTGATGTTTCGGGTACGGGGTAAGTTTGCCGCGCTCTGCAACTGGGACAGTTTTACAGGCAGTGAGAACGCGCGGAGAATAAGCGCGACGTCTCAGTGGATCTGTCAGACAGCGCCCGTCACAGTGCTATCACCGGCAGGAAAATTCAGGTCGAGTTTGCAGTGTTTCTCCACCACTGCACCCGTGCGGCACCAGGCCAACTGGAGCGCTACTACAACCTGTCGGTGTCGGCTAACTCTAACAACATCACGTTTGGCGGGGAAAATCGGAGACAAAGTCGACTGGTTCTGAGCGACCGTGCTGGTCTGCTACACGCGTGATGTCCTCAATAACCTGACTGGCATAGTTGCAACCAAGACGAGTTCAAATTCAAAACAAGTCAAGCTCAACTCAATAACTTGTTCAATAACAGAGCATGTGACCAGTCAAGGTGAGTTTTTGGCGGTAGTTTAAACATATGATTGAGATAGGGAAGCGGGGAGGTCATTAAACAGATGACTGGGATAGGGAAGGGGGAGGTCACTCAACAGATGACTGATATAGGGAAGATAGGAGGTCGTTAAACAGATGACTGAGATAGGGAAGAGGGGAGGTCGTTAAACATATGACTGAGATAGGGAAGAGGGGAGGTCGTTAAACATATGACTGAGATAGGGAAGATGGGAGGTCGTTAAACAGATGACTGAGATAGGGAAGAGGGGAGGTCGTTAAACATATGACTGAGATAGGGAAGATGGGAGGTCGTTAAACAGATGACTGAGATAGGGAAGAGGGGAGGTCGTTAAACATATGACTGAGATAGGGAAGATGGGAGGTCGTTAAACATATGACTGAAATAGGGAAGAGGGAAGGTCGTTAAACAGATACTGAAATAGGGAAGAGGGGAGGTCGTTAAACAGATGACTGAGATAGGGAAGAGTGGAGGTCGTTAAACATATGACTGAGATAGGGAAGAGGGGAGGTCGTTAAACATATGACTGAAATAGGGAAGAGGGAAGGTCGTTAAACAGATACTGAAATAGGGAAGAGGGGAGGTCGTTAAACAGATGACTGAGATAGGGAAGAGGGGAGGTCGTTAAACATATGACAAATAGGGAAGAGGGAAGGTCGTTAAACAGATACTGAAATAGGGAAGAGGGGAGGTCATTCAGCAGATGACTGAGATAGGGAAGAGGGGAGGTCGTTAAACAGATGACTGAGATAGGGAAGAGGGAAGGTCGTTAAACAGATACTGAAATAGGGAAGAGGGAAGGTCGTTAAACATATGACTGAAATAGGGAAGAGGGAAGGTCGTTAAACAGATACTGAAATAGGGAAGAGGGGAGGTCATTCAGCAGATGACTGAAATAGGGAAGAGGGGAGGTCATTCAACAGATGACTGAGATAGGGAAGAGGGGAGGTCGTTAAACAGATGACTGAGATAGGGAAGGTCGTTAAACAGATGACTGAGATAGGGAAGAGGGGAGGCCATTCAACAGATGACTGAGATAGGGAAGAGGGGAGGTCGTTAAACAGATGACTGAGATAGGGAAGAGGGAAGGTCGTTAAACAGATGACTGAGATAGGGAAGAGGGGAGGCCATTCAACAGATGACTGAAATAGGGAAGGGAGGAGGTCATTCAACAGCTGACTGAGATGTGGAAGAGGGGAGGACATTAAACAGGAAGAGGTATGTGTGTTTTGAACCCAGAAATTACAAGCAAGAGTTCATGTATCCTCAATTGCAGTGTTCTGATACCACATATTACAAGGAATAGAGTGCATGTATACTTTAGCGTAGTGTTTCTGAAACTCTTTCCTGCCACCGTCCACTTTCGAATATATTTTATATACCAACGCCTCGGCCTCCCAAAAAACAAGGGTCTAAAATACGTCTTCGGTAACGAGGCGGCGGTTACCTAAAAAGGTCATTTTTCGATTTTATGGAATTTTGAATGGCATGTTTTCAAAAGTGGTTTTTTAATCTCGATAGCTTCAGGGCCACATTGAAAAACAATTTCCACACAACGAGCACAATGGCAAAGAATATTTTAATGAGTGAAAAAAAACAAATCCATATTAAAAGGATTCAACACTAAACATTTTTTGTGGGACGTTTGGCCATGAATGAGGTTAGAAATGATACAAACAACTATATGATGTGCTAAAACTCATCGTTAGACTCTCAGACTCGCTAGAAATGATAGAAACAACTGCATGATTGACCACAACTTCCCGCTAGACTCTCAAACTCGCTGGAAAAGGGAACTTAAATTAATTTTTAACCAGGAAAAACAATAACAAGCACACGTTGAGCGATACAATGAACACTGAAAGAAAAACATTACCTATTGTGACAAAGGTGTAAAGCGTAGCCAAATACACAAATATAGACAATTAAAGGGTGGAATTGTTCAAATAGTTACTAAAGATTTCTAAGAACAAACTGGAGAAAGATGGCGAGAACACAGGAAATCCCACACGACTTAAACATCGAAGGCAACAATAATTTACCGTTGAAATTAAAATACATTGAGCACATTAAACGACACAGACATGCACACGAGTGTAGTATTTTCATATCATAGCTCACCCTTTCTTTAGTCCTGTGGGGCAGATACCTAACACCGTCACTAACTGATCATTGCTTTCTTTGACTATGTTTTGTGTCGTTAATCAATTAAAAGTACAAGAAAATCGAATCAGCAGAGATAAGTGAAGCTGTTTGAATCAGCGAGCCTGGACGATTCTGGAGATCTTACCTTATCTCAATCACTGTCGACTAAAGATATTAGATCTTCGAACTGGTCACTCCCGCTGTCTGATTCGTGTTGTTTATTGATTCCTAAGCCTATATTATGTGTCGTCAGACAAAGAAAACCACGGACCAGAAAACGTGAGTGAACAGTTCAATGGTCCTGAATGTCTAGTCAGCTGTGGTTCAAATACAAGGAGGCTGAATTCCTGGATCAGTAACCCTTATGCTGTTACAATCGATCTCTACGTAATCGTCACGTGAGAACTGAGCACGAATCTATAGATGACAATTTTAGCTTGCTGAAGGGACTGAGCACCCATGTGGAAACGTAACGCATCTATAATTATATTATATTAAAATATAAGATACTAACATTTTAATCTGGATACAAGATGGCGTCATTGTTTAGCCTACAACAGCTATGTACCTCCATTGTTTATGATGCTAAGTGGACAAGACATATACACATTAACCTCTGTTTTCTTCTGAGCTAGTTCTCAAACTCATTTTGGTTAGTAAAATGTATTCTAGAAAACTGAATGTGTTGCACCACCACAACCGTTACGCTTGCCTGCGATATCAGTGAATTTCGGATTGACACATCTGACCGTAGCTTGGCTTGATTTTGCAAAATCTTCCCAAATATATATCCCTAATTGATTCTTATGACATGCATATCAGATGACAGTTTTTGCTATTCTGTGCTTTAATTTCCAGCCCCGACAACACATGACATACAGTGTTGCTATTCTGTGCTTTAAATTCGAGCCCTGACAACACATGACATACAGTGTTGCTATTATGTGCTTTAAATTCGAGCACCGACATCACATGACATACAGTGTTGCTATTCTGTGCTTTAAATTCCAGCCCCGACAACAGATGACATACAGTGTTGCTATTCTGTGCTTTAAATTCGAGCCCTGACAACACATGCCATATAGTGTTGCTATTGTGTGCTTTAAATTCGAACCCCGACAACACATGAACAACTCCTGTATCAATGGCTCTTAATATAATAATATTTCTGTAAACACACACATACACCCCTCCTCCCCCCCCCCACCAATAAAACATACAACAACTAAATTATCATATTGTTACAAAACAATACAATTATAAATCTAGTTCTAATATACGCGAATAGGTGGGTTTTTATCCCTCCCTGGAAAAATTGAATATGACATAATAATATGACCTTCTACAATATATGATCTAACGGGCAATGAAAAATCAATCCTTCTTAATGACTCATATAATTATCCCTATGATTTTTAGTGGACGCTAGGATTATAATTTGTGTGGCACCCAATAAAAAATCACGGGAATAGACAAAGAAATCTTTTTAAAAGGTTGATTTCCTATTAGGCAGTAGGTCTTATAATTTATACGGTCATGTTTAGTAATAAGAAGCAAACAAACAAAAGAAGTTCCGATACCCTCTCCCAGCTGATTCCTAAAAAAAAGTAATCATCAATCTCTCTCCCCTCCACCCCCTTTTTTTTCCCAAAAAGCGAAGAAGAAACCTTTATTTTTGTTGTAATAAATCCCTTTCCGCATCACTTTCTACGTTCTTTCTTAAGCTCCTGCAGATTAGCAAGATGTAGTCAAGAGAGCGGAATATGCTGTCATGGTTTACACGTTGGCAGCAATACCCGCCTGACACACGACCGTCTCAAGTAAGACCTGTTAGTTAGAATTGTCACATGACCGGCCTGGGGGGGGGGGGGCTTGTTGGGCTTTCGGTAGGTCACTATTTATATATTCGGAGTCGCCTTGGCTATTTTTGGCACGCCATTCCAAGTATGAAAATGGTGATCAACTGAAATCCCAACAATAATCAAAAACGCAACGAATGTGGTCCTAATTATGTTTGGAAGGTCGTTATTGGAGACGGTCATAGCCTGGCCTATGTGACTTCAGCATGACTTCTATGTTAATTTGGCCCGTTATGGGATGGAAAAGCCAACTTCATTCCAAGACCTCCTTAGTCGCTTCTTACGGCAGATAACTAACATTCATTACTTCCCTTTCAAGCCCCGGCAACACACATATAAAACAAATTCATCCACGTTTCTTTAGCGCCGAACAGGGTAAGTCACGTTATTTTCAGTTCCATTGATGTTTGATACAATACAAGAAGATACGTGACTGTGATGTACAAGTATATGGGGGACGTAGATATGGAAAGATGAGAGGAGTGGGGTTTTTACCAAATACAAAAAGGTCACTTCTCGTTATCGTGGGAATTTTCCTGTTTTCGTGGAATTTGTACTACTCTTTTGGAGAACGCCATGAAATTTAAGAGGAAAAATGAGGGTACAATATTTTAGCTTGCTCTTAGTATTAAAAATGGATATGTGTTAGGCCGAGAGGCGTACATATCGCAGCAATTCTGTAAACCATGACACAGCGCATTCCGTTCTCTGGACTACATCCTGATAATCTAGAACGAACGCAGAAGAAAAAGAAGAAGTATTTAAAAATGTAGCACGTGTGTTACCGTGGACCTGTTGTAAAAGACGACCAAAGAAAGTTCGGGGATGTAGTTAGCTATCCAATCTCATAGATGGTAAAGTGACCCAGAAGTCATGCTGAAGTCCGGTCGAAAAGTGTCAGGTTCAAAGGGACAGATATCACAACAAAGATGTAAACCACGACACACGGATTTCGTTCTCTGGACTATATCCTGCTATTCTGCAGGAGTTTGAGAGTGAAAGCAGAAGAGAACTACTAAATGTAATGTCCTGATTTCCTAAGGGGGAGGTTGAATACCCCACCCCCATCTTTATCTATGGCTTGCAAGTATATATTTTATTATATATAATTTAATGATGTGCATTTTATTAACACTTTCGCAGAGACGTGTGAAGCATACGTTTCGTTCATCAAGGCCATGAGCTAACCACACCGGCTAGAATCTTCTAGGATAACCTATCTGCAACCGCTCTATCAACACGCTTGTCTGGCTAGCTGATGAGATAATCTGATTGCCAAGATGCCAACGGCAATCCGATCAAATTTGGAACGGAGAGGTTGCTGTAACATAGGGCGCATGATCAATATAATACAAAAGATGTATATATGGGAGTCTTATCAGAGACGGAATAAACAGACAAGAAAAGGGATTAACAACTTTCGGCGATTATACATACATCACTTTACTTGACACTAACAGAAGTATAAACAAACAACACAATTAAAAGAAGTATGAACAGACAACACAATTAACAGAAGTATGAACAGACAACACAATTAACAGAAGTATAAACAGACAACACAATTAACAGAAGTATAAACAGACACCACAATTAACTGAACTAACTCATCCATCAATTAATTTCTGGCTCTTATAAAAGCTTAGGTCACAGACACATTCTCTTAAGTCAACTCTTGCTCTAAGATTTCCGCTCCGTGTATTTTCAAGTGATTCCTACATCAATGAAAACTTGCATCACCTCCTCTCTAAATTGTTATGGGTCAGGGGTGGGGGGTAATGCGGACCCGATTCGGCCAGATAAACCATTTACTGACCCGCAAGGCCGGCTTATAATTACTATATATATTCACTGGCCCTTGAACTCAGAGTTAATATATATATATATATATATATATATATATATATATATATATATATATATATATATATATATATATATATATATATATATATATATATATATATATATATATATATATATATATATATATATATATATATATATATATATATATATATATATTCCCATCCCACATGAGAACAGTTCAGCAGGTTCGCTGACCTAAAAAGGACACTCACCTCTGTTCTAGGTATCCCTGGTCTTCTTTTTCCCCTGCAGGTTTCATGCCATTCAGTAATAAGCATTCCTTAGAGCGCTGAATCGATCTCCTGATCGTATCCTGTTCTTATTTAAAATTCTTCGTTTCTGTTCTTATCTTGCAACTTAATATTTAAACGAACTCATGACATAAGAAAATATATAAAATAAAGCCAAAATAATAACTTCTAATAAAATCTAATAGATTATGAAGATTTCTTATGAAGTACAGACACGCAAGATCTTGTTAGAGACTTATACCTCGAATGATAGAGTGTTTGCAATATTGATCAGATCTTTATGTGTGAGAAATATGACGGTGCTTCAAACAAAAACATTAAAAGAATGATGTAAATTAGGAAAATCATAGTCAAAACTGTCAATAAACTGTCAAATGCTGCAGTTTTCCCGTCAAGAAGTTGCAGGGAGGGAGTTTGTAGAAAACCATATCACTGTCTTCTAACCTGTCAATATTGTTAAGGAAGTCAAGAATGTCCTGCTCGTCGTCTACTCATCTAAGGACCTATGTTTTTGTTCTGCGTTAAGTTTCTCTTGATCTTCCTCGTTTTCTCTTGCCCTTAGGTGACCATATCAAAGCTTGATCGGGAGAAAGACGTTGGGGTGTTAAGAACTATCTGCTTACAGCTGAATGGATTATTTCATCACCACAACATGTGCAGCAGTAACATTGTTGTTTTTCTTTGTTCCCGTTTCAGATACTGACAACACTCAAGCATGAGGAATTTCCTCTTCCAACATATGGTCACCAAGCAGCAGCAGCATGCCGTAATGTCTCCCTTATCCGTATCACTGACACTTGTTCATAAAGTCTGTCTACTATTTTATAGCTGACAACACTCAAAAGACATATAAGAATGGCTTCCTTGTACTCGGATTTATCCATATATACTTAATCCTTCTCACAGATTATTGGAAATCAACATCAAACTTAGAACAAAGACTAAACACCTTTGAAAAAAAATGTCTTAGAAGGCTACTGAACATAAGTTAGTCAGACTTCAAATCAAACACAGTTGTCATACAAGAATCAAAACAAGAATATGTATCTACCTATATTAGAAAGTGTCGCTGGAATTACATCGGACACGCGCTGCGTATGGATACTGAAAGACTCCCCTGTCAAGCTTTGATCTGATTATCAAAGGGTAAGAGAAAACGAGGAAGACCAAAACAAACATTATGTAGAACTATTACAAGAGAGCATTTCACCATCGGTATCAGAAACAACGAAGACATAAAGCACATTTCAATGAAACGAGAGATATGGAAATCTATGACATCCGCCTTATGTGCCGTCTTTGGTCCTAGAGGAATAACTAACTTCTCAAAGACCAGTTACGACTGTCCAGAGCACATAACTCCGTAACCTAATAGATAACCCCAGGAAACTCCCAAAAAATGCACTTGTAAACAAATGGAAACGACCATGTATCGGACCTGCGACCTCGTGAGCACAATGAAAATACTTTAACTATGACCGTCTACAATATAAGACCTACTAGCTAATAGGGAATTAATTCTTAAGGCTGACGGGAATTGAACCAGGTTCGTTCTATCGGCACCGAATCACCTTGTAACTAACTAGGGTAAACATGTTTTCCGTACTTGGCCAACCACATCCTGAAAAGAAGGTGTAATCTTGTCAAGACATTCAGCCTTTGTACTCAAGTCACTGAGACGGACCAATCGAGAAAATGACTATTACAACAACAACGACAAGCATTAAGTATCCTCAAAACCACAAACATTGAACATCGGAACTCGTACTACAATAGCCTACTTGTAAACATAAATAACATAGAGACAAGGACAATTTTGCTTCAAAAAATTGCTTATACAAGTAAATTCAAATAGGAACTTCAATGCCCATCAGTCTTATGAATTTTTTTCATTTATCTTCACGCCTCCAACTTGAATTTACTTGATTAAAAATCAAGCGTTCTTAATTATTCATTTGACTTCCGGCGATTTTCATTGGTCACTATGATTATACTTTGTGTGACAGCCAATGAAAATCAAGGGAATATTCAAACGAGTCATTTTAAATTATCATGTGCCAATAGTGTAGATATACTGTAGAAGTTCCTGCCTTAACCACGAAGATTGCCTAATTTTCTAAGGGTAAGAAGGAGGGTTGTGGTTCATACACTGCTAACTCTCATCCGTCCCTAGGAAAATAGAACACGACATTTAGCTGTAAGAACGGCCTTTTAATCCCTGGTAGTAAGCTGCCAGGGATTAAAGGGGGGACAGAGAATAGAGTCACTGTTATCTGACATGCACGTCTTAATTGGTGACAACGGAGGTTTCGGGGGGGGGGGGGAGATTACTAGCTGCCTCATCCCATAGAGAGTCAACGTGACCCAAAAGCCGCGCTAAGTCGGATGTTTCGAGTCGAAATATGCAGATATCGTAAAAAGTGGTAAACCATTACACAACAAACCCCGTTCTCTAAACAATTTCCTGCTTGCCCGTGTGCCAACCAGGACCTGGACTTCTAGTTTAGGGTGAAAGGAATAGGGACACTGTCTCCTGTCCAGGTATGTCGTAGGAGGAGACTACGGAAAGTTGGAGGACCGACTGACAACCTGTCTCCCGTGAACAAGAAAGGCATTGTCACTGCATGCCTTGCCTCCATTTCTTAATTTTGTGTTCTGTCAAATGGTCCCCATGGATAGCGGAGAGATGCAGGGAATGCTAGGTGTGCCATCACTGTACATGGGGCAACATATCTGACGAAAGAATGATGAACTGGTTGGTCCAAACGTAAATGTTGCAATCCCAGTACGACGTCATGATACTGTGTTACTACCACATTTGACGGTCTCCCTTCCAGGAATAACTACGCACCAACAACCCTTCCAGGAATAACTGCGCACCAACACACTTCCTGAACACAATCATGTCATTAATCAGGCCCGTAGATAAGGAGGTATATTCAACTCCCACCCTTCCCCCTTAGCAAATATAACATGACTTTTAGCACAGGAAACTTAATAAAAAGGTACTTAACCAAAGGGTTTTTTAAAAAATCCCTCCCATAGCAATATTTCTCATAAACGGTTGTCTTATTTTCCGAGTGAAATTTACACACGAAAACGTACGAAAGACCATTTTGTGTTTATTTAATTTAAGTAAATTCGCTGGTTAGGGTGATCACATCTACGGTCCTGCCTTTGATACATGTATGCGTTTGAGTGTCACCTCGGTTACGCAACTAAGAATGACCTATGCTTTTGCCAGAAAGTCTATGCCCAGTTCACAGTTACAAGACTACTTCATCATCATCATCACATGCTATTACTGCAGGAGTTTGAGAAGAAAGGCAGAAGAAGAGTTATAGGAAGCAAGCAAACAATCTTGTAGAAACCACCTCTCCCCCTTCTATTTTGTGGATTTTTCCCCACCAAAATGGCCATCAGAAACCTTACAAAATACGAGGTGATAATATTTTTTTTGGTACAAATAAAAAATATTTTTGGTAAAGCAGCCACGCCTTCGAAATACAATTTCTAAGGATAGCTATTGGAGTCACCAGACTCGACAACATGCACAGTGAGTACATCAGAAAGATAATAAGTATAACATCATACATCGAATATATAGAGAAACAGCATATAAAATGTTTTGGGCATTTTATGAGAATGAGTGATCAACTTCCCATAACAGCTTATAACAAGATGGAATCTGCATACAGAGCCAAGCGCAGACCGAGGAAAAGATGGATAGACAACATCAAGACCATCCTGAATAAACACGACTACACCTCAACCAGAGCCGCACATCTGGCTCTGGAACGAAGACTACATCTCCTTCACAAACCCCTACGCTAAACGAGAACTGTAGAAACTACGACAACACCATCTAGGGATAGACAATAGACCCACACTCTATTTCGAAGACGATGATATAGCACTGCCAACTTCCCTTGTGGCAATATGTGTTTAATGTTCGTATTGTGAAATGTCCAGGAACTTGGGATAAGTAACAGCTCTTGATAGCGATCTGGATATTTTTAGCTATCCGGGACATCAGTTTTACATAACCATAGCACGTAGGCAATGAATCCTGGAACAATCAAATACAGCATCAACAACATAAACTCGGATCTGACAAACACTGAGCCCGCACGAATAACCCACAAGATTATGAAACAATTCTCACAGAAGCTCCTGTATTGCAATCAATAATTATCTGAGTTTGATTAGTGAAGCGAAGTCCTTCTCCAGAATATTCCGGCGAGCATTTCACAAACAGCGTCACTTATCCTGGCTGACACTATTATCCTTTGGTGACTGCGTATGTTTTGCCTCTAGTAAAAGAATACGCGAGAAAAGTCGAATCAGTAAACACTGACTAACAATTTTTTTTTGTGTGACTAACATGTCTAAGTTTTTCTTGTCACTTTCAATGCGCTGGTTTAAATCTACAAACCATTTTTCTCTATCAGGTCGGGATCTCTAAAAATACGCAATTGAAGTGGGTTTTTTAAATAACACCTACAGTATTACAACATCATTTGTAATAGAAGAAGAACAGTTATGTAGGCCTGAATTTCTTTGCAGTCTACTTCCGTTAGTGAATGGCATGTCGTACAATGCGATGAAGCATCCAACAGTAATCGGCAAGCATGGTCACATTCCACTGTCCTTGTGACTCCATCAGGGCGATATCTTGATGGAATCGTTCTCCGTGTTCATCGCTGACTTCGTCAAGGTTTTCAGGGAAAAAGCCAAGATGTGAATCGAGCATATGGATTTTGAGGGACATGTTACAGCCCATAATTCTTTATGCATCTAAACACTGCTTGACAATATGCATATAATCGAAAGATTTATGATTTCCCAGAAAGTTAGTGACAATAGATTTCAACGCCATCCATGCGCGAAGTTCACAACCATGTAACAAGTTCTCGAATTGTTTGCAATAATTTTCCCAATTTGAGGTCCTACAAAGATACCTATCTTTGTATCGCTAACTTGAGGAAACTTTTCTAGAAGATAAGTGAAAGCTTTGCTTTTTTTATATAACGCTTTTAGAAAATTCTTCATGCGCCCCAACTTTATATAGAACTGTGGTAAAATGATGCTGTCTGTGTTAACTAATGGCTGGTGGATTACATTTGTATGCCCCAGATGCACACGATTCCTGATAAGGCACACCTTTCTTGTATAATGTTCATGTCTGTTGTAGCTTTCCCATTCACATAGGAAGGAACACAATTTAGTATATCCAGTCTGCATGCCCGTGAGAATTGCAGATTTCTAGGTCTCCACAAATCCGCCTTTGGTAGACATTGTACTTTATTTTTGCCAAAAATATATTCATATTGTTATAAGTTTCTTTCATATGAACAAGGTAGGCAACTGGAAATTAAAATACATTTCCGTTATGCAATAACACGGCTTTTCGACTAGTTTTGGAAGTCGATGAAAAGTCGCCATTTATTGACTATGTGCTCATGAAAGGTGAACCATTAGACCTCTTACATCTTTGCAAGAGCAAATATCATCATAAACCTTAAAGTATTGAACTGTATCTATGGCAAAATTCAGATATCGGAGTATTGGGTGCTAATGTAACAGTAACATGGTCTGCACTTATGTGTGACAGAAACAACTTGTTACCGAAAACATATAGTTGACTGTCTGTCCTGGACAGACTAGTGTGACAGAAGGAAGATCTGCAGCGTCACAATAAATTGCGACGAAAGAAAATGCCTTTTTGAACTTACTGGAATACTGGTGCTGTGACCAGGTCTAAATCTGTGTCATACTGCTCGACATCAATCAGTTAACCAAAGCACTCCTTCACAAGAATATGAGGTTTATTTACACACGCTGATATACATCAATTAATAGCATCATACTCATAAGAGAGGCAAATAAACACAAGGCACAAGTCCCAATCTAGTCTTATTCGAGTCCGTCCTCAACTCTGCAGACTAATCCTAAATTATCTGCAACTGGGCAATAATATAATCATCTCAGATTACAAATTACGCTAACACATCCAGGAATTGCTTCACTCTGGTTATAAGCTAAGTCTTAGAGAGTATACACCGACTAACTATCTGACTTCGTCTTTCCTGGGAGACCGAAGACTCTGTTTCAGCTGCGAGACTAACTAGGACTTGCCTCTCCTGGGAGACAAGTACTGACTGTCCGAGACAAGCCTGATAGAGACTGCCCTCTAACCTGGGAACTGACTCCGGGGACTGCTCCTGGAGACTACCCTTGGGGACTCTCGGCAGTCGATAATGCCATCCTTCTTCCCCCTCCACTCCTAAGTTCCTCCAAACTTCCAACCAATCAAAAGCTTTCATTTCCCCAGAGGAAAACCTCTGGCCAATCAGAAATTGATGCTTCTGGTTACAATAAACCCATGTTGCCTCAGACCAACCAGGAAGCTTCTACCTGGTATGATTCCCGTCTGTCTATTATCTGACATGTTCTTAGGTAAACAAACGTTGCACTTGATCATAGCTTGACACGTTCCTATAAAAACACACAATTTATTGTTTTATCGTCGCTTGACACGTTCTTAGATAAACACACCTTCGCATTGTGTGCCACTGGCGTTCGTAGTGACAACATTTACACAAGAGCAAAACATTCAATGTATTGCATTTCACGCCGTCCATCTCTTGCTATCTGTGAAGGGTTCTCACTTCTTACTGTGACACCCCCTGCCTGTGAAGGGTTCCGCAACCAGATACTATCACACTAAAAGATTCAATTTTTGCATCGCGAACCACGTAATTCCGCTTGTCCTTTTTGTAAGAACGTGACCACGTATTAGATCTGATAATTCTGAATGGTTAATTAAGTTAACACCAGCATTCACCGATATATAATCTGAGTCAGAATTAGTTTCTAACGCAGATGAACTATCACCTTCTGATGGTTCATGCACGTCCGAGGGATATTGTTCGTGTGCGACCGGTATTGGACACGTCATAGGATCATGGGGCACTAGTTTCGAAGCAGATTCAATGTTTGGATAAATCGCAGACCTTCGTGTTTTAAAAGTTAAACCATGGAAATTTATCAAGCAGAAGTAACAATCAGTAGCATGATTTTTCGGTTCATGGCATATTACCGGAACTCCAAAAGGCATCGGCGGAAACTTAAGCGATTTTCGAAATCAACCTGCCAATGTATTTGCACAAGTCGAACAAACTGCAATTGGCTTCAAGATTTATGTGCATCCTCAACTTTCAAATCGAAATAAGTTAATATGCTTTCTTTAGTAATGATGTAAATTTTTTCTTGTGAACATGATCGGCAAAATATCCGCACACGTAAAAGAACAAATCAGCAGAATTTCTACAACTTCTAGAAGCCAAATTTCGCTCAGAATTAGTTCAAAATACAGTAACTGTCTGAAAAATAGCGCAACATATGTCAGACATGTTTTAGAAGTATAAAAAGTAGAATTATTTTGCATTATATTAATTTGTAAAAAGTTATATAGTATAAATGAAAACGAAACATATAATGGTTTTTCAAAAACTATAGATTCATAAATATCTTAAGAACCCCATGTGATAAAAATAGACGGATTTCAAATATGAAATCAGCGCTAGAAACTTACATAAGAACGCTTATTCTTATATAAGAATGAAAAGTGTCGGACAATAAAATCAGCAACGCTATTTGGGATATGTGCGAAGAAATATTCTAGAATTCAGACTTGATTATGTCCATTAATAGAGATTGTCCACATTACCTATCTGCATCATTATCTATCTACATCAGATAGAGATATTTCTACTGCGTAATTTATCTTAGCTGATCTGAGCTTTTCATTTCTTACTTTGTGGATACTTTGTGTCGCTGACAAAAGAATGGCAAGGATCAGTCAGCCAACTGGTATGACCAGACGGAAGGACATAACAAGAGAAGGAATTAGATTAATTATACTACTCCAAAATGTTTTGTGTGTATAAACTGTGCGATCTCTTGTGCATGTTGAAGTTTTCTGCGAAGTCACTTACAAGAAAGACAGAACTTCAAGACTTGTCCAGTATTCTCTAACTTGCAGAACGTAATAGAAAGAGAGAAAAAATAATAACCCATTGACGCAATTATTCATCGGGCGTCTGAACATCTACCCAGTGCCAGTAGGCTTGTGTCACGCGACTTAATCTATTCAAATGATCTGAAAGAAAAGAGCCAGTTATCATGGCAAAGGTCCATTATTTCAGCTCTGTGTCCAACAGAGGTCGTGTCGTATTAGTCCATCTCCAAAAGTTTGGTAGCATTCGTGACCTGAAGGAAGGAAAAAGACGACTGACTGCACGAGAGAGCAGCCTGTCGTTCTTACGTTGTCTGGAATTTTCTAGAGGAGTGATGGACCGTCCTCGTGATAGCGAGGCTTGATAAGCTCGCGTGCCCAGACTCCGTTATTCAGCCGTCCTGATTAAATCGTGTTCATTTACATGGCCGCGGCTTGCCAGGACTGTGCGTGACCAGGGTACAGGAGGAGCGAAAAATCGCCGGATGTCGGCTGCCGTTAGCCTTGACTGAACCCATCAATAACACGCACTCGACAACGATAAATAAACTGTTTCTCTAGCGACATCACGAACTTTTATTTGTCCAGAATTCCGCACAGGGAAACAAGAAAACTCATCACGCGTTTACCCCATTCTTTCATCCTCCTTCTTTCGTCTCTTGAGACAGCTTTAGTGGTCTACTCACGCACTCAGAACCCAAATCAGACTCACCCTTCCACCTCAGTACAGATATTTCCTTTGCTGCAGGAGATATGACTAAAAATGCATATCTTTTGTGGAAACCACAAGACAGTTATAAAATATGGCTTCTTGTTTCAAAGATTGTTTAGGTCGACTTATTTTTTATTTAATTTTTTTATCACGGATGTAAACGTATATAAAAATTTGGAAGACAGTAGGCGAGATTTGAACGAGATCCGTTCAGCTGGCACCACCACGCACCACAGCGTGATTCAACACGTTTTCCGAATTCGACCAATCCATTGTCTTTTGTCTATCCCCAGGTGAATGATTGTTGATCGCATTCACACTTGCCGTTAAGCGTAGGGGGTATCTTAAGCTGTCGTTTCAAGGCCAGATGTGTTGCCGAGGTTGCATTTAGTCCATGTTTGTTCAAGGTTATCTTAATGTTTTCTATCCACCGTTTCTTGGTCTACCTTTGGCTTTACGCCCGGATATTTTTGTGTTATATGCTCTTATTGGTATTTCGTTTGGCTTCATTCTCATAAGGTGACCGAACCATTTTACTTGCTGTCTCTCAATATGTTCGATACATGATATTATACCAACTCTTTTCCTAATTTATTCATTTCTTATTTTATCTAGTTTGGTAACCATTGCAGCTTTCCTCAGACACTTCATTTCACACGTGACGATTTGTCTTTGCTGCGAAGCTGTTAAAGACCATGTTTGACATTGGTAACAGTGTTGGTATAAAAATTGTAGATATTATTTGTTTTTTAATTTCCATCTTGATCTTTGGATGAAGAAGTAATGGTGAAAGTTGGTAAGTCACTGTATTTGCTTTCTGGCCCCTTGTTTCTATTTCTCTGTCTAGTCTTCCATCTTCGGAAAAAAATGCTGCCTAGATATTTAAATTGTTTGGCTTGTTTCTCTTTCGTGTTATCTATTGTTATATTCATTGGTGTTGAAGACTTGCTAATTTTCATAACTTCTGTCCAATCCATATCCCTCCAAAAATGCAGACAGCAGAAAACGGGATTCGAACCATGTCCTTCCAGGAACTAACGATTAACCCAGTATTTTAGGGCTATTAAGTGATTTTTGGGCTGCTAAGTGATTTCTGGGAATTATAAATACATTTAGTGGGTTACTATTACTTTCTGAACGGTGAATGGGCAGAGGTGCTTATGACGTGGTTTGAACCTCGTACATTGGCCATCAGAGACGCGTTCTGTACCACTGAGTTAGACAAACGTATATAGTGCATTTACAAATCCATCCGTTCTTTGAAACTCCAAAGGTAAAAATTGATGAAATGTAGAATGGAATCTGTTAGTGATCCTGACGTTCAAGATGGTATTTTTCCTATACACATAGACTACAACTGAATAAAAGGCTTCTTCTCAAAGCAATGCATTCTGTTGAGATTTGGAGTCATCTGTGTATAAAGTTCTAGGGGAAACCCCCACTGCACATATGAAACAAGAACTTTGCCGTTGGTCATACCCGGGGATCGAAACAGACAGGCAATATGTTTGAGTGAAAACGAGACAGAAGTTTTAATATTTGCTTCTTTACGCTATACAAAAAAATAGCAGACGGAATTTCTTCTTCTTCTGCGTTCGTTCTCAAACTCCTGCAGATTAGCGGGATGTAGTCCGGAGAATGGAATGCGTTGTGTCATGGTTTACAGCATTGCTGCGATATGTGTGCCTTTCGGCCTGGCATATCTGACTACAGCATGGCTTTGGGTCACTGACCCTATATGGGATGGGACAGCAAACTCCATCCCATAACCTCCTTAGTCGCCTCTTACGACATGCATGGAAGGTAAACAGTGTTGCTATTCTTTGCTCCCCTTTCGGGCCCCGGCAAGACACGGGCGACAGGCGGGATTTGAAAACATAACTTAATGTTTTACAATATCTTAGAAGTGTTCCTAAGGTGCACATAATAATGAGAACATTCATTTGAACGCCCTTTGTTGACATTTTGCGCGATTCGAACCTCTTCTACAAATAGTATTTACGTTTAACAATTTGAGGGAAATTTTCGGCTAGAGGTAATATTACTAGATTTCCAGCAGGATGTAGTCCAGAGAATGGAAATGCGTTGTGTCGCCGTTTTATTTGCGCCAATGGCCCGACACATCCGTCTTCGGCGGGTATTACTCACTATAAAAGTGAACAGTTTACGAAATTATAGTAGAATATATCAAAATCACTATTTTGTCGGCAATGGTTACAGAAAAATGTTTACAAAAATGTGTAGTTATTTGCACAATCATGAATTATACAATTCTAATATTATATTAGGCTCTGTGGTGGAGTGGTACAAAGCGCGTCTGTAACGACAAAGGTACCGAGTTCGAAGTTTGATCCCCGTCACAGGCAATTGTGCATCCGGACAGTTAAGAAATCAATGGTAAACTACTGAACGTATTTATATTGCAAGGGAAATCACTACAGCAAAAACAAATTGGGTTGATGGCTACGTCCCGAAAAGGATATGCTAACAAAATGTTATAAAGGAAAATGTAAGACTGCGTGCACAAATCATTATGATACTTGCAGGGGTTCTTGAGAGCGTCAATCAAAATCAGTCATCATGAGTTTTATATTCCGCTATAAAATACTCCTACACGAAAATATACGGTAGTCATCATCCTCAAGTGTCATATCGTCTGACGTAGGCGATCATGGATTTCCACAACTCTCTATTTCCAGTATCTGTTATCGGGATCGTTGTAGATTCTTTTCTATACCACGATGTCAGATTATCTAATATTTTTTCACGCTGTCGTCCTCGACCTCTCTTGCCTTCTATCTTGTCCGTTGCAACAATGCTCTTCAGACCTCCTTGTCTCATAATGTGACCAACAAAAATTAAGAATGTTAATGATATTATTAAGTAACCCCATTCGCATTTAACTCAGTACCTCCTCGTTAGTTTTTCTAGCTGCCCATGCTACTCTCGCGCATTTTTCTATGTTATCACATCTCTGCTGCCTCAGATTCTCCATTATTTTGTTTATTTATTCTCCACAACTCACATCCATAAGCAGTGAATGATTTATGTATAAGCTATACAAGCTATAGCTTAGGGCCTTTTTAGAGACCCCCCCCCCAAAAAAAAAAAATTTAAAAAAATTGTCCAAGTGAGCAATTGTCATATATTACGTATAAAGAACGTATAAAGTGTCCAATATCTCAAATAGCTTATGGTTATCAAGTCTATTTCTGGTCCTGTCCATAAGATAGAATCGATGTCTATGTAGCTCTGAAGAACTCCCTTCCACTCCTTGAAATAAAAGGACACATTGGTTGGTTGGTTGCTGATCCAGCGGTTCATGGGCTCATGCCCTTTGACCTAATGCCATTAAATGGCATTATATTGCTGGGAAGTCTGTGGATTTTCGGCCCACCCCGGGACAGAGCCAGAGAATAACTATCACACCTCCAGGAAGGTAAGTTTCAGCATATGCACTGCTCCGAGCCACTGTAACCAAGATAGAGTTCCCTGTGCTCATTCCCCGCCACCAATTGACTACTGGTTATGCCGAACTTCTCTATTGCTCCAGGCATGCAACCAAATGTTCACGTCAAAAGGATTGTCACGTCCTGAGTCACTGTGCCTCTATGAAGGGTCTAAGCCATAGGATAAAACAGTGCTGTCAGTTTCCTCCACCCCAGTGCGGCACAGTACATTTCGGCCCCCCCCCCATACAGAGTGTGCATACATATATATTCAGGTGCACACGAAACAAATTTCAAGAACAAAATAAACGCACAATTGTATAGATGACGTGACATGAAGCTTCTATAAGAAGATAACCTCAATATAACGGTATGTCATTCATTAAGGTTTTCTGTTGCATGGGTGGTTTGTCTAGTGGGCCATTGGTGAGACCCACAGACGCAATTATATGCGTACAAGGACACATTACACAGTCAATTCTTTATTTTTAGTAATGCAGACTTTACATGCCCTATTATATTTTCTATTTCTGTTAAACTTCTTCCATCTGATGTCATTGTTCTCCTCAACTAACTACTTGAATTTGTGGTCTATTTGAGTAATTTACTTTGCTCTTGCGCGCTGTGAATTTAACTCTTAGAATTATCACTTCTGACTTCCTGTTATTTATACAAGGTGCTAAGAAAATAAAACTCTATTAAGTAATGTCAACTGTACCGACACCAACAGAAATACGCAAAAACAATGAACAAATGTTAGACATTTATATCTTGTTTGGTTAATATGACCCAGACAAAGCGTTGAGAATTGGCAAAGATAAGGCCTCAGATTACGTTACCTTGTGTCACAATTAGACAATCACTTCCAATAGTACACCCTTCTAAATACATTCAATCAAGTGCCATGCCTAGTGGAGGAGGAAATCATGCTTCTCAATGCTTCAAAAACTCTCTATCACCTGCGTAATACATTGCGTAACAAAAACAGTGTCACTTATCTTGCCTGATTTTTCCGTGATTTTCATTGACTGGCAACGCATAATATACGCAAAGTGACCAAATTGGATCAGTCGCATCAGACAATATAAATGACGCTCTTTGGAATCAGCACTAATCTGGAGTAGATTTGCTTTAACAATAGACAATAAAACCTGAGAGATATGTCTTAGCTGGGTATACTAGTGCTTATGATGCAGCAGCATCAAACCAATAAACATTCATGATCAAAGTTGTGCCACTAAAGAAAGATCAACAATAAAATCCCACCATTCTTCTGTGCTCAGTTCCTAGAATGTTGTCATGTGACGTATTCTTTCCAGAACGTAGACTTCCTTATGAATATCCTGAAATCCCCGCGGTCTCTGACAAGTTGTCCCGATTCCTCTAGCTGTGCATGCATTCCTGAATATATTTTGTCCAGCGACGTCTTGGTCGGCCTCTGCTTCTACTGTCTTCTATCGCCCCCTCCAACAACACTCTTTCCATGTCATGGCGTCTCTTCACATGGCCGGGAAAAAAATATTTTTTTCTTAATATAGTGTTTAAAAGCCAGCCTTCTTGAACGTTGATTGTTCTTAGCATGTCGCGGTTGGTCTTTCTTGCTGTCCATGGTGCTCTTATGACTCTTCTATAGCACTTAATTTCGAAGGCCTCTATTCTCTTGGCTAATGTAGACAAATTTAATCCTGTTCAATATTTGACATAAGTTAATACTTTTATTATTCAATATTTCCCTTTGACCTGCTCTTCTACTTACATTCAAAACTGACTATACAGGACATTATTGGATTGGGAATCATACCTCATCACGTGCCAAAACCATATATATATATATATATACATACACATTTGAACATATACATGGCTTGGGCACGTGATAATGCATGATCCTGTCATTAATTATGTCATGCACATAGATAACATGTTAAATTCGTCATACAACAGGCTAACTAATTAATTTAGTCATACACTAGACTAGCAATTAATTTGGTCATGCACAATGATATAACACTAATTTGGTCATGCACAATGATAGCACATTAATCTGTCCATGCACAAGGATAGCACATTAATTTGGTCATACAGTGGAATAGCACATTAATTTGGTCATACACAAGGATAGCTAATTAATTTGGTCATACAGTGGAATATCACATTAATTTGGTCATACACAGGGATAGCAAATTAATTTCGTCATACAGTGGGATAGCACATTAATTTGCGCATGCACAAAGATAGCAAATTAATTTGGTCATACATAAAGATAGCAAATTAATTTGGGCATACACTAAGCTAGAAAGTTAATTAGGTCTTATGCGGGGCTAGTAGGTTGATTGGGTCATTCGCATAGGTAGCATGTTAATGTGGTCATACAACAGACTAACAAATTTATTCAGTCATGCAAAATAGAACGTTTCACTAGCTTCGCCCTCAAACACATGTAATTATCTGATTAACCGTCTAAGGTATCAATACTATTTTGTGCATGTTTCATTTGGTTAGACCGTGTCTTTCGACAGTACTATAGGCCTTCCAACTAAAACATAAACGACCTTAGGGGCCAATTTCCGTTACTAGATTTTTTCTGTTGAAAGTTTATACAAAAGATGATAGTATATATGTTGATGCGACCCCTTGCCCAAACCCACGCACGTGGTTGCGTCTGTGTGGGTCTCACCAATGGCGCACTAGACATACCACCCATGCAACAGAAAACCTTAGTGGATGACATGCCGTTATAATGAGGTTATCTTCTTAGAGAAGCGTCATGGCACGTCATCTAAACAATTGTGCTTTTATTTTGTTGTTGACATGTGTTTCATGTTTACCTGCATATATATATGTATGACTCTGTGGTTGAGAGGGAGCCAGAGATCTACTGTGCCGCACTGGGGAGGAGGAAACTGACAGCACTGTTTTTTCCTATGGCTTAGACCCTTCATAGAGGCACAGTGAATCAGGACGTGACAATGCTTTTGACGTGAACATTTGGTTGCATGCCTAAAGCAATAGAGAAGCTCGGCATAACCAGTAGTCAATTGGTGGCGGGGAATGAGCACAGTGAACTCTATCTTGGCTACAGTGGCTAGGAGCAGTACATAGGTTGAAACCTACCTTCCTGGAGGTGTGATAGTTATTCTCTGGCTCTGTCCCAGGGTGGGCCGAAAATCCACAGACTTCCCAGCAATATAATGCCATTTAATGGCATTAGGTCAAAGAGCATGAGCCCACGGACCACTGGATCAGCCACCAACCAACCAACCTTGCCCAAACCCCGGCCACAGAACGAAACATATCAGAATTGCTAATATGCAATTTTCACAATAAAATATTATTTTTGTACATATGAAATATTTTGAGAAATCAATAGTTTACTTAGACATACTGTCCTTTTTTTAAAGAAGGGAGTGGGGTTACGTATTTTGTGTTCCTCATTGTTAATTATGAGGATGTATTATCTAAGCATTTCAGATTTTCAACATTAACTGAACAAAAATAGATGTGATGGATTTTAGAGTTATACATATAATTCTGCTTTCCGTGTACATGAAGATTCTTAAGGTTAGCGCAGAATTAAAATTACAACATACCAATAGCAAAATTCAGGATTTAAAAAAAAAATGTATGACTGTAGCATATACCCGCGTACCACCCAGAGAAAAGCACTGACAATACAAGCATATTGAGTAAAGTTTTAAATTACCAAATCGGTGTTTAAATGGGAAACAGTCTGTGTTGTGTAGCACTATAAATCCATATGCTAATCTGAGTGCTAGTGTGCTATATCGCAGAGGTTATCAACGTAGGACATACACAACCCTCTTGACCGTGAGAACAACAGAGGCATGAATATGCTAACGGAGAAAGATTTTGAAATTAGGTGACTATGGGTCCTTAAGGGTATGGGGGTCACATGAAAGCAGCTATTTGAACATTAAGTAACAATGTGTACAGTTAAGTTTTGAACATTGTTGTCGATCTGCAAAGAAAGACAACAAGGGGCAACATAAGGTTGAAGACAGTGATATCTAACCAATACTTTTCTAAAGATGTGTTTGTTAGCTTGTTTGAGAACCTCAAGAGTTGCGAGCGATTAGCTATTACTTTCTATGTGCAGTGGGGTGGTTTTTCTGAGCTTTCTTTCATAACCAGGAGACTTCAGCTTTCGGGTTAGTGCAATGCCTATTGAATGAGACTTCTATTCATAGGCGGTCTATAATTGTATAGATGACATGCTACAAAGCTTCAATATGATAGCCTCAATATAACAGCATGTCATCTACTAAAGTTTTCTGTTACATGGGCGGTTTATCTAGTGGGTCATTGGTGAGACCCACAGACGCAACAGCATTCGTTCTATGGATGTGAAGCATGAACTGTGCGCAAAAAAACACTTCTGAGGCACAAAGACGTAGTAAATACTATGGACATCATCATCATGTAGCTTATCATGGACAGGATGTAGCAGTCATCACAGAATTTCAAAACACCTGCTGATCTTGAGCTAATCTCCATTCTTCTGTGAGTATCATATTCAGGTAGTCCTTAATATCTTTCGTTCATATTCTTCGTGGTCTACCTCTAATTCGTTTCCCTGGTGTCATTTCCACCATTAAGATCGTTCCTATACTACGGTATTTTTACGTTGTTTAGCGAGATCTCTGTGGAATCTACATTATTTTCGCATCAATCATAGGCAGCTGAGAAAATAAATTACATGTCCTCATAGTTCATGAAGTCAAAAGACATAATAGTCAAAACTACTTCAGAGTTGCTGAAATAACAAATTGTAGCCAAATGTATCTCCGAGTTGCTAAAGTAAAAAGAGTAAACATAGCAGTTATTAGATGCAGACTGTCAAGATTTAGAGAGACCATGTGATTAAAAAAGGGCAAATATTGAAAATTTAGTAATCACCGGAAAGATCATGGGGTGTATAGACATGGGAAGACAAAGAGAAAATTTTCAGGATTGGTTTCAACACAAGAGACAATGAGTTATGGAAAAACATGATCGCCTTCTCGGAATTACACTTGAGGTAAATGCAAATAAAGTAAATAGGTTACTATATCAATATAAAATAATAAAATATAGAAAATAACAATAAATAAAAGGAACAAATACAATAGTCAACGTTTGGCTGATTAATCAAATTTGGTTGATTTCCTGGTGGGAGAAATCCATTTTGTTTATATTCGTTATGGTTTTTTGTTCTTAACTGTTTTTGTTGTCTTTAAAGGTCCCAATTGGACCGACACGTTGACTAATGTATTTGTTCCTTTTATTTATTGTTATTTTCTATATTTTATTATTTTAAATTGATATAGTAACCTATTTACTTTATTTGCATTTACCTCTATTTGTATGGTTACTGCGGCACTTCCTTTTTGTCGGTCATCCTCCGATATTTGGGTTATTTATAATAACACTTGATTAAAAGTCTAGATTTGAATTTGCAAATTGTAACGAACCGGTGTAATGTATTACCTGCAATGAATCTGTTCAAGTGTATTGAGTGCACTATGTAATGTGCTTACTATATTATGAAGACAGCAATGTATTGACTGGAATACACAGATTTAATGTATAATGTGTGTTCACCCCATGTGTATATTATATGTAAAATGTAGATGATTCAGTATGTAGATTGAATTGTGTTGGAAGTAGAGTGTAGATTGAAATATATTCGCAGTAGTGTAGATTGAATTGTAATATATTATAGATTTATTGAATTGTTCGCTGTAATATTAGATTGAAATATATTGACTATAATATGTAGGTTACAGTGTGTATGTTGTAGGAAATATTTCAAAACGATCAAGTAATATTTCTATATATTTAATGCATCTGCTCCTATCATTTTGTGTTACACTAATCGCGTGTGCAGTGCTGGATGGCGCAGGCAATAACAGATATTAGTACGAGGCTGCACCTAGTACAAGTCTCTGGACATAAATTATATACGTAGATACCACATATTTGCTATGTAAATCACATAACAAACGAATATGTTATAAATAGAATAATCATATACGCAGGATTCAAAGAATAATGTATATCAATAGTCAAACAAAGAAAGTTAAGAAAGTTAATGTGGCTTAATCGTATCACCCAACTTGACTATCTTAAAACAATCTTACAGTGAACAGTGTAGGATAATCTTGCAGTGAACAGTATAGGTTAGAAGAAGCAATAGGTGCCATGGATTTATAGCATCTAGGAAAGGACAGGACTTGAATTCTACACACTCATCCGCACCGCAGACGATTGGAGAAAACATATCTTCAGCAGCAACACTACTACGCTGGAGGATTCTGGGGTATACTACTAACTACTAACAATAACTAACAACTACTACTAACAACACATACCACTAACTACAACATACTAACACCCACTGCCATTACCACCACTAGTGTCTATCGGTATCACTATGGTCATGATTTCGTGATGTCTAGCCCAGTGACTTTCAGCTTCTTTTTAGCCCGTATATCGCTTTCAAGTGACATTTGTATCCATGCCCAAGCACCTAAAAGAAGTTTTCAGCTTTGTTCGAGTCCCGTTTTTAGCTAGTCCATGTGTATGTGCTGGTTGTTTGTTTGAGAACCCCAGGAATTGCGAGCGATTAGCTCTTACTTTCTATGTGCAGTGTTGTGGTTTTTCTGAGCGTTATTTCATACCCAGGAGACTTCAGCTTTTGGCTTAGTATGCCTCTACTCTGAGGAGGACTGTAATTGTATAGATGACATGCTAAAAAGCTTCCATAAGAGAGCCTCAATATAACGACATGTCATCTACTAAAGTTTACTGTTGTATGGGTGGTTTGTCTAGTAGGTCATTGGAGAGACCCACAGACGCAACCGCATGTGTGTATGCGCTGGTAAAATATGGAATGTTTTAGCTAGTCCAAGTGCATCTATCTATTTATACGCTGAAGCCCTTGTTTGCCTTGCGGCGTTAGGGGTAGAAGAGCTCTCTGGAGATGGTCTTTCTGTGTGCTATTTGTAAGCTTGCTCCTATGGCTTCTTTGATTTGTGTGATCCATCTTTTACATGGTCTGCCTCTGAATTTATAGCCGCAGTGCTAGATTGGTGCCTAAATATGTACAATTGTTATGTTTAATTTTAGATCATTTGATGTCATCGTTGAATCTCGTGATATCTCGTGAAATCTAGTATATGAGTTTTTGATGTATTAATTTTCAGGCCTATCTAACTTGAGTAGTGTTGGAGGTTGTTAAGCTTACATTGAGCATCTGTGTAGTTTGCGCTTAAATGGGCCAGGTTATCTGCTTAGTCAAGATCTTCGAGAACGGTATTGTTAATCCATTTGATTCCTGTTTGCTCATTATCAGAGCTCTTCCTCATGACCCAATCAATAGCGACGCAAAAAAAGTAACGTGGCCATGTGGGAAAATGAGTATAGACTTCTATTTAACTGCTTCCCATTTTCATTAAAAAAAACAACAAGTAATCCATATGCACTTATTCATAGACAGTTATTGTACTGGACGATATATGCTAGCTAGCTCCTCTATATTTTCAATTACAAAATAATACATAACGTGAACACAATGTAGAGACCCGACTTTCTCTCTCTCTCTCTCTCTCTCTCTCTCCAATCTAGTTCTGTTTCAAAACTGGACACATACCCCAATTAATTTTAGCGTCAAAACGAGATAAAACGATTGAAAAGATTAGCCACCGATGTTAGCCATCAACTTGTATTCCCGAACCCACCATAACCATATTCGGCGAAAATTGCCACATGCTGATTGCCTTTAAAAGTATTAAACATTTATCCACCACTACTATGTGTCATGTCAACTTGCGTTGATGTTCATATATAATTATATATTATGAATGAAACTTGATTAATCTCTCAAAACATTAAAAGATAAAACGTTTACAGAGTAATAAGTAATACATGTAACTTGTATTTTCTTTCGAATATTTGGTTTCGTAACACACTAAGAACGCATAGAAGGTACGTTACTGTTCATGGCCCCTAGCATGAGGCTGTGCTCCGTGATCCATGAGGGCCATATAGCACCAATTAAGATCCGCTGGTTTATCATATTCTCTCTCTCTCTCTCTCTCTCACACACACACACTCTCTCTCCATCGGCCGTTTTGACATTCATACCCCATCGATTATGAATGTTTTAATAATTCGCTCCAAACTTACTCGTCCTGTTAAATCTTCAATAGAACTTATAAAAACGTTATATTAGCCCAGGAACAAACACATGTGCACACGAATGCAAATACAAAACAAAAACTAATAACAAGAAGACACGAGCAGAAACAACTAGGATCGTTGGCAGCCAAACTTGTGAAATTGGAAGACGGACGGAAAAATGAAAGCAATGATTACTAGAAAGCGTACACAGCGCCAAGATGTCTACACGTTATGTGGGTAAATCTTCACTATCACGCAATGCATCTCGCTTGAAATGGCCAGAATTCACCAAGAGCTAAACCAGTATCACGCAACAGAACTTCATGAAAGTCACAACATGCCAGAATAAAGTTGTCAGAGCCGTTCAGATCGAGCAACAAGGGAGTTGGCCAGGGCAGTTCTGACACACATGCCATAATAAGTTAAGTGTTATTAGATTCATATCGTATTTTACTCTAAAATACAAACTAGGCAACCAATTATATGCAAGCAGCATTTGGTCAGTGTCCATTTTAAAATAATAATAAGAACCACTGCTAAGGGACAATTACTCTCGATATATGTTCCATGAGGGTATAATTCATTACAAATAACTTGACTGTGCAAGATATGTGCATAACACGATAATGAGATCTGGTTCATTAAAAGTAGAGGTAAGAAAAAACGGCCCGCCTAGATTTTTCTTTCTGGCCGACAAAACTGATTTAAAAGTACTACAGCGAAATCCCTCTATATCGCATGTTTTACAACACATTTCTTTATTAGCAAAACTTTTCAAAATCCCCAATTATATGTATTCTTTATTGATGTTTATGTGATTATCATTTATTCGTGTTTCTTGGATGACAGAACTCGACAAGATCTTGAGAACCGTGCATTTATGAATTTGTGAATAGAGCATGTTAGGATCAATTCAGGTCAGTCCTACGTGTATATCCTGTTGTTCTGTCATTTTTCTGTTTGTTTTGTTTTATCGATATCTCGTTGGGTCCTGGCAATTTTCTATTTTTGTTGTTTCACCTCTAACCTTCTAGTTCTTTTCCTGTATTTATCCATATTTATTTGTCATATGAACTTGGACAGTGCTGTTTTTACTCGTCGTATTATGTTGTGAATGTGTTCTTGATACCTTGATAAAGTCATTTTGGTCGAAACGACAATGTTCGTGACAATGTGATTAACAAAACTTATGCACCATATTTCCTAGTTTCACCCGTTAGATTTCAGTTATTACCTATTGTCGATTTGTTATTGTGTTTACTATATATAAGCACATATTTCATTGGTCCGAAAAAAAATTGTTCTTAATAGTGGCAAATATATTCAATATTTTCAAAGTGGCAAATAAAAAGCATGGAAAAAGTCATGTATTGTCACTTTTGAAGGATGCTTCCGATGAGTCACATAACTGTAAATTTGACCAGTGGATCTGAATAAAGGCATTATCTCATTTAATATTTTTTACTAGTGACTACATTTTTCAGAAATTTTTACAACATGATTTATTCTCTGTAGACTTATTGCACATGATTGACGTGCGCGAAAACTTGTCATTTCAGCTAAACAGTAAATACGTAAGCTAGTTCCGTCTCAAACCATTGAGGTATATAGGGGAATATACAATTTTTCATTGACCAGTGGCATGCATAACGACGATTTGGTCAGTCTCACGCTTGCATGCCAAACTTTCCCAGAATATATGGTACCCGTTTCTTTAGTTTTGGTCGACCAAGAAGACGTTTATGTTCTAAGAATAATTTTCCAGTTGAACTAGAAAATCAAACCTGGATCACACGACTAAGAAGCCGATACACTAACATCTGAACTGTTGCGGTTCAGTTTAATCAAATGTAGTGCACTTATATAGTTACTACTACTAAGAAGCTACATCTTTCCAGTGGCAACATACAGTTGTGAGAAGTGAACAATGACATCGACAATGGAAAAGAAATCATCTGCATTCACAATGAAATGCTATAGAAAGATCCTAAGAATATCATGGACAGAAAAAAGAATCAACAAAGATGTCCGCAAAAATCTGAACATAGAAGAAGACTGGCTCCACAAAACTATCAAAAAAACGCAAACTTACATATTTCGGACATATATAAAAAAACAAAATGGTTTGCAAAAATTATTCACGGAGGAGAAAGTTCCAAGAAGGAGAAGAAGAGACAGACCAAAACCACGATGAACATATGAAATCGAAGACCTTCTGAACATGACACTGGAAGAAGCTGGGCAGAACCGTGAGGCTTACAGAGTGGCAGTGAGGACAACGTTCTGCTAAGGACACGTAACATAGAGAGTGTGTATATATATATATATATATATATATATATATATATATATATATATATATATATATATATATATATATATATATATATATATATATATATATATATATATATATATATATATATATATATATAAAATGTTATGTAAAGTCCAGCTTTGCCAACATGGTGGCCCCTATGGATTATGATCTATTAATGATTGTGAAGGATACTGCATGAAAACATAAGACAGAAAAATATTCCAAAAAAAAATATTTCTGAAAATTCAACAAAAAAACATGACAAATGTACAACAATTGGATTAAGGTCTCTGTACACAAGTGTTGCTAAGATACTGTAATATGATCGGTTGCTCGCATGGAACAACAAGCAGCGTGATTCTGATTACGGTGACTTTGGCCAGAATCGAGAATCGATTATTGCTATGTTAGTATGGCTACGGCGTGCGGCCGAGTATGACATACTAGCAATTGCAAACCATATTTAACAGCAATCATCCATTTGATACTTTTGAAAGTGAAGTTCTGAGTTTTGAGTATGCAGGCGATGTAGTTTCATACAACTATTTACAACAGAGTAGGCACAATTTTTGAGTTGATGGACTGGATTACACTATTTTCGTGTGGGATAAGGGCTGATTGTAAGATATTTGAAGTAAACTAAGATATTTGAAGTAAACTAAGATATTTGAAGTAAACTAAGATATTTGAAGTAAACTAAGATATTTGAAGTAAACTAATTAATACATTTGAAGTAAAAAAATGTTTGGGGTGCGTTAAGTTAGGAGAGACCTACACAGCAACCGTGCAAAAATTGTATCCGGATCTGTGAGGTTGTCTAGAAATCTATAGGAAACAACGGGACAAACGAGCGCTCTCTCTCTCTCTCTCTCTCTCTCTCTCTCCATATATATATATATATATATATATATTCTTTATTATGGATGTAATGTATGGGAATAAGTGTATACATATCGAGTGTATTATTTAACATAGTATTTTGAAAAATTGATTTTAATGTTAAATAATACACTGATAATGTTAATTTGTGAAAAGAAAAAAAAAACTCTTGGTATGGCCTGGTTTGTGCATGTGCCATTATGTACAACATTGTAAAATATTTTGGTTTGTGATTCTCTTCTTCCCCCCCCCCCCCATATATTTTTGTAAAAATATACATATCCCACCCACACAATCAGATATATGTGCCAGTGCCAATGTGCCGTACGGAAATCTTGAAAGCAATCCAAACTTCAGTAGTAGTTATTCTTGATTGATTTAAACCAGAACGTGTCTGGCTCAATACTAGTCATGTTTCCAAGAGGCTCTTGAATTTATCAACACTTTCCATTCATTCGGAAATTGTTCAGTTCACTCTCAGATTAAATGATGAAAAGATTTAAGAAGAATTACGGAAATTACACTAATGGCACGTGATAAAAATGATAAATAGTTCACCCGACTCATTGTGAAACAATTGTTTATTGGTCATGAGACAACATCATTGTTCTCTAGGCAGACCTATAAATGTTGTCTTCCCCAGCAGATGTCAAAAATATGCACGCTTATGCTCCTGTAGCTCGGTGATACTATACATTCATAAATAGACACCGAATGTGGATATTTCTTTTAGTACCACATTTAATACCGAGATCCAACAATCGCTCTCTAAATATGTAATCAATCACAGTGTCAAGTCTCCAGCATTAAAAATCCATGAAGCAACTTCGACATGTCCGTTATCCATTATTAATCAAAGCTTATTATGCATATCAGTCTGTTTTCCGTACATGTGTAAGTCAATAAATCTGTGTTACCCGTAAAGTTGAAATTAGTTATAGATGCAATCATTCATATCGATATCGCCCATTTTTGATACTTTGAAGCAAGGATTGAGAGTGACACATGGATTGACACAATAGCTGCCTTAGTAAATATAGTCTCTGAGCGCAATTTTAAGGCGACTGTAACATCGTGCAGTTGTCCTTATGCTCCGCTACGCTTGTAAAACAATTGTCAATAATTAATGAACCACAGACTACATTCTCATTTTTTAAAGTCATTCTTGGAAAGGGACCCTTCGAAAATAACCCAAGATCTGACTTTGAAAACCCAGAATTGTTTTTTTAAGGGGGCAGATATTTGAGAAAAGGTCCAGGAGTGGCAATTGTTGTCATTGGGAGTTTTTTTAAAAGTGTATATTGCACAGAGGAAATATAAAAATAAAATGCTGTAAGAAGACGTTGTTGGCTCTAACAGGAATTAAAATAGTTGATACCGTCACAATCACTGCGAAGTTAGAAGAAAACAGCGGCTTGAACATTCCATAAATATCTTTTAAAAAGTACTCGACCAGTTAATGCGATGAATAGAAGGAAGGAATATGTGAGGACCGTGGCGACGAAATGTTAATCCTGAAGTGGAGAATTACGACAGTATGCAACTCTAATATTACCGTACCAGAGGATAAATTGCGCTTACCGTATTAGAATTATGGCACTAGTTTCAATTTCCAAAAATGTAAGTGATTTTTATGCAGAATTATTAGTTTGAATACAGAAGCCGCCGAAATTCCCAGGTAGTCTATTTATGTCGCGTTTCTAGAATGTTGTGCGTGTTAAACTTTTGTTACAAAATAACCTATTAGATAAGTCGACTTCCTACTTCAGTAGTCAAAAACGTTCGATAAATTCTCGGCTTATACACGGTAATATATGATAGACCAACATCTATCGGTTTTATGTTCTCTTTAACCATCTTGTTTATTTAATAAGAGAGACGAATTTATAATTTTAAACGAGAAAAAAAAAGTTACACCATTCTCTTAAAATGTTGCATGACTCAAAAAATGTATTTGTTACTAACCTATCCGTAAACCTAACCATTCCCTCCATGGAAACCCCGTTCTATGATGCAGCTGTTACTCACGTTGTGCCATATACGTGCATTTACATATGACTTGCACGCATAACTGGGCACAGACACATACAACTAGCATTTATTAACATTTTAAGTGTCGTACATCAAGGTCGTGGTTATGAATTCGTTTGATCCAGGATAGATGATGGGACACAGAAAGTCAGTGTCCCACTTTTCACTAAATAGATAATAATAATAATAATAAACCCATAACACGTCAGGATCATAGAGGTGTCATAATGCGACATCTGGTGCAATAATAACCTCATAACCCGTCAGGGTCATAGAGGTGTCAGAATGCGACATTTGCTGCAATAATAAACCCATAACACGCCAGGGTCGTAGAGGTGTCAGAATACGACATCTGCTGCAATAATAAATACATAACCCGTCAGGTTCATAGAGGTGTCAGAATGAGACATTTGGTGCAGAAATAAATATACAATATGTGGGATCCTACATAATAGAGAATAATACAGCAGAGACCTTGACTATGGAATGTGAATGACTCAAAACATTTGTTTAATCGCATCTCGTATTACGAGTATTCTTCTTCTACGTTCTCTTTCAAACTCCTGCAGTCCAGCATTCAGACAACGGAATGATTTGTATCATGGTTCACAACTTTAATGTGATATCTGCGCGACTTTCGACGCACATCATATATATGGCGTGTGTGTAATTTTGACTCAAAGGACAACTAACCCCCTGCCCCCTCTCTCTTAAAATTGTGTTTAATTGTCGGTAACCGGCAGCACATGAGCGATCACGTATCTAAGACTCTGAAACACAATTCAAACGAGAGTGAAAGCAGATGTACTCTACTGCAAGGGTCGGCAACCTTTTGCTAACTGTGTGCCAACTTAAGGTTTCAAATTATTCAGTGCCAACTTGTATATCATTTTATACAAGTCGAGGTCAATATTCTTATTTTACCATATATTTATTTTTATATTTTAATTAATTAATATATAGTGATATTCAATAATATGTAACGTTGTAAACAACATTAAAAGAAATCGAGTTTCTTGAAAGGTTTTTTTCTTTAAAAAACGTTTTTATTATTAATGGGAGATGCCCTTGCATGGTCTTGGCCAGTTGCTCAATATCGACAACATATTTTTTCACTTTGAGTGTGACACAATTTTCTGAATGTTCAGGCATTAGGCGACTACGCTGTGGATTTAGCACTGCTTTCATGTGAGAGAAAATTTGCTCACAGGTATAGGTTGATCAAAAAGCTGAAAGAAGAGCAAAAGCAATTTTCTTCAAATAGATGTAATAATTTGAAAGGGATGTCCAACAGCTGAGAATAGCTGCAGACTTTTCTAGATTTTCATTTTCCAGAGACTTCCGTAGTTCAACAAATTTTAATGTCCATAATTCTGAAGATCTGAAGTCAATCTGTTGCTAAACCCCCGCTAATCGATTTATAATCAACTTTATAAACGTAAACAGGAAACGTGAAGAGTCTGCGTGCCATTTGAAATTGCTTGGCGTGCCAAGTGTGGCACGCATACCATAGGTTATACCTCTACTGCATAAAACTAGGACCCTTTACCATCACCTGTCACGTAAAAAACAAATTATTATCCTCGGACTGAGATATAGTCACAACAAGCAGAGAAGTCACAATTACTGAAGGCTCAAAATTAGATAGACAGCTCGCGTTTTGCCAGGGTCAGAACAGGAAACAAATAATAGCGACACTACGACCTACAATTCATGTCTTAAGAGGCGACTAATATGGTATGGGATAATTTGCTCTTTCATCACAATGATCAAAGGTATTTTTTTTAAAGTGTCAGATGTGTCAGGCGAAAGAACAGATATCACAAACATGCTGTAAATCATAATATATTCCATTCTCTGGACCATATCCTGCTTAGAAGCAGGAGTTTGAGAACTAAATCAAAAGAATAGGTAAAAGACATTAAAAGACACTATTGTTTGTTCCCATCCCTAGGAATTACAAGCGATGAAGTATTAGTTTCTTATATGAGGTATCTCAAGAGCTTCCTTCCTGAAGATTCCACAACTCAGCGATATGCAATGCTTCACATATGCAATCACATTCTTCACCCTGTTTTCAAAACCTGAAAAGTATACTCTCACAATGCTCTGGGTAGTAGTCTTCTTCTCTAGGCGTACGAGTGGAAGACATCTTCCAGCATTATGTATTCAGACATTCCAATCTTATGAAAGCTAAAATTATGTGGAAGTACAGTCAAATCCATTTTAACAATTTGATCCGGACCAACAAAATATTTCTATAATAACAAATTCAGTATATACAGTATAAATAATAAAAAAACACATAAACTTGGGGATTGTGAAAAGTGTTGCTAAACAGTCAAACTCTTCTTCTTCTTCCTCTGCGTTAGTTCTCAAACTCCTGCAGATTAGCAGGATGTAGTCCGGAGAACGGAATGCGTTGTGTCATGGATTACAGCAGTGCTGCGATATCTGCGCCTTTCGGCCTGACACATCCGACTTCAGCATGGCTTTGGGTCACTGGCCCTATATGGGATGAGACAGCCAACTCCATCCCATAACCTCCTTAGTCGCCTTTTACGACATGCGTGGAAGGTAAACAGTGTTGCTATTCTTTGCTCCCCTTTCGGGCCCCGACAACACACGGGCGAGTCAAACTCTATGAAAAGAAAAGCACAATGGTTAACATAACAGAGGTCGTCGCAAAAGACAACTCTATCCCCCACACTCATCAGTTTTGTAGATGACCTGCCAAAGCTATTCACATCATACATACATACGTATTTCCATGCAGATGATCTGGCTATATGGACCCAATTAGAATACATAGGAGTTGCAAAATTTAGAATATAGGTAGCAATAAATAAAGTCCAAGAATAGGCAAAAACCTAAGGGTGTTCATATAAATAAAACAAGACTGTCATCACATTCTTCACCCTGTTTTCAAAACCTGAAAAGTATACTCTCACAATGGACAATATCCCACTCCCGCAAGAAAACATATCGGTCTACCTAGGACTAAAGTTTGACATGATACTTACAAGAGATAAAATACACAGCAGGCTACACACACAAAAATAAGGAAAAAAACTATCTGGGACAGACTGGGAAGCTGGCATACAAATCATAAGACAAGTCTATGTACGTCATATTTTCCCAACTCTGAAAATAGATTGAGCACATAGGCAACCACAAAATTAGAAGCTGGAAAAAATTCAGAGTGCAGGTCTCCGAATTATTACAGACCGCAGTGTTGAAAAAAATCACAATAATGATGGACAAATTTAGACGCCTTAAACACCACCATATGTAGGAGAAAACAACGAACTAACAATAAGTCGACTGAAAAGACCAAGTTTCAACCACCTATCATAAATGCTTATGAAAGTCAATGAAGAGGTAACCAGCAACAACCCGGAATAATGTGAACAGCTAAAAGCATATTACAATCCCATGCATTCTATGGACACTCCTACTGCTCTCAAAGCAAAATACTTGATCACATAGACACCGCATACCTCAGATCACAATGGATTCATGTCTTCACAGATGGATTAGCAGAAGATTCAAAAAAGAAAGAAGGGGCCGGGATACAAATACGCATAACAAACACCCCAAAAATAGATTTATCGATTGCTATTGGCAAATTATCAACAAACTACAGGGCAGAGCTACAAGCAATTACAAAAGCATCTAATGCACTATAAGAACAGAGACTTAATGGAACAAACATAGTCTTCCTGTGTGACTGCGTGTCAGTTCTCCAGACCAATCAAAATGAACTTATAGATCTAACAAAAACAACCTCAAAACTTCTAAATCAACTGTCTACTAACAACAAATTAGTGCAGCAGTGGATCGCTGACAGACTGACAAAAGCAGATATAAAAAAGGAACAATTCCATCACAGAATATCACTGACTGAAGCAAAAACTTTCATCGAAAGAAAATACAAACATACATGAATTCAGAGAACATGCAGAATTTTCCACAGGAACCCATCCTAAAGCTGAACAGTTCACGGAAGACTGTCATCTTTAGACTTCACAGAGAACACTGTAGACTACAAGCATATCTCCGCAAAATAAAGGTTGACAAAAGCACCAATATCATGAAAAAAGGGTTCCCAGATTCCAAATCACTTTCTGCAGACATGTTCACTCTTTGGCGACTTGAGGACTAAATCCTGGCCCCAGCTAGCCCATAGCTGAAGGTGAAGCTGTGGGGCAACCGTTAGAACCTCCTGCTGAAGACTGAATTCATGGAGGTGGCCCTGCGACCTGTATACACTTCTGAGCATAAGAAACTGGTCACAGAAGAAGAAGAACGGGGAAATTTGTTATAAACGTGTGCGCTATAAACAGATTCCACTGTATTAATGTTGGTCTAGCATTAACAATACAGTCCAATATGACTGCATGACTTCAATACGATCAGTGAACTCACATGAAGAATATAGGGACTACAATAAACGAATATAGAAAACAGTCTCCTTGAGTGACTGTATTTTTTTGTTAATTACGGGATTAAAGCTTATAATTGCCGAGGGACGAGCCCTTCCACCAAAGACAGAAGTCTTCTTCTTCTTCTGCGTTCGTTCTCAAACTCCTGCAGATTAGCAGGATGTAGTCCGGAGATAATGAATGCTTTGTGCCATGGTTTACAGCATTGCTGTGATATCTGCGCCTTTCGGCCTGACACATCCGACTTCAAAACAGAAGTCAAATATGGTTATATCAGAACGTGTTGGCTTTTATCTGTGTACAACTTTATGGACTGGGACGAAATTAAATTATACTTGGAAAAGACATCTATTGTACTAGGCGTTTTTGTTGAGCATTCCTCTGTTCAAATGCATATTGTGTTGTTTGTGTTGTCTAATTGAATTGAAACCAACAGGATTGGTGGAAATCTTGAGACGGACTGTGAGAAGCCATTGAAGGGCTGGTAGACGTCATGTATGCTTGTTTATGTGTTTATTAAGTATGGGATAAAAGCCGCTGTAAACGGAGACAAGATCATTGGCACCACAAGTTCAGTCGGGCCACTGGCGCAAATAACAAGGCGACACAGTGCATTTCTATTCTTTTCACTACATTTTTCCTCACAACTTTCTTCCGCTGCATCCACATTCTGAAATAGATCCATGATCCAATCTTTCACTTGTAGCTCCATCAAATCATCGTAACTTGCCTTCATATCTTACTTCGTACGGTGCCCATTGATCAGGTGTTCAGTGAAGATACAGAGAACGCTATCAGACATTCTCAATGTTGGCTGACACTAGGAAATTGGTACATTTCTTTACGTTCAATTTTCCGATGTACTCGTAATAGTAGAAGTTTGAAAATAAATGATGTGATTATGTCTTGGTCATATTAACTTAAAGACAATGTAGCTGCAAGTTCAGCTCATTGAATTGTGAGAAAATATTAGCTAGTTAACCAATAGCACGCTTAGTGGTCGCGAGTTGTTTACCAATAGAATTAACTGATTCCAAGAACTCAACAGTACTTTCACAGAGGAGAAAATACACACCAGACACTCGCTTTTCGAAAGCCACCTTACTTCCAACTTACGTCAAGAGTCTTACTATCAAAACGCTATATATGATGGGACAGCCAATTTCACCCCAAAACAACCTTAGTCGCCTATTACACATGGAAGGTAGGTAAATGTGTTGCTATTATTTGCTCCTCTTCAGACTCCAGCAACACATGGGCGTAATGTGGAACACAGCTTGTTTTTTACATTGATTGCAATCTCATCCATACGCCTCTGAACGATGCTATTACTGAGAGGAATTTTAAGATCGTATCATGGTATTGGAGCAATGCTGTTCATAAAACTCTTATCATGAGTTACATTATTATTCTCCTCGTGAATGGGCGGTATGATCAATTCTTTTGCAGTTGTGTGGGTGTCTTCCATATTTTGCTATAAGCACAGCTATGTTGTATGAAGTCAAAACAGCATCCTCGTTAAGCCTTGAAGTAGAGGCAGACATATTTTTCATTGTCTTCTGTTTTTTTACGTTTTTCACTCAATCTCTGAAAATACGTTACATTTTTGTAACATTTATCTGTGAGCCGTCTGAATATGGTCACTTAATATCGATAGCTGCATAATAAGAAAGAATAATAATAATAATAATAACAGCAGCAACAACAACAACCACCATAATAATAATAATAATAATAATAAGACGCATATCCCATCACTGTCGTAGGGATGCCATACTGGAGACATCCTCACAAAAAAGCTCTCCAAACACCTCTGTCCTCAACCATTTGGAGGAGATAAAATAATATACATACTATTCCTTGATGTTATCACTCCCGGATTTTCCGACTTTTCTCCTTTCACCCTCGAATGTACCTTGCAAGTCGAAGGGGGCAGGAGTAGAGGAGGGCAAATAATGATATGGACAGACAACATCAAGGAATGGACAGGACAATATTTTTCCTCACTCATCTGTACCGTTGAAGATAGAAATCGCTGGAGGACTCTGTGCTGAAGCATCCAATGTGGTACCCCTACCACCCTGACGGGTTACGGGTTTATTGAATGGAATAGTAATTTGCAAAATAATTTTGAAAAGTGAGTCGTATCTCGCTACATATCCAAACCAAACAGGTAAGCCGTTTCACCACTGCCAAAAGTGGTTCTTGATGACCTGCAAGTTTGTTTTCTACCGGACGAATATATGAGACATGTGTTCTATATAACTAACAGCCCCGTGGCTGTTAATTTCTAAAATCTAATGTCTCACTCATTAGTTTATTGTCCATCTCTCTTTCTACTCATTAGTTCATTTTTCCACTTCATTTTCTATCGAGTACCTGATTTTCTATCCCCTTTCTACTCATTATTTGATTTTTATCTCAATTTATATATATTAGTTCATATTCCATCTCCCTTTCTATCCGTTAGTTAATTTTCCATCTAATATCTCATGCATTAGTTTATTTTCCATCTCCTTTACTACTGATTAGTTCATTATTCTACCTTACTTTCTACCGATTAGTTTATTTTCCATCTCCCTTTCAACTCATTAGTTCATAATTTCATCTCACTTTCTACCCATTAGTTCATTTTCCATCTCTCTTCTACCTATTAGTCCATTTTACATCTTCTTCTCTACCGATTAGTTCATTCCATCTTCCTTTCTACCCATTAGTTCATTTTCCATCTCCCTTTCTACCTGTTAGTCGATTTTCTTTCTAATTTCTTACACATTAGTTTATTTTCCATCTTCAATCACATGTTGTATACAATTCACTAACACCCTCTTATCCTCATATTTTACCTATCACTCCTTTCCCTTGCTATTTGTTTCTCTTCTCCTCTTCTCGTAGGGTTTGTCATCCGTCGTACTATATGTGTTCACGTTTAAATCCGTCGCTGTTCGTCCTAATGAAGGCTTTTTCTTATTCAAAACGTCATCTATCCGTGTGTTCTGTTTTTTTTTCTATTGGTAACACTTTAATTTATTTCCGTTTATACTCACAAGTGTTATGTGTTATTGCATTCCCTATATTTCCAGCTTTGGTGGTTTATCCCTGACACTCAGTTGATTAACATGTACCACACATTTTTCTAAAACTGGGTGGGTATGGGAACTCGTCGTGATCTATAAATATTTTCAGGTGAACTGAAATCGAACTAAGACCGCCTTACTATGAAGCCAAAAAACTATCAACTGAGCCACCGCGAACCCGACAGCACCAATAAGCAGACAAAAATAACTTGGCACTCTTGGACGATTCATCATAAACATCAGCTGAACATACACGTAACTGTCTGTCTTGACCTTTATTTGTAGTCTGTATGACTTTGTTATGTTGATTCTTGAAACGACGTTTGTGAGTCGAGTCCATTTAGATGCTGCTATAGCATGCTGGGACATGTTCTCTGTTGACATATTCAATGATCATTAATGCAGGCGCACGCGCAAAGCTTGAATCCTGTGCTTGCTAAGATGGCAGGGGTATACTGTGGAGCCAAATAAAAAAGCTATCCGGGAAATGAGCGGGAATTTCAATGAGAAAAGCGCCTATTTGAAATCAAAGCAGCGTGTAGTGACCTTGCATACAGAATCAGCTAATGGCTCTTTATGGGCCTTAAGTCGTATCTCGAAAAACACGTTTCTCTCCCTCTTCACCTCGTAATTTTATTTCGCTTTATTCCAATCCTTTAACAATCTGTCCAGAGGGTATTGCTCACCCAAACTAATATAGTCGCTTTATAACATGCACGCAGAAGTCAATATAGCGGTCTGCAGTTTCACAACGTGTATATAAACAACACATTCGCTAAGCCCACTTTCATCTCTACATTTTGTTCGAATTTATTGAAATTTGGTTTCCTTCTTTGATTCATGTAGTTTATGTTTCTAAATCGATTCAATTACAATTATGACCCAGAGCATTGTTTTTTTTAAATTATTTTTGTTTAACAAAGCTTTCTTTGTTCGCTTACATACTTTCAAGTTAATGATTTTGCTAAATTTAGCATTCAACTCGAGTCTACAAAGTATCAACATTTTGGTAGACGAAAATTTAGAACACGGAGTAATGAAAGTTTACGAATCACTAAATAAGGGTTCCATTGCATAAAACATCGACTTGCTAGAGTTTTTCTTAATCCCATGGCCAGATTTAGACTTGATAGGGCCCTAAGCTATATGAGATATGGGGCCCTAAGCTATTTGAGATATGGGGCCCTAAGCTATATGAGATATGGGGCCCTAAGCTATGTGAGATATGGGGCCTTAAGCTATGTGAGATATTGGGCCCTATAACGATTAAGAATATATAGATAGTGGGAAAAATTTTTTTTGGTCAGGACCCTAAGCTATAGCTTGTTTAGATTATGGGTAAATCCGGCAGTGTTTAATCCTGAGAGCTAGAGCCCCCTTTCAATGACGCATTTTTGTAAACACTCTCTTTTCACAACAATCGTATCCATCATAAGCACATTACAGTTTAGAATAATGATTCATATAAAATTAGATTAATCTTCTTCTTCAGATTTCATTCTCAAACTCCCGCTGGATTTCTCTTGTAACAGGGCAATGGTCCTACAAGATTTCCAGTTGAATATAGTCCAGAGAATGGAAATGCGTTGTGTTGCCGTTTTATTTGCGCCAATGGCCCAACACATCCGTCTTCGGCGGAGATTAATCAATTTCTGGAATTGTAAAGTAAACGGTGATATGAACAGTAGGCTACATACTACAATGCTGATGTGAACAGCAGTTTACATACTACATTTTTTAAGATGTTTGCGCAGCGTCTATTGCTGTTTAAAGTCAAGGATAACACACGATCTTTGAACACAAAACGCGCACAAAGTGTACCCAATAATTGTGACCGCCTAAAAAAAAGCTCCCTGACGTTTCCAAATTGTCCACAAGGAAGTGGCAGCGCAACCTGTTTAGTGTCCCCATATGTACATTTGCCCCTCTCATAAGAACATACCATCCTGCAAAGAGTGTCACTCAAGTCCGTGGATAACGAAGGTGAAATAGGGGATGGAGTTTGTTAACTCTCACTTATGACGTTAATACATGGCATAGGAGCATGCATGCCGAACCCCTCACCCCCCCCCCTACTGGTCTTCCCATAAAGGTCACAAACATCTCATAAAAACGAAAAACGGGTCAATTTGTGTATTTAGGTTAAACTCCTCCCCCCCACCCCAATCAAAGCCAGATCTTTGTATAGGAGATGGGCCATAGTTCAATCAACAGAGGCTGACAACTAGGACTGGTCAAAACCTCCTATAGTCAAGAAATATCATAGTCTGCCCTAGCAAGTACAGGTACTGAAGACATAGGCAACCAGCCAAGAAGTGCACACTAGAAAACAGAATTTCGCACACGTACACAATGAAAATATAAAAACTGGACACAGCAAACTTCACAACCACTTGTACACACAATTTAGGACTGGCAAAACAATCATGTGTACATGTAGACAGGTAAATCAACCATGTGTACATGTAGACAGGCAACACAGCCACGTGTGCGTGTAGACAGGTAACACAGCCATGTGTACATATGAACAGGTAACACGGCCATGTGTACATGTGAACAGGTAACACGGCTATGTGTACATGTGAACAGGTAACATGGCTATGTGTACATGTGAACAGGTAACACGGCCATGTGTACATGTGAACAGGTAACACGGCCATGTGTACATGTGAACAGGTAACACGGCCATGTGTACATGTGAACAGGTAACATGGTCATGTGTACATGTGAACAGGTAATACAGCCATGTGTACATGTGAACAGGTAACACGGCCATGTGTACATGTAGACAGGTAAAACAGACTAAAACATATCCTCCAAGAATGTTCTGAGTATGAGAAGCTGAGAAGCATATACTGGCCCATCAGGGCCCTAGATACGTCTTCAGTACCGACAGTGGGGTATCTAACGAATATGGTCATTCTCCGATTTCGTCTGTAAATCCGTCTTTTTCTTGAGAAAAGATGGCCATTCTGATAAAATCGTTGGTCGGGTGAGGGGGAGTTACCCACCTTTCAAATTATATTCCTATTACTAAGTTATGTTCTGGTTTCTTAGAGGGATGGAAAAAGGGTTAAATACCCCAACATTCTTCCACACCCCCCTTACCTACGGGCTTGTGGCCCATAGGAACTACAGTAGAATTAAAGCTATATGGACCCCTTGTATGAGCTGCAAAATATGATTCATTGAGGAGACAAAATTACAGATAGAGAATATTTTAAACTAACGAAAGAAGAATAATGTGAACCCCTTCTTTACAGGAAACGTATCCGCGCACCGATAGCACGTAACTATATAGTTTCAAGTTAATAATCTACTGCACCGATAGCAGGTAACTAGATAGTTTCAAGTTAATATATATAATCTACTGCACCGATAGCACGTAACTAGATAGTTTCAAGTTAATAATCTACTGCACCGATAGCACGTAACTATATAGTTTCAAGTTAATAATCTACTGCACCGATAGCAGGTAACTAGATAGTTTCAAGTTAATAATCCACTGCACCGATAGCACGTAACTTGGTAATTTCAAGTGATAATCCACGAGGATCTCGATAAAATACAATTATAAACAAGACGTAATGGTTAGGTATCAAGCCCGCGACATAAACTGGCTCCATCACCTCTGTAGTCATGTGGACAGGCAGCACAGGTGGAACATATCCTGCAGGACTATACCAGTTACAGACTGATCACTATACCATTATAGACTGAACAGTATACTATTATAGACTTATATATCCTTATAGACTTATATACCATTATAGACTGAACATTATACCAATATAGACTGAACATTCACCATTTGCAGATTGAGCACCCCGGTGTACATAGACAATCATCCAGAGAAAACTATGAAAGACTTGAACAACTTTAAAATACAACGTTTATCGAGAGAATGAACTTAATGTGTAGCCATAGGTAAACAACAGAGAACAAGAGGATGGAATCGGAGAACATATGAATGTCAGGAGAAAATCAATAAGTGGTTATACAATAACTGAATGAACGGAGACGGAACAAAACGATTGACAGATAGATCATCATAGTTTTAATGCAGTTTTCAGGGTTCACATTAAAGTATTTAAGACCTACTCCTCAACGTATTGTGAGCTCTATATTTTGTTTATTTGTTATCCCTCACGCGCTATCATATGCTAGTGCTAGCCAGGATTACCAGATAATTGGAGCTATTTTTGGGTAAATTGTTTGGTCAATACTGCCAAAAATGACCAAGTTTCAAACTTGTGTATAAACTACTAAAAACATGCTGAATTTTCCAGAATGCTATCTTTATATAAACCTGTCTTACCTTACAATTATCGACATTTATTCGTTTCACAATGACATATATGTTACTGTTAACTCAATTTGAGTTATTTTATTGTCATTTTGAGAGTCTGAGCTTTCTCTAGCCATGAAAGCAATAAAGGTACTTAAAAGTTGTATGCATAGTAAAATACGTGTTACTTTTCACTATGTATTCACTAAATTTTCGGTATACCAATACGATCCCTTGTCAAAAACGTTACTACAGGAAACAGTCGAAGGTGCAGAATATCAAAAGGCGCGGTTCCAACAACTCAGAAGACGGCTGGATAATATCAAGGACTTGACATGGTGTGAAGTTTTCAAACTCAACAGGATGGTAGAGGATAGAGATTCGTGGAGATCTTCCTGCACCAAATGTCTCCATGTGACATTCCGACTATCCTTACGGGTTATCGGTTTTATTATTATTATTATTTTATTAGTGTTGTTATTATTATTATTATTATTATTATTACTATTATTATTATTATTATTATTATTAGATTACATATATTTTTTGTTTTATTGTTTATTCGCAACACATTACCATTTTCAGACATTGTTTACTACATACAAATAGTTCATTCTTGAGCATTTTCAAATATGGAATATTTTGGGAGTCCGGCAGAATAAAAAAAAATTTTAAGGGGCCCTACAACTACAAAATGTTTAAAAACCATTTCATTTTCATTCATTTCATTGTACTCAAGTTTATCCCATATGTATTACATCCCTCCGACAGAGCAGTACACTGCTTGTCGAGACTATCGCGCAAAACACGGAACTCCGCAACTCAAATGACAATCCACAAAAATCTTCAAAAGTATGTGCTTGTAAACACGATGTCTGCAGCAACAGAAACAAAGAGAAAGGGGTGGGGGGACAAACATGGTCGTCAAGATAAGGATACAAGAAGAAATTGTATTTCGTTGTAAAATGTGTATATATACAAAGAAAACAAACCAAATACAAGAGGAAAAATAGTATCTAAAATGTTAAATTGGTACTTCTTCTTCTTCAGCTTTCGCTCTCACATAACCACAACGAATATATCGTGTGATTTCCGCCGGGGAGCGTGAAGTACGTTGTGCCGCAGGCTCCACAGTAAAACTGTGTTATTTGCACCTCGGTTGGCCACTTTGTAGTCTGGACGTCCGAGGTCCAGTACATCCGATTTCGTCATCCCTTTAATTCGGGTAGTAGGCGCTATGCTTCCCTAGTCCGTGACAGCCTGCCTATCTGTCGCCGGGCACGCGGGTGTGTAGTGACTCTTCGCCGAGACGATTGTCGTTCACGTCTATCGTGCTCGAGGTGTTCCACCGTCTATGAACTTGCCTCGTGTAATTGTACGTACTGTGCCTGTGCCCATAAGGTACTGAACCGTTTCTCGTCTGCGAGCCTGGTTCCGTATGAGGAAGAACTCCACAGAAGAGTTGGACCCTGGATCTTTGGCCTTCTTAGCCGAGGTGTCATTCACCGACATCGTGAACCTCTCGCCCAAGTTCGAGTCTCACACCACGCGTTTGAGAGCAAGTCGTTCTTGAACTGAGTGACCTTGTCCCAATAGCGCCTGGGCCCATCGGGTACGGAACCCTGTCTCTTCTCGAGCATGTTTCCGGTAAAGGAAGGATCGACATTAGAGTTGGGCCAGGTCGTCTTGCTTTGCCGGGCGCCCATGATTGGATATGGGTCTCTGTCCATAAGGATCACATGTAACTAGAAGCTCGTCTCGAGCTAACAGAGCTTGTAGTTTCCATTTCATTGGAACGTTTTCATTTTCTATTTGCAGTTGACGCTGCCCTCTGGCGCTATTCTGTCTTTTTCATTGTACTCAGTAAGAAATCTATTCGTCTCTCGCCATGCCTCTACCTTTTCATGCCTTTTTTCATTAGCCGCCCCTCCAATGTTCGGACTGGACTGACTAGCGTCACTGTGTGTCGACAGTGCCGCTGCATGTGTTGGTGCTGGTGGTATCGGAGATATTGTCTGTCTCTTATGCATTCAAATCTCTTTCCATCTGCTGCCTCCACATTCTCGGACACGATCCCTAAATGGTTTGGCCAGAATCAGCATGAGCCGCCGTATTTCTGTTCCCAGAGTGCACCGAGAGGAGGTACATTTGGGATCTTGGTTATCTGCCAACCCTGGGTCCGCCGATAGCAATGCGTTCCCCTTGCACCCCAAATTGGTACTGTAGTGTGGCATAGAAGACAAATACAAAACGTTTGTCAATGGATGGTTGCGTAGATTTGAAAAGGTAAGATAAGATCGACAATGCGGAATTCATGGAAAGAACTAAACATACAGAGATAATAATAATAGAACCTCAAGAGAGAATCAGTTTCTCACTCTTATTCCCTATATCTCTCTCTTATTCCCTATATTTGTTACTCTCATTCCCTATATCTCTCTCTTATTCCCTATATTTGTTACTCTTATTCCCTATATCTCTCTCTTATTCCCTATATGTGTTACTCTCATTCCCTATCTCTCTCTTATTCCCTATATTTGTTACTCTCATTCCCTATATCTCTCTCTTATTCCCTATATTTGTTACTCTTATTCCCTATATTTGTTACTCTTATTCCCTATATTTGTTACTCTCATTCCCTATATCTCTCTCTTATTCCCTATATTTGTTACTCTTATCCCCTATATCTCTCTCTTATTCCCTATATTTGTTACTCTTATTCCCTATATTTGTTACTCTTATTTCCTATATTTGTTACTCTCATTCCCTATATCTCTCTTATTCCCTATATTTGTTACTCTTATTCCCTATATTTGTTACTCTTATTCCCTATATTTGTTACTCTTATTCCCTATATCTCTCTCTTATTCCCTATATTTGTTACTCTCATTCCCTATATCTCTCTCTTATTCCCTATATTTGTTACTCTTATTCCCTATATCTCTCTCTTATTCCCTATATTTGTTACTCTTATTCCCTATATTTGTTACTCTCATTCCCTATATCTCTCTCTTATTCCCTATATTTGTTACTCTCATTCCCTATATCTCTCTCTTATTCCCTATATTTGTTACTCTCATTCCCTATATCTCTCTCTTATTCCCTATATTTGTTACTCTTATTCCCTATATCTCTCTTATTCCCTATATTTGTTACTCTTATTCCCTATATCTCTCTTATTCCCTATATTTGTTACTCTTATTCTCTATATATCTCACTCTTATTCCCTATATCTTTCATTCACATTACTCTCAGCTCTAAACTGGTGTTTTTACCAATTTTTGGCAAAAAATTGGCATTCCCTTCGATTGTGAGGTTTTATGAAGAGTGAGAGAGAGTCTGTGCGTGCGAGTGTGTGTGTGTAGGAGACGCACAAGTTCCAAATGATGGTGTTACTCAATGTGGCTGTAGGGCGCAATGCAACTACCCAGAAAGTTCATATAAGGAATCGGTGTGGTGTTTGAGGATTGTAAATACCACCTCCTTAGTAGCAGAGCATAAGATTGTATACTATAACAAACAATCAAAACAGATGCTAAACTACCCCCTCTCCTAGTTAACCGATTTCCCTCCTTCCCTCCCCCCACTCCTCTCATGAGATTTTATACTAACAAACAATCAAAAGAGATGCTAAACTATCCCCTCTCCTAATTAACCGATTTCCCCCTCCCCTACAAAAATCATCATAATTCTCACAAAAATTAGGCAATTATTGTTCTTGTCCCAAAACACCAAAGCTATATCTAGTCATGTGAGCAAGACAGTCTAAAATGGTTGGTTTAACTTCTGAAAGTCACAAATAGGGCTTCAGCAGGCTTCAACACAGTAAAGATCATGAGTAGTGTAGTCAACCTCCTTAGTCGTATCTTAGCAAACCTACATGACAAGCAGCAATTAAGTATTATTCTTTGCTGCTTTACTGTCCCCAAAAACACGCAATCCAGCAATAGAGATAGAACTCAAAATGTTGTGCTAAAAATGGATAGGAAAAACATTAAGAAGACCAACAGAAAGCAGTGTAAGACAAGCATTGTTCTAGAATACACAGTGAAAAAAGAAAAGAGGAAGACCACGACATACGTGGAGGAAATAGTTAAATATATACACAAAGAATGTGTTAGACATGGGGGAAAAATGAAAGCAATAGCTAATGAGAAGATAAGCTGTAAGTAAATTTTTTTAAGGATCTATGTTCCACAAGCAATGAAAGATACATAATGTTGTGGTTTGACTTCGAACAAGCAATCTCACGAACACAAAGCAACTGGTTTGCCCACTTCCTCAAGGGTATACCCGAACAATTAATAACATGAAGAGTAAAAGCTGTGAAGACCAATTCAATTTATGTAGAAATTGTTATTAGTATTTATCTCTCTATTTTTCTTTGTCTTTTTCTCTTCTGCTATAAGGCGTCAATTTATTAAATGATGATCAGTTTTCTGGCTATAGTTGTTTGGTTGCTTTATATGCAGCAATATTGTGACATCTCATCTCCGGACATTGGCAACTACTTCAATCCACTTTCTTCTTGGTCTTTTCTTTTCAGTCTCATGTAGTATACTCTTACTTCTGGTCAATATGAGTTAATTTTCAGTAAATAGTCAAACCATTCAGTCTCCACTTCCACAATATGTTTATCTACAGATGTTGCTCCAATAATTCTTCCATATTATATAACAGCATCTTGTACTTTAAAAAAAGACCATTTATGAAATACTGAAAAAGGTCAGCACAGATAAAATTTATTAACACCAGAAAAATGTGCAGTGTGAAGGAGATAACACATATATTTATGCTTATTTTTTGTTATATGAAATGGTGCAAATTGCCAATTGTAAACATACCTACAATTCAATATACAAAATGGAAGAATACAGTAGAAAAGGTGGAGAATCATTAATAGCTTCACAATAATATCTGATCTCAAGAGCTGTAGCCAGGATATGGGACATTAATCATAGATTGTTTGGTAAAAAATACTTCAAAATATTTACTTGGCAAAAATGGTATATTTTTATAAAACCTAAATATCTGTTCTCTAATTAATACCATGAATATATGCATGTTCAGAACTGTAAGATTCTGGATGTATGACAGAATAGTAAACCCATGTAAGATCCTGGATGTATGACAGAACAGTAAACCCATGTAAGATCCTGGATGTATGACAGAACAGTAAACCCATGTAAGATTCTGGATGTATGACACAGAACAGTAAACCCATTTAAGATCCTGGATGTATGACAGAATAGTAAACCCATGTAAGATCCTGGATGTATGACAGAACAGCAAACCCATGTAAGATCCTGGATGTATGACAGAACAGTAAACCCATGTAAGATCCTGGATGTATGACAGAACAGTAAACCCATGTAAGATCCTGGATGTATGACAGAACAGTAAACCAATGTAAGATCCTGAATGTATGACAGAACAGTAAACCCATGTAAGATTCTGGATGTTTGACACAGAACAGTAAAACCCATGTAAGATCCTGGATGTATGACAGAACAGTAAACCCATTGAAGATTCTGGATGTATGACACAGAACAGTAAACCCATGTAAGATCCTGGATGTATGACAAACAGTAAACCCATTGAAGATTCTGGATGTATGACACAGAACAGTAAACCCATGTAAGATCCTGGATGTATAACAGAACAGTAAACCCATTTAAGATCCTGGATGTATGACAGAATAGTAAACCCATGTAAGATCCTGGATGTATGACACAGAACAGTAAACCCATGTAAGATTCTGGATGTATGACACAGAACAGTAAACCCATTGAAGATTCTGGATGTATGACACAGAACAGTAAACCCATGTAAGATCCTGGATGTATGACACAGAACAGTAAACCCATGCAAGATCCTGGATGTATGACACAGAACAGTAAACCCATGCAAGATCCTGGATGTATGCTGTAAAACAACTGTCACACACATCTAATCACATAGTACCATTAGAGTTCCCTTTCGCTGACCAGATTTCTAAATGTTAAACAGCTAAATAAGGTAATACTAATTCATTTATGATCCAAACGAACCAAATTTAGATGGCATATCTGCAAGAAAGATATAACTTGGATACATCTAGAAAAAGGATTCTATCTGCAATGATATATCATGAATGATATAAAGAAATGAGTTAAGGCTGATGGGAATTGAAACAGGTCCATTCTAGCAGCATAGAATCGCGTTGCAACTTAAGTAAACAGGTTTTCTGTACTTGACCCAACCACATCCCCAAAGAAGGATGTTATCTCATCAAGACAATCAACCTATTTACTCAAGTCACTAAGAACGCACCAATCAAGACAAGGACTATTACAGTAACAAACATCCCATACAAGTATAATTTTTCAGGTGATATTTTAACGATACCCACTATAGAACAACATTGGTTTTTGCATTTTATAAATGTTTTCTAATATGAACATTGGTTACGACTTTCCGGTCACGTGCTGCAAATATAGATCTAGATCTACAAAGGCCGGATGCCGGTAGTTGAATAATATATATGGTTCATTTTGATTAATCTAAATATATCCATTGCATAAAAAACTAAGATGGTTATATTTTTATTAGTTCCTAGATCTACTTCGTAAAAACATCAATATAATTAAGGCCCATGCTTCTAAACAAGCTATGAATAAAATGTTATGTGATGTTGGCACTCCGAATAATTTAAAAGCTTAAGTTGGCACACAGTTAGCAAAAAGTTGCCGATCCCTGTTATAAGGTATATGTATGGTTTTTAAGTTTTGTTTGTTCGTCTTAATACCAAGAAAATATGAGCTACTAGCTATTGCTTCCGAGGTACAATAGGCTTGTTTTATCACAGGCTTCTTGCATACCCAGAAGACATCAGCTCTTGGCGGTGTGCAGTGCCTTAAGAAGACTGCTACTCAGAGAAAGAAAGGAGGAAATTACAGCAATACATGGCTGTCCATTTGCAAAGACACATAACATCAAACAATGGCACTTGTCCTAAGATTCCTTTCGCATACTATAGAAGACATTTTATGGCTCAGATTGCTTGTGCTAGCCACATTCACCTTAACCATGGATTGTTGCTTAAATTCCTAACAGCACATTTGTTTGGTTAACCTTTAGCACTCCACATTAAAATTACACAATTTCCCTCCTGCAACAATATTCATTTTTGACAATTTGCTTTATTTTTGGTGGGTGTTTGGAAAACGCAATAACTTTGTTGTTCTTAGAGACTTTATATATATATATATATATATATATATATATATTTGATGGAAATGATTACGGAATTTAATTATGTAAATTGTGTTGGTGTATGTATGATATGTGATATGTTAGAAGATGGTGAAGACCAAAAATTCAACAACAAAATTAATTTAAATTAATACTGACTCACCTATACTTGTTCAACGTGTGGCATCCCTGATAAAATTCTTCTACATATTTATTTATTTATTGTATTTATGTTAATCAAACTAACATAATATCGCCTATGAAAACAAATAAAACATGTAAATATCACCTACCATGCCGGTCAATTCTCCCCCCTGTCCACTAGATCTAGGAATATTTCAGTCTGATATATAACTTAATGATATTCAATACCAAATATAATTTAACAATACATACGATTAACATCACTGAAATGAAATGTGTGAGACGTATGAATGGAGTTAGCTTGAGAGACAAAATCAGGAATAAAACACTAAGGAAACAATAAGGCATCAAGTCAGCAATAGAATACATCCAGAAACAACAAGTTAAATGGTACGGCCACATAACCAGACAGTAAGAGCAAAGTATTATCCAAAAAACACTTAATAAACGATACGAAAACAGTTTACCTATTGGACGCCCTCGTAAAAGGTGGATAAATAATGTATTAGAGACACTCGGAAATATAACAGCAGAAGAGGCAAATAGAAGGGCAAAAGACCATACACTCACACTCCCCTCAACACCGAAAGGTACATGAGGACAGAAAGAAGAAGAAGAAGAATATAATTCGGTGAAATGTCTTGGTCTATTCTCCAAAACTATCATGTTAATAATATCTACTTTAAAAATAAAAGTAACTCCCAAGAATTATCCCATCAGAATCACAATCTGTAATGATTTCACTGAAATTTACTGTCATTTCAACCCGATTCTCATTGATCACGTCACTCAGCACAGATGACTAGAAATTAAAACAACAACTCCAATATTTTTTCCTCTTCCAAACTTAATGCAGAAAAGGAAATAGAGTATTATTGCTTAATGCAGGAAAAGGAAATAGAGTATTATTGCTTAATGCAGGAAAAGGAAATAGAGTATTATTGCCAGTAAGGTGTCACTGATTCCGATCACGTGAACCTTAAACACCATGTAGCTTCTCTCATGAGAAATTACATTATGCTTAAGGTTCATGTTGCTAAATGTGTGCAATGCACACATCCCCAGTGGCTGTTTATAGATAGAAAGTTGCGGGCGACACCCGTCCACGACAGCGTGATACAGGTTAAGTGCAGTATACCTCTTAAGGTGACGTACGCTGTTGACGTACAACAGCGGATGTTAATCCAATTTGTTTATATCAGAGCTTTACAACCATCAAAAAATAGTGGAGGTGGCAGCTCTGGTAATCGAGGCACTACAACCTTCTTACGGCACAACAATAATACTATTGTCTAGAAAGACAGAAAACTGCCAGTCGGTAAGGTTAGTATTACTAGCAATTGACAACAAGAAATGGTACCTATAGTAATAATAACAGAAGTATGAAAAGAAGTAATAACTTTCACATTACAAGCTTATCTGTTCTGGTAGCAGGTGTTATTAAAGATATAGTAATACTAGTAGTACTAATAGCAGCAACAACGTCAGAAACACATTTTCGAAGTTAACAAAGGGATCCTACCTGTCACTGTCAACTATATTTGATGTTGAGTAGTCTCCCTTGACATTATAGGTTGTATCTTTGTCTATATTATCATTACGAGCAAGCAGTTCCTCAAGGAATCCTAAATCTGACAGATGTACAACCAAAATAATAAATTATGGGTTACAATTTTCCTATACAATAAGTGATTCAACACTTGCTTAATACATTTTAAACTGTATATTCAGAGGCAATGTGTGACCCTCTGAGATCTGTAAGCAATAATGGGGAATCCAATGTTGACTTTATCCATGGACATCTAGATATATATGTATATTATAAGTCCTTGCTTCATAACACTGTGCTAATTTTACTTAGTATATACCCATGTAATGAACATTCTTATGATTATATAAAAAAACATACAACTCCTAATCAGAGTCAAACTCTACAAACTCTCACCTCAGAGACTGGTGCTCTACCCTCGTGGTCGTGCACCTCAATGGTTCTAAAAACAAATAGAACCATTTAATCTAGAAATCACATCAGTTTATTTGTGAAATTCCTGACACCAAGATTTAATGAATAAAAAAAAATTCCAATACACAATTACACTTTCTGTCTAACACTATGGGATTATTTCATAAATGAAGACTACGCCACAACTTTATAGAGTGTTTTTCAAATTAAGAGTAACCTACACCTAGTGGAATCACTTGGACAGATGCTAACAACTTTTCTGTGCCATCATTCCTCACCACAAATTAAGACATTTCATTTGAAGCTATCTGCAGGGAAGGTTATGCCGATTCTATTTTAGGATGAATGAAGGGTTTATTTTACAGCACTGTATGTCAAGGGGGAAAACTTTCCACCATTATGTGAATTGAGATCTTCTCAGAAATTATATTCAACCCAAAATAAAACCCAAATGATGTGGACTTCTGAGTAAAGACATACTTTAGGAACATGACATTGTTCTACCCTATAATGCCAGCGCAATAGTCATTGGGAGGAAAGACCTTCAGGTTCAATGAAGAGGTACAGCAGACAGTACATGAGTGGTTAGACTGGAGCAACCAAGAGCATATTTTTCAATGGGAACTATACAAGAACTTTATAAGCACTGGAGGACTTATATCGAATGCAATGATGACTACATAACAAAATTATAGTTGTGCTTTACGTTTTCAGAACATATTCACTAAAAAAAAACATTTATAGTTTTAATTTGAAGTACTCTGTAATTTCAATCAAATTTGCTATCAAATATCTTTAAAGTTGTGAGTTGTCAATTAGCTGCACTCCGCCGAAGATGGATGTGTGGGGCAATTGATGCAAATAAAATGGCGACACAAAGGTTTTTCATTCTCTGGACTACATCCTTCTGGAAATCTAATAGGACTGTGGTCCTGTTACAAGAGATATCCAGTGGGAGTTTGAGAATGAACGATGAAGAAGAATTAGCTGCACAGTATTCAATGCCTTCTCTATCAAGACACCTGAGAGAACCACACAAGAAAATGTGACTTTTTAGCAAGTTAAAAACAGATTATATCTTATTTTTTTGTTTTTTTATGTATTTTTCTTCATTTTCTTTATTTTTTATTATTTTTTTCTCTCATTCTTTAGTAGAGTGTATTCCAGAAATGCAAAAGTCTCTGTATGCGAAAGTTCTGACGGTTTCAAAATCTGTCCAACCTATCTGATCAACCACTATACAACAAAAAATTCTAATTAGATGATATTCCAATATAGTGATGATTTCCTATTGTGGAAACCTCACATTTCTTAAGTATAATTACATTTACATTTTCAGTGCGACATTCAGATAACCTCGAATTACACATAACGCATGGGGAGGGAGAGGATCAGATGGAATGACCCTGACCATGATCCTAGTTGCCGACATGCACATCACATGGAATATGGTCAAAATCAGCACTCTGCAGGATGTGACAATTGCCTTGTAGAGCCAACCATCAGAAACAGATGTTAGCCCTGCATAATAGGAAAATTCCACCCCTGAAAATTGCCTGCCCTATTCTGCTTCTTATCTCTGTTTAACTTCTTCCATCTGCTGTAATCGCTGCACCTAAATATTTGAATTGGTGGACCTGTTTTAATACTATATCATTCACTTTGATCTTGCAAGGTGTGGTATTTTGTTTCTTTGAAATAACCATTACTTCTGTTTTCTGTATATTTAGGAAGAGTCTGCTCATAATCAATCAATAATCATACTTCCTATGGATTAATACAAACAAAACAAGCATTAGGTTACACTTGTATAATGTGTATGATATAAATATAAATCGATGTAATTGCATTATGTGTAGCTTCTTGATGGTCCAGTGGTTGGCAATTCTTTGCAGTATTTACATCACTGTTATGAACAACTATTTATATTTCTCTGCTTTAAACTGTCGTAGGATTGAATGTCGACTGGTTTTTGGGCAATGGCACGTTCGGTCGCTTGATATGAGGTAATATTGTGATGTTTCAGAAAGTTGTTAATTCCTTCAATCCACCTTCTTCTTGGTCTTTCTCTACTTCTTGCTGTTCCATTATTATGCTTTTTGTATTTTTTTATTGTTGTATGCTTTCGCTGTTAGCCAATATGGATTCATTCTCATAAGTGGCCAAACCATTTCAGTCTGTTTTTCAATATATTTGACTACAGACGTTGTTCCAACAGTTCTTGTCATCTCTTCATTCCTCATATGAGCTCTTCTTGTTCTGTTTGCTGCTTTTCTTATACATCTCATTTCACATGTAACAAGCGTTCTCTCATATTCTTTACTTGGTGTCCATATCTGGCATTGATAACACAATGTCGGTATGAAGATTGAATTTACGATCTGCCTTTTGGATTCCATCGCGATGGAAGTGTGTTTCAAAAATGGTTAAGTAAATAATTTACATAGTTGGTTTTTTTTAACTCTTGAGCTATCTGTCCATTCTTCCGACGTCTGTAAACATTCTCCCAAGATATTTAAATTCCTGCACTTGTTTTGGAAGTTCTTCATTTATCTAACAACATCGCTGTTATCAAAATCAAGATAGAAAAACCACAATACACCTAGAATTTACCTCCTCTGAGTTGGAGGCTTCTTTCTGCAGCATTCGACAGTGCTAAGAGTTGGTAACATGACACCTATCTGAAGACCTTACTTGAGGGTAAAGTTGAAGGGAGGTGAGCAAGAAATAATTAGAGATACAAGTGGGAGAGTAACATCATACAATAGACAGGTTACAGTCTAGCAGAGTGCACCTCCAAAACAAGAGACAGGGAATGTTGGAGGTTTGTTGCTGCCAACCTTCATTGCAGAGATGGCACTTGATGGTGAAGAGTTAGTTTGTTCTGGGTATGAAATAAAGCTCTAGACAAACACTCCATTGCATATTGGAAACAAGAGTGTCATCACTTATTACTCCTGAGAATCAAAACAAACAAAGAAAAAAACAGTCACCAACTTTGGCAAGTCAACATATGGGCAACTCATGAACTGACAATGTGAAGAAAATATAAACAGCACAAATATATGGATCGCTTACTTTTTTGTGGTTCTTTGGGAAGTGAGTATGGTATGGGCTTAGGCACTCTATCCCTTGGTGCAGGTGTATCCAAATGTGAGCCCTGTAGCTCTCTTACTTCATTCAAGTAGTTGTGGTGCTTACTAAGTGTAACAGGGTTGAAGGTTGGTTGACTGTGAGTGATGGAGTTATATGCAGGATAGCTGTGAATGTTATGATTATATTTGGGCATGCTTTGTGAAGATATACCAGGACGGTTTCTAACTTGAGGAATGCGACTGTTCTGAAGTTGTCTAGTTGGTGAAATCTTTTTATTTGTTAGATACTCATGGCTGTTGCTGTTTCTTGCTTGAGACATAAACAGAAGTTGAGCCTGAAATAGAAATCATAAAATGTTGGTTAATCAGCAGCCAATCATACATCAGTTAACAGACACCAAAACAATTAAAACATTCATAATAATCAGCAGCTAGAATTCCTGTAAGCAATTTTAAGATAAAAATTACAAATTAACTACAGTAAAACAATCACTCATGACATCCATGTATTGCCTTGGCCCACAAGTGGAGTAAAGAATAGCAACACTGTTTAACGCTCATGCATACTCTAAGAGGTGACTAAGGAGGTTTTGGGGTGAAGTTGACTATCCCATACAATAAAGAGTAAAAGGACCCTGAACCATGCTATGGTCAGATGTGTCAGACCAAAAGGTGCAGATATCGCAGCTAAGTTGTAAACCATGACACAATGTATTCTGTTCTCCTAACTACATTCTGATAATCTACAGGAGCTAAGAATGAATGAAGAAGAAGAAGAATCACTCATATTTTATCATTGGTATTTGGGTCAAAGGGCATGAGCCCATGGACCGCTGGATCAGCAACCATCATTGGTACTATTATTTCATATCATTATCATAGCAATAGGGTCATAGGGATGTCACTCTGGAAACCTCAACACAAAAATCCTGCAATGCCTCTATATTGTCAGTTCCTTGTTTATGTATGGAGAATATTAATTCTATCAAGTCTTGGTACTTTACGGGGAGAGATGCCTACATTTTTAATGGAACAAAAATATATAATATTAAAATGTATGTAGCAAAAAATGAACTAGGGACAGATAAGCAGTGTTAGCATAAATATCAATACAGATGCAGCACGCATTTCACAGTCGCTAGGACTGCTGCCGAATGCATCAATCTGAGCGCTACCAACTGATAGCTCCCTCCATTGGATGATTCTTTTCATTTTTTTTCCTCTCTTCATCTCCACAAGTCTGTAACAAACTAACAAACGTATCTGTAGCCGAAATGCTCAGTAAACAGACATCTCCAATAAAATTAGCCATTGTGTTTTTGTGGAAACATGATTTGTTAGTGACATGATTTTTTTAATTTATGGAGTTTTGAGACAACTTGTTCACAAGGAATGATATTATTAGAATGTACACTGATGACACAGCCGTAGTTACAATAGAAATATGCACGATGCAGGTGATTTGTATACCAAATATAATGTAGAAAGTGACATTTAAGTTTCTTTGTTAGATAGACTAACAAAGGACAATGTCTGTGGACAATGAGGAAGAAATTCATGGTAGACCTACTAATTGTTGCATCACGAATTTTGCCTAACTAATGTTGTTTTTCCAGTAGAATTGAGACATCGAATGATTGGCTGTTTGTAATGGGATCTGTAAGTTTTTTTCTCTTACTTGTGTGTAACGTTATTCTGTGTTCTAATTTATTTTTTCTACAGCTAATTTTATTTTTTAATTTTGTTTTACACATATATAAGCCTACATCAATTCAATAGCAGAAAAAAATTAAAGATTCTCGGTTTATACACAGAAATATACGGTATGACATTTTGGTTGAAATCAGCATTGAGTATTCCTAGAATGTTTCTGTGGTCATTTCTTAACAATTAACAATTAACATAAACTTGCTAGTCTTAAGATCAACAATCCTTAGTTTAAATAAATAGTGCATTCTTCTTCTTCTTTCGTTCACTTGAAACATGTCTATATCTGTAATTCTGTCTACTTAATAAAACTCACTGTCTTTTGTAGTTCATACAGTGTCCCATAGAGCTTTGATTCCAGTGTTGTTTCCTCTGGCCAATATGTATGCCTCAGCGTTTCATGCTCAGAACACTCTTGAAGTATATGTTTGGCACTCTGTGCTGCCTGTCCACATGTACACATGGCCGTGTTGCCAATCTTGAACTTTATAGTGCATTCTAAATTACCTGCAACCATTCTTTATTCCTTCACAAACACTGAGCTTGAAACTCTGAGATTTAAACATAGACCTACTACATTACCATTCTTTAAATGTATATCATTCGTATTATTTTCTACCCCAATTCAGAAATATAGTGACCCATTTAAAGAAGGTTCCACAATTCATAACCGGAGCAAAACATTTCTGAAATAAATCCAACACATTCAGAAAAGAATGTATTGAAAACAAAGTAAATCAATCATAAATAATGTGAACTCATTCAGAAGCAAGTTAGCCCATTTAGAAATAATGAAAGACAGCTTAAAAAACAAATAAATCTTTTCTTTTACAAGTAAACCCTTACCTGCATCTGCATCTGCTGGTGCTGTAAATTCTCTAAATGTTCAAATCTTCTTTCGCTCAATTCTGCTACATGCCGCTCCAAATCCTGAATCCTATTATCAGTCCCAGCTGATTTATCATCTAAATCTGCACCACTTGCTTTCTGCTGGAGCCCTGCTAACTGGGTAAGCAACTGCTGAATTCTGGTTTCCAGTTCATGCTGCGTCTGCAATCAAAATGTTCATATACATAAAACCAAATAATAAGTGCATTTGTGTCACAGTATCTGGAATATTATGTGCGTGCTGAAGGCATGCAGTCATATGTGATGTAATGTAAATAATAAGTCAATACAATTACATCCAAATGGTTGCAGACTTTGGTGTGATTAGATGTCTGCATACAAAATGTTGGAACATGCTTTCTACATACACACCCAGACATCAATTTACATTCCTTTTAAAACTCCTGCAGATTGGAATGATATAGTCCACATAATGGAATGTGTTGTATCATGGTTTACAGCTTGGTTGTAATATACCGGGTATGTGCCTTTAGACCTGACACATCAAATGCTAGCACGGATTTTGGACACTTTGACCCTCTATAAGTTCATAAGATACAATAACATTAAGGAAAAAGACTGCAAAATTCAATAACAAACCTTCAGAAATGGTTGGGTTGCAGCAACTGCTGCTGATGCAGCAGCTGCTGCAGTTATCATTGGATCAACAGCAGGTGTGACTGCTTGAGTACAGGTCTGATTATTTGTCACTGCCCTCTTTGTTCCATCATCATCAACAACTTTTCTATGGACAATGTGTGGCTGGATAAACATCTTTTTAGGCTTCTTATTTTTCGACCTGACAAATAAATCAATTAAAATTAGGGAAATATATTTAACTTAAGCAATTATTTTGTATTTAAAAAACAACTACATGGTTGGTTGGTTGCTGATCCAGCAGTCCATGGGCTCATCCCCTTTGACCAAATGCTATTAAATGGCATTATAATGCTGGGAAGTCTGTGGATTTTTTACCCAATCAGGGACAGAGCCAGAGAATATCTATCACACCTCCAGGAAGGTAGATTTCAACCTATGCACTGCTCCGAGCCACTGTAGCCAAGGTTGGGTTCACTGTGCTCATTCCCCACCACAAATTGACTACTGGTTATGCCGAACTTCTCTATTGCTCCAGGCATGCAACCAAATGTTCACGTCAAAAGGATTGTCACATCCTGAGTCACTGTGCCCCTATGATGGGTCTCAGCCATAGGAAAAAAACAGTGCTGTCAGTTTGCTCCTTCCCAGTGCTACACAATACATCTCTGGCTCCCTCCCAACCATAGAGGGTGCATAAATATATATTCAAGTAAACATGAAACACATTGCAACAACAAAATAAAAACATAAAAAAGCATAATTGTATAGATAATGTGCCATGAAGCTTCTATAAGAAGATAACCTCAATATAATGGCATGTCACCCACTAAGGTTTTCTGTTGCATGGGTGGTTGTCTAGTGGGCCATTAGTGAGACCCACAGATGCAACCACATGCGTAACTACTACATAATTTGCAATAAAAGTAACAAACAAATACTCCTACCGGTACTTTATTTGTAAGAAAAGCACTAACATAACTTACTAAAGCATATGGTGATACCACAACTAAGAAAACGCAAGTATTTATCTGGCACAAGCGTTTCCGTGAAGGGTCATATTAGTGTCAATGATGATGCACGTAGTGGATGACCGTCATCCTTGATCAACATTGAAAGCATTGAAAGAACTTGTTCGTGCTGACAGAAGATTTAGTGTCAAGAAAATAACCTCAGAAGTTAGAATATCAGTTAGAAATTGCCACAGTATTCTGAAAAATGAACTGCACATACACTGTGTTTGCCAACTCATGGCTCCCAAAATTGTATCTCCATTGACTGGGCAGGAGACCTAATCACTATGGCTGATCATGATAGCAAATCTTTCAACAACATTATCACTGGAGATGAGACTTGATATTTTTTATATACTCAGACAAAACATAAGCCCTCTTAATAGTAATCTCTTTGGACATAGAAATTTCGTTTGGACAAGAGAAAAATAAAAGTTGAGTTAGGAGTTTTTTTTCCCCATGGCATTGTCTACCATGATTTCATTCCTGAAGGCCGATCGGTTAACAAGGAAATGTATGTTGGTATCCTCCATCATCTAAGAAATGCAATTATAAGAAAACTACCAGAAAAATGAAGAACAAACAGTTGGATTATGCTGCATGACAATGTGCTGGCACATCAATCCCTACTGGTAAAGCAGTACCTAGCAAAGTACAATGTGATTAACTTGAAATAGTCTCCATATTCTCCAGACCTTGCTATGACTGATTTTTTCTTGTTTCCTGGACTAAAATCAGCACTGAAAGGACAGCGGCTCAAAGATGTAGATTACATTAACACCAATGTGACAAGACAGATGAGAGAGGTGTCAAAGGATGGGTTCTACAAATGTTTCCAGCAGCTAAATGCACATTGGCAAAAATGTGTAGTAACCAAATGGAACTTCTTTGAAGGGCATGTAGTGTAGTTAATTCTATTATTACTTATTTCTATATAATCCACTAATTCTGGAAACTTGTTCAGGCTACCTCATATTTCAGATGGCATGAACAATCAAGAATCTTGTTCAGGCTACCTCATATTTCAGATGGCATGAACAATCAAGAAACTTGTTCAGGCTACCTCATATTTCAGATGGCATGAACAATCAAGAAACTTGTTCAGGCTACCTCATATTTCAGATGGCATGAACAATCAAGAAACTTGTTCAGGCTACCTCATATTTCAGATGGCAAGAACAATCAAGAAACTTGTTCAGGCTACCTCATATTTCAGATGGCATGAACAATCAAGAAACTTGTTCAGGCTACCTCATATTTCAGATGGCATGAACAATCAAGAAACTTGTTCAGGCTACCTCATATTTCAGATGGCATGAACAATCAAGAAACTTCACAATTTCTTTCCCTGGACTGTCAGTCAGTTCTTTTGTTTGTATTTTTCTACACTATACTGTAATACAGTCAGTCTTATGTTTCCCAGAACTGATAAAGCAGTAAAGAATAGCTCTGCTACCTGTCATGCATTCTATAATATGCAACTAAGGAAGATAAGGTGTTAGATTTTAATTATATTTTTTAATTCTATTTTAGGTTTCTTCTTATTTTTGTTTCTCAAACTTCTGCTGGTTAACAGAATGTAGTCTGAAGAACTGAATGCATTGTGTCATGGTTTACAGCTTGGCTACGATATCTGTATATTTTCTCCTGCCACATCCAACTTCAGTATGGCTCTTGGGTCACCTTGACCCATGAGATTGGATAGTCAACTCAACTCTCTAATAACCTTAGTCGCCTCTTACAATATTCAATACAGCCCACAGTATTGCTATTCTTTATTCCATGTGTGGGCCCAGGCAATACATGAGGTTTATGTTTCAAAATAAGATAGTTGATTATTCAATATCAACCACAGTTTTGTTCTCACTTAATCTTACAATATTTATCTTGACTCTAACACTAAATTATCTTCATGAATAAAACACCTACCTTTTTGCCAAAGCATCTTTCAAACCTCGTTGCTTGTCTGTCAGACCAAATTGTGCAATATAAACATCACTGAAAAGATCAGTTTTGGTGGGATCCACAAATCCTTTATTCAAAGCTCCCTGTTTCAGACCATGACTTTGATGGCTCTAAAGAAAATCAAAGTATGTATATTTTTCTACAATCAAAAAATACATATTTAACACATTGGCTTATGGACCTCTCCGAGCAGATCAAGATCTGATCAATTATAGGAACAAGATGTTCGAACAGTAGTGTTGAAAGTGACACATGTAAAACATCACAAATCATTCTAATCTGGTTGAAATGTTTATGTAATCACAGGAAGAATAGTAAAGTTATACCAAATTTGATAAGTAATAAAATATTATTTTATTACTTGTCCCTCTTGGTAATACTTTTTTTAACTTGTTACTGTGGCCTTCTCCTTTCTTTCTGATACTCTCTGACATCTTAGTTATTAGATAAGAATATTTAAAACAATAAGGAGTTCAGTAAACATTGACAGACTCATTGTATTGTGATTTCAAAATAAATATTGAAATGATAAAAGCTTTTGTTACTGTACAAGTAGACACCACCACATGTTTAATTATTTTCCTTGTCTATGTTTGTAAATTTCATGTTCATCATTTAATAATTGAAATATTTATTTATTTTGGGTTGGGATTGGGGTTAGTTATGTAAACCACAACTATCGTAACCATAACACAAACCCTAAAATAAATTAATATATCAATTATTAAATAATGAATATGAAATGTTCAAACATAGACAAGGGAAATAACGACTACATGGTGGCGTCTACTTGCACTGTACCAAGCTTTTTCACTATAGCAACTAATGACAGATCCATGAAAGGAATGACTATATTATATTTTATTACTTACTATACTATATATCTATTACAGGTCATGGATAAACATTTTTTATCAAAAAAGGTCAAATAAAATAGCCTAAATATTTAAAAGACTAGAATTTTTTTAACTGGTCAACCTCATACTTAGAGTGACCATGAAGATATTAAATAGAACTGATCATTGATTTTGATAAAAGTGATGTTAATAGTAATAATGTAAGAAGTTCTTCTTCTTCTTCTTTCATTCGTCTGGAACATGTCTATATCTGAAGCCCTATTTTTTCTATAAACCTGACTGTGTTCTGTAATTTGCAGAGGTCCGTAGAGTTTTTCTTTTATTGTTGTTTCTCTGGGTCAGTGTATTTGCCTCAGTATTTCAAATTCCTGACGAATATGCTCTGCTGTCAGGTGCCTATCCACATGTACACATGTACAATCTTGAACTTTGTATAAATGTGGCTGCGGAGTCAGTTGTGTCCTTTTCTGAGGTGCAGAATGACAACCTGTTCTGGTCTGTTCATAATTTGGTAGCCATCTTGTGTTGGAGTTGACGTTCTAATTGCCTTGATAATTTGTTTCTTTTGATGGTAGGTTATTGGCACATCTAGTTGATCATCAGCAGCTTCCTCCTTATCCAGATGACATGCTCTTTTGTTTCCAGATATTCCACAATGAGATGTGACAAAATTAAAATTACTTTACGCTGATTACGCAGTTTGGTCAATAGTACCCACAGATCTGGTAGTTTTCTGGACTGGAGTACTGATCTTGCTTCTGTCAAGAATACTACAGACTTTGATTCAAGATTGGTGCTCAGCAGTTTTTCAGTTACCACCTTGATTTCTGCCTCATAATTATGGCAGAATTTTCCCATTCGTATTTTAATTGTATCTCTTACATTGTTTGGGATCTCTATATACATATTCCTTTCATCCTTTTTTCACTGCATTCTCTGCTGACCCATCTGTATAGGCTCTGATCCATATGTATGTGGGTATTCTTCATTAAGTAAACAGAGTTAGTGTCCTTCATTGTACATTATTCTGTTTATTCTCACTTAAAAAACCTTTCACTTCAGTTTGAATATGAATAAGTAAACCACTATCCTCTCTCCAAGGGGTTTGTTCTGGTATAGACTTTAGGGGGTTGTCAACTTTCCGCAAGTCTGAGATTATACTACGGAGTCATTTGGCCTGATGGATAAAGCTACTTCTTTTCAGTCTCCTCATTGCTAAAATATGAAATCTTTCTTTCATTGAATGACTTGATATACAGTGAAGTATATTTTTTAATCTATGAGCAATTTTCTCTGCATTCACTCAGTGTTTGTATTCTTCCCATTTTCTCGATCCCTACTATGGGTGTTGATTTTATTGCTCATGTGATGATCTTAAGTGCCTAATTTTGCACCGTATCTATCTCAGATGATCTAAAGTGCCTGGTTTTGCACCTTATCTATCTCATGTAATGTAGTATTTGCTGCTGGACAACATGCAGTAGACCCATATTCTTGGTGTTGTATTTTCCCATTTACTCCCCATGTGGTTCCACTTAGTTTTCGCAAGTAGGCTAACTTTCTTCTAGCCTTTGTTCTTACTTTGTTGATGTGTTCCTTCCAAGTAAGCCTAATGTGACTCCAAAATATGTTGGGTGTTTGCCTTCCTTCAAGAGCTCTTCATTTATCTTGATGTCACCAGCTTTTTGTTTTAGTGAAAGTGTTAAGAGAGTAGTGCTGCAATGTCATTAGGGGGGGGGGACACATTGGATGCATCAATACACAGAGTCCTACACTGATTTATATTTTTAATGATGCAGACGGACAAGTGAGGACAAATCTTGTCTTGTCCAATTCTTGATGTTGGCTGTCCATGCTTGTATTTGTCCTCCTCTACTTCTTGCACCTTTGACAGTAGCTTGCAGTATTATTTTTTACAAGAATCATATCAGCTTACATGTCTAAACCATGCAAATCTTTGTCATTTCAATATTGAAAGCAATGGTTCTTGTGGACCTGTATACATCTCTATTTTATTTCTTAAGACATAAGACATTTGTCTTATGCTCTCTATAAAAAATGATTGCTGACATATAATCACGAATGTAAATTCTAGCAGGTATTTAGGTTTGTGGTTTAAGAGTGTGTTTGTTTTTGGGACAATTTTTCTGAAAAATTCATTAGCGTTTTGGGCTAAGATTAGTTGTAGAATAAGCTATTATGGTTAATGTATTAGTTGTAGAACGACCTATGGTGAATAGGTTGTTGAATCCTATTTGTCACAGATATTTTCTTTCACAGTTATCTTTTTTTTTAAAGCTCATCATTTTAAAATTTACATCATGTTGGTGAATGAAACACATTATATTTAGAGTGTGTGTGTGCACAATTGTGTGATATTTATAATAGAAGAGATCAGGAGTAGTCACCGTAGGCATTATCCTATAAGCTAATAACAATAGTTTCTTACCTTGCCTGACAATATTTCATCATGCTGACCAGTCTTCCTCCCAGCAGACATAAGGTAATTTTCACCTTTGTTGTGCATGCCTCTAACAGATTCATCTGATGACTGTGTTATTCCAGAGGTAATGGTTGTATCTTTAGCATGTACCTCTATGATTTCAGACTGATCGCTAAATGACCTAGTAGAATCCATAGACTCTTTCCTATTTTCACCACTGAATATCATATTATTATTGTTTTTGTTTACATTGTTTGGTTCATGACATTCAACAAATATTTTCTCTCTTGAAATGGATACTGTTGGAGCAAAGTTACCTTCTTTCATACGTGACTTTTTTGGAAAAGCAGTACTATGAGACTGCAATGAAATATTGTCAGCCTCTCTTGGAGAAATTATTTCCCGTAAGTGTTTTTTGGAAATAGATACTTTCTGACTGTTACAACTATTGTTGATATTCTCCATGAAATTATCAGAAGACAGAACTTCTGGTGTATAATTATTGCTATTAATGTTATCAATTCCACGAGACATGATGTCAACTGTCACTTTATCTTCACCATCAGGACCCGCTAAGGGAGTGTTGTTATTTTCAGCTAATTGAGCATCATTTGTTGGATTCATAAATTCACCAGGTATGGCATTTTCTATTCCACGCTTATAATTACTTTCAATTTTATCAGACACAGATTTGAAACTTCTTGGTGATTCAAATGGACTTCCTGCATTTAAAAACATAATATTTTCTGAAGCGCCAATAGAACTTGGTTTGCTCAGAGACTTCACGGCGTCATTAGTGACTGACAACAATTCAGCGAAACAGCCTAAAGACATTATTAACGTTCCAGTCGCCTATCTTGTAAAAGTTAATAAATTTTGTTTAATAAAATATATTGATTCAAATAGTATACATTCCCAAAATATAGATATTACTGTTGTGACACCATGAAAGTTCATAATCTGAGACATGTTAGATCACAACAATCCCGCGGGGCGGCCATTTTGAAACAAAAAAATGTTCCTATGGCTAAACACGAGTTCTTCTGTTCAGAATGTTCAAAAATATAGGTGTCCATTACCAGTGAGCGAGTAAGACGAAGCACAGTTTATTCAATTTGTAGAATATGAAACAGAAAGTGATCAATGTGCATAAGTATATTGAAGTATCCCTCTATATTGATTTCTTTTATTTAGAAATTCCCTATATAACAACACTTTTCAAAAATCCCTAATTAGTTGCAATATCCTATTTGCAACTTGCGTTTCGCTGATGATATTGATAAAGCTGGGTCAGAACAATCATTGCAAGAATTAACATCAAAGTTAGAAAAAGTTACCAGCAAGTACGGAAAGGAAATCAATTCAGATAAGAGCAAAATCTTGGTAAACAGCAGAGACACAGAAAACCAGACTAATATCATGATGAATGGACACAAGCTTGAAGAGGTGAATACCTTCAAATACCTCGGATCCAGTATATGCAGCGATGGTAAATGCAAAGCAGAACTAAAAATAAGGCTGGAGATGGCTTTAGCGTCATTGTCAAGGCTAACTGTGATTTGGAAAAGCAACATCAGTGTTGGAGTGAAAATCAAACTGTATAGGTCGCTGGTGCTTTCTGTTGTGTTGTATGGTTGTGAGAGTTGGACACTCACTGCGGACATGGAGAGAAGATTACAGGCTTTCGAGTATAAATGCTACAGAAGAATTCTACGAATTTCCTATAGGGAACATAAGACCAATGTGTACGTAAGAAATAAAGTAGAGATGTGTGCAGGTGTCCAGGAGCCATTGCTTTCAATAGTGAAACGACGAAAACTAGCATGGTTCGGACATGTATGCAGGCACGATTCCTTGTCAAAAACAATACTGCAGGGAACTGTCGAGGGTGGAAGAAGCAGAGGAGGACAAAAAAAGACATGGACAGACAACATCAAGGAATGGACAGGGCTAGATATTTCCACACTCATCCGCATCGCTGACAATAGAATTCGCTGGAGGACTCTGTGTGCTGAAGCATCCAATGTGGTACCCCTACGACCCTGAAGGGTTATGGGTTTATTGATTGATTGAATTAGGCGTAGGCCAATCTATCTATTCCCTAAACCCTTTGCTGCATTTCAGCGTCAGGGGTAAAGGAGTTTTCTGGAGATGGCCCTCGTGCGTGCTGAATATATTGTGGAGTTTGTCGCCTCTTTTATTTCGGTGTTCCATCGTTTTCGTGGTCGACCTCTAGTCGTCTTCAAAATAATCTTAATTTTACTACAAGCCATTGAATTCTCACTGGCGGTTTAGTTAGTTAGTTACTTAGTCGTCGGATCATCGTCATTGCAAACTGGACACGTTCATAGTTGCTCCGATCACTCCTTGAGTGCGGAGGTGCGGACCGCCCCGGGCAGCATCATCGGGAGGGCGGCAAATTTAGTTTTGTCCAGTCTTTCACAATCACTGACAAATTTGTTTAATGTCACAAGGGCGGAAAATTATGATTCCGCCCCGTACGCCATTGACCCACGCTACGTCACTGTGTACAAGTCTATGCATTTCTGCGAACCAGTCGATTTTAGTTCTTGATTCTTGATTAGAAATTGGCTTCACAGTAGGCGGGACATTCCCATAAGTGCTCCGCCCTCCGCTCCAGCAGACATCCCAGTGTATGTAGACTCAGAGTCCCAGTCAGATGTTGATTGTGTGATCTTCGTGACTTACAAAAAAATTTACTTTTCCTTCTCTCACCTCTGGACAGCGGCTTGCATAGGGTAATTGCAGCCCGGTGCGATGAATATTTTGACCCCCCACCCCACCTGCCTGAAATTGATTTTAAAAATTCTGTGTAAAATTTTACACGTTTATTAATATTATCGATTTTATCCACATTTAACAAAGATAGAAATAAATTTTAAAATGTAAATTTAAAATTACAAATTCACTTTTTGACTAGCGAAGTTATTAATGACTGTGTCGAAGCTCACATCATTGACCAGCTCATGTTCGATTGATATAATTTCGAGGTTGTTTAATCTAAAGTTGTTCATAGTTGACCTTCGATAGTTTTTAATTAATTTAAGTTTGGAGAAACTTCTTTCACGTGTAGCTATACTAACTCCTAGAGTTAGGAACATACACAGTAAAAGATAATGTTGGGTACTGAATGGGAAAGCTGATGTTTGTGAATAAAGACAAGTAATTCCATAGGCCCTTGGTCCTTTAAGTTCAAGACCGAAGGTGCTGTGACAAAATTCATTAGTCACTTTCTCTCGAGTAAAAATTCATCCTTGTCGATGTCATCATCAGGAGCGTTGTGAAGATCAATGTCGACTCGATCGTCTAACAGTTGCTTTGGAGAAAGAAAGCCACACTTGTCAGCAACCTCATGCATTTGTGCAATTCTTGTTGAACTCTCCTGATTCACTCTGTCCATTGAAGCGCATATTTCCAACCAAACTTCATTTCTGTAGCTTAACCCGGCATCTGTGGATTCTTCTCCAGGTATGGCAAAGACTGGCAAAGGATGGAGCAACACAGGAACAAAAAGACCAAGAAATCACCTACCAAGAAAAGAAGACCCTCATCACAGCCATCAGGAAAGTCGACCACCCAAAAGACAATTACCACTATCTCAACAGAGCAGAGCAGGTTATTATCTTCCGCCTCAGAACAGGACACAACAGATTAAACAGCCACTTAAATAGACTAAGATTGATCCCATCACCACTGTGTCTTTGTGGGCAGGCAGCAAAGACAGCTGAACATATCCTGCAAGACTGCAATACACTAAACCAGTTAAAGGAAAAACACTGGCCTACAGAGATGGATATCCACAAAAAGATGTATGGGAGCACTGAGGAGCTTTCAAATACAGCAGCATTTATTAAGAAAACAGGACTTGCTGTGTAGACATGTCAAACTCCGAACGAGAAGAAGAAGAAGACAAGCCAGTACGACATCTTAACTATCAAAATTATTTTCTTTCACCGGTAAGATTTTCTAAAAGGAAAATATGATGGGTGTGGAATAGTTTCAATATTCTTCTTCTTCAGTGTTCATTCTCAAACTCCCGCTGGATCTAGCAGGACTATGGTCCTACTAGATTTCCAATAGGATGTAGTCCAGAGAATGGAAATGCGTTGTGTCGCCGTTTTATTTGCGCCAATGGCCCGACACATGTGGAATAATTTCAATATTCAAATCGTTGACTGTTTGCAACGAAAGCCATGCTTTATGGGAAGGTGCATTGTTTTGAAGCAAGAGCATAATTTGAGTGCGAGTTATCCCTTGTTTTCTGGTCAGTCTTTTTAAGTTTGGTAAGTTTGGTATGGAGATCAACGTACCACTGGCCTTTAGTCGTCTTGCATTGAGGCAGGTAACTTTTCATTATGACACATTTGACGTCCCATACAATCAAAATCACTTTTCTTGCATATTTCTTTACTCTTTGATTGATATGCGTTGGTAATGGTGATTCTAACAGACTCCCAGAGTATTCTGAAAAAATAGCTCTGGTTTCTGCCCTTTGTACCTCATTCTGCGTTGAAGAAACATAGATAGTACCGCTGGAACCACACAGGGTAAAATGGGGAGCGTACTTACCAAGCGAAACACAGGAACAATTAACATGCATACCCTTCAACATTTGCTGGGAGAGACTGGGCACCTATGTGCATGTCAGTCATCGTTCTTCATCATGATGTGCCATCTTCGCGACGAAAGTTGGCTGCAACGGACCTCCAACATCCCCTTTCTTTTGCCTTGGTTATGCACTCTGCCAGACTGTAACCTGTCCATCTCGTGATATTTCTCTCCCACTTGTATCTCTGCATACCCTTGCTCGCCTCCCCTCAATCCAGTACGGTCTGCAATAAGGTGTCATGTCTTTTAATATGTTTAAACTACATTATTTGTTTTATCTTTATTTCTTTAATAGTTCTTTTTTTCATACAAAGTATTAAAAGTTTTTTTGTTCGTTTTCTTATCTTTCCACGAAGTTCCCCCTATTCTCATATATACATACATACATACATACATACGCACACACACACATACATACACACATAAACACACACACTCACGCATGCGTGCGTGCGTGCGCATGTTCATTATTACATGATGGTCAGACAGTCCCATATGTAAGCTTAAATATATATATATATATATATGGGTTTTCAAGGAATAATTTTTATCAAAATATGTCTATGTAATAAATCTGTGTTTTGTGATCTTCATGTTTCATTATTACCTTGTTTGTATCACAATATTTTATTATTATAATAATGTTTTTTAAGTAACATTATGGTTTGTGTTTTTGAGATCCCCAGGGATCGTGAGAACTTTTGCTTCCTATAGTTAGTTAGTTAGTTAGTTAGTCGTTGGATCATCATCACTGCACTCCTGACAAGCCCATAGATGCTCAGATCTCTCCATGAGTGTAGCCGCCATTACACGCTGACTGACGGTCCCAGTACGCAGTTGATTGACCATCATTCTTTCTTGCCCACTAAAACTGCTCCTTCCTAGCGACACCACATTTCAAACCAAATTTCTTGCTTCCTATGTGCAGTGGGATGGTTTTTCTGAGCTTTATTTCATACCTAGGAGATTTCAGCTTTCGGCTTAGTGTAGTGCCTATTTAAAGATACTTCTACTCAGAGAGGGTCTATAATTGTATAGATGACATGCTACAAAGTTTCCATAAGAGAGTCTAAATATAACGGCATGTCATCTACTAAGGTTTTCTGTTGCATTGGTGGTACTCTTATGGTAATGGTGCACTTCTTTCAACCGTGGACATGATCCAATTTCGCTTTTGTTCTTCTGCGTTCGTTCTCAGACTCCTGATCAGCTTTATGTAATTCGGAGAACGAAGTGCATTGTGTTATAGCGTACATCTTAGCTGCGATATTGTGTATTGTGCGTGGCATCCTGATTATCTGTGCACCTTTTGGCCGGATGCCTCCGTCGTCAGCACTCTGCTTACTTGGGCAGGACTATGGTCCTGCTCGAGTGGGACTGCCCGACCAGTCTTAGTTTCCAGCCCCTGATGGCTGAACTAAGCCCCATCACCACTTCACGGTGCTGGCCTCGATGCCAAGTCATCCAATGAAGGAAAGATTCCAAAATCTAGCAATGGGGCGACTGAAAAGAAGCAGCTTTATCCATCAAGCTAAACGACTCCGTAGACAACTTACAGACCTACCTGAAATTGACAGCCCCTTAAGGTCTGTACCAGAACAAACCCCGTGGAGTGAAAGGCATGGAATGTCAATATACATTCAGACCCACGTGAAAGGAATACTAAGCGAGGACGAACAGAACAGTGTGCAGCGAAGGACAGTCACCCTCAGTTTCCTGGATGAGGAATATCCACAAGATATATGGGCCAGAGTATACACAGATGGGTCAGCACAGAATGTTGTGAGGAATGGAGGTTCATGTTTATATATAGAATATCCACACAAGCCTAGAGATACAATCAGAACACAGACAGGAAAATTCTGCAATAATTATCATGCATAAATCCAGGCAATTAGTGTGGCAGCCAAAAAACTGCTGAACTCCAACTCTGGCCTACAGCCTGTGGTGTTCCTGACAGATGCAAGGTCAGCGCTTCAAGCTCTCCAGTCTGGAAAACTAACAGACTTGAAAAAACTACTTAGAGAATTGTCGTACCAGTATAGGGTACCAGTATTCTGTTCTGTGGCGAAAGGTAATAACCTGTTCTGCTCTGTCGAGATAGTGGTAATTGTCTTTTGGGTAGTCAACTTTCCTGATGGTTTTAATGAGTGTCCTTTTTCTTGGTAGGTGATTTCTTGGTCTATTTGTCCCTGTGTTGCTCCATCCTTTGCCTGTCTGTCTGCCTTTTCAATTTCCTGGTATGCCACAGTGGGATGATAACTAATAAAGGGAGAATAATTAGTTGAAAATATTTTATTGACAATTGTTCTTATTATCTCTCTTTGATTGTAAACGTAAAACCACCTTTTATAAAATGTCAAGTTCTCTGTTTACGGTGATTAAATTAGTGGGTTTTAAAAAAAAAGAAAGCATTATGGTAAATCAAAGTGACTATTTAAGACACAATAGTTACGTTTTCTTCCTGTAAACAGAGCCATTTTTCTATCTCGTACAGTTGACGAAAGTAAGATTGCTGCTAAGATGTCAAAATTAGGACCTATAAGAAAAAACAAAAACATTGCGTGGTGTTGGCTGTGATATGTGTTTTAGATCAGTGGTCAGCCCGATGAATGTGTACTAAACTGTGTATGGTAGATTTATGATCAGCCCGTATAATGTAGACTGTGCTATGTATGATAGATCAGTGGTCAGCCTGTGTGATGTGGAGTGTGCTATGTATTATAGATCAGTGGTCAGTCCGTGTGGTGCGGAAACCAGAAAATGGAGCTCATATTAGTTGCACTATTACCTGACATGCACATCGTAAATGGTGACCAAGAAAGTTTTGAGGGTTAAGTTGGCTGACCCATTTCATTGACGGTCTAGTGATCCAGAAGTCACAGGATTTCCTAGTCAAAAATGTGACTTTAGCTTAAGGCTGGAGATGGATTTAGCTGATATGTCAAGACCAATTATCATTTGGAAAAGCAAAATCAATGCTATAGATTCATACATGTCTACAAGAACCATTACTTTCAATATTAAACGCATGTGGTTGCATCTGTGGGTCCCACAAATGTCCCACTAGACAAACCACCCATGCAACAGAAAACATTAGTAGATGACATGCCGTTATATTGAGGCTCCTTTATTGAAGCTTGTAGCATGTCATCTATACAATTATAGACCTCCTCTGAGTAGAAAACTCATTCAATTGGCATTGCACTGAGCTGAAGTCTTCTGGGTATGAAAGAAAGCTCTAAAAAAATTACTGCACTACACATAGGAAGTAAGAGCTAATAGCGCACATTTCTTGTGGTTCCGAATCAGTCAATCAATATTAAATCGACAAATATATCTACTTGCATGGTTTATACTTCTATTGATTAGCGAGGGGAGGGGGTTAACTCCCTTTCACTCTTAAGAAATCATAAAATATTTTAGTATTGCTAGTAATTTAGCCAAATGGCGGGTGAAACCCCTCCCGTAACTATTTTTTTTTTACAAAAAAGGTAATCACCCCTTTCTCAGTAAAAAGATGGAATTATTTCATACAACAACGGAAGAATGCCTTTTTACATTAGTTTTTTTTTAGGTAAAACCCCTTCCACATCGGAAACGTCTCTACGGCCCTGATAGTTATCTATGAGCCTTTATGGAACAATGAACTCCACATCAAAATTCACTTAGTTGCTGCTTAGGAATTGTTTAACAGGTAACAGTGTAGCTATTCTTTGCTCCCCTTCCAGTCCCGGCTAAACAAGGGCAGTTTTTATTCACTTCTCCCACCCAGGCCCGGTAAAACAAGGGCAGTTTCTATTGGAAATTTAGTTCATTTAACTACCATTGCTTTCAGATTGTTCACTAGAAACAAATTGTCAAAGATATTCTTTCTTTTTAATTGTATCAAAGAACACAGGTTAGCTGTGTTGGAAATATAATTTATTCATTGGATGATCCCCTGACAGACTCCTGACAATCACATAATATTTTGAAATAATTTAATACGTCTACAGAAAATACGTTATGACCACTGATCTATGTATAAATAGATTTAAGCCTTTACAGTCGTCTGCGCTTAGTGTTACCATGCCCCCGTGTCAAAATGCAAGCCACATCGCCCAAGACAGAGAGAGGTTCAGAGAGTTCATTGGGAAGACAACGTTCTGGAAGGAATACGTCACATGACACACACATACGTCACATGACAAATCTTCAAGTGGCGCTGCCCTCTAGCGATGTGCTGCCCTCTCACTATAGTATGCCAGTCTTACTTCCCTTGAGACATATCTCGGGACACTGATACTGGCCGCTCCACAATGTATATTCATTTCGGCTGACAGAGCTAGAGTGACTTGCGTCACCATGGGTCGACATTGCCGATGCGTGTGGCGCAGAGATGTCAGAGATATTGCTTGTCTCTCCCCCTCCCCCCTAAGTTATTATTTTATCTTCAACCTTCACATTCACGGACATGAAGCATAAAAGTGTTGGCAAGGAACACAGCATAAGCCGCTGTGCTTCTGTTACCAGGGTGCACCACGAGAGGGTACTTTTAGAATCTTGGTTTCTGCTCACACAGGGTCTGCAATGATAACAATGTGGTACTCTTTGCACTATGTATTGTATCATGCTTTACATCTAGGCTGCAACTTATGCACCATTCGACCTGAAACATCCGACGTCAGAATTTTGTTTTGTTTCTTTGACTAATGGGTGAGAATGAAACATTACCCGTCCCCCAATAACGCAATTTTATGGAATGCTGCTTTTGCTTGTCCTATTCTGCTTATAATTTCGGTCTTGCATTTACCATCATAAGTTATTGTCATGTGATGTATTCTTTCCAGAACGTTGTCTTCTCAATGAAATCTCTGAATTCCTCTCTGTCTTGGGCGATGCGGCTTGCATACACGACCGATGAGAAATTGGGGGGGGGGGGGGGTAATACATAAAAAAGCTAATCATTTCGTTTTGTGGAACTTTTGAAGGTTTTTTATAAAGAACAACTAGAAAGGAGGAGGATCCTATCTTTTGTCTGTCCATTGTACTAAATATTGAATTGTATTATGAGGGTGTGGGTTGGAGCACAAGCTCTCTACAGACTTTCCCCAAAACCCTCTTAGTCGCCTCTTACGACATGCATGACATGTTACAGCGACACTTTACTTATTTGAACCTCTTTTCGGTCCACGGCAGCACACAGGGGTTTCACCAACGCAACAATAAGCATATTATCTTCTCAAGAGCTTTACGCCAATCCTCCGCCCAGAGAGCATGCACGTGCAGACTAAGCGATATCAAATGTTATGGTTGAGTTTTTAATATAATCAAGATGGCGACGCTCAGTATACAGTACCGTGTTGGCCAAACTTGAAATACCTATATTTGTGTGTGTTATTTTTGTTTGTTGTAGGTAATGTAGAGTTTATTGGTATAGGAAAATCTATATTCGCTAGAGCAGAGTTGAATGATGACACCCCACAGCTTCTACCTACAGTGGTAATTGCAACTTTAGTTCGAAATAAAGCTCATTCTTTGCAGTGGTTCTTCGGACTACTTGAAAAGTTGGACTATCCAAAACACCGCATAGGGTTGTGGTAAGATTATTTCATGAATTTTGCATGATTGCATGTTTAAAAAATGGAGAGGATGACAGGGCTTGAAATGAATGTATTGATATAATGTTATATGAACGAAGTGAGATGTTACAATGCCAAAATACTGTTGGCTGTTATGGTTGATCATCATATGCTAATGTACTTACTAAGTTACTATGATATTGTCAGTGTCTCACTGTCTGAGCAGACTTAGCCAAAATGCAGTGTTTGAAAGTTAGAGTATGTGACTATGTGAGTGGCATGATCTTTCTCCATAAATGTAGATGCTTTTTAATTATTATATTAGTCATTTACCCATGTACATCTGGGGCATCATTGTTTATGTGTCTATGTGGTATTTATGTTTACAAGAAGGCTTAAAATTGTCTTTTTTATGTGAAAATTGGACACTCAATAAAAGTAAAGTAAAGTAACCCATAGCATTTATTAATGCCGTAGGGGTGTGAGATGTTAGCGATCTCACAATTCAGAGGCTCTGCAAATGAGGGCGGTAGCCATCTCCTCTCCCTCACAGTCTTTACTTCCCGGATTAATCCAGTACCCATTTAAGGCTGGGAGCCGTTGCGATCTGAAAAACATTTCCGCTTCAACTGGGGAATGAACCCACCACTCATTCGAAACCAGTGCGCTAACCACTGCGCTACATGGCTCCCTACGCGGACACTCAATGCAGACACTGAAAGAAGGATTCTGGCTTTGTTTTTTATTATTAATTGGTCTTTGTAGTGCCATCTATTGTACCTTTTTTTGGCATAAAGCTCTTAATGTGCCAAAAGACACATTACTAATGTTTTTTGTAGGCCTATGTGGTTCTTGAGGAATTTATATACCTGTACAGTGCATGTGTTGTTGTTGTCTGTGTGTCGATTGACTGGTTCATATTCATAGTAGCTTGAGAATATACATGCTTGAAGCCTTGACTGAAATCGCATCGTTTTTAAGAGATGTGGTGTGGTCGAAAATGGAAAGCGTATTGACTCAAGTTGCGAAGTATGTGTGGGCCATCTGAATGGACCAGGTTCAAATCCCATTTGCTGAATTAGATGATGGAGACAATCATAGAAGCCATGAAAAACGGACTGACGATGGCCAATGTGAAGCAAATGGCCAAAGACAGGAAACTTCAACTTCCTCCCATCGACGCTTAACTACACAAGTGAAAATAACAATAGATATTTGGCACATGCTCATAATAACCATTGAAGCTTATTATACCAAAAAAAAGTATTATGTATAAATATCATTGAATGAGGGTGGCTAAATCATGAAAAGTGTCATTCTGAAGTCGGACAGGAAGATGTAAATATTGTCATCAAGTTGTAAGCCACAAAACTTTCTGTTCTCCTATTTCACTCAGCAGCCATAGTGAGTTGAGTTAAAAAGTCATCTGGAAAACTTGTCCATAAGATACAATGCCAGACATACAGCAATCGTTATGTGAAGATTAAAGTAAAACTCCATTAACAACCCATGTGTTGCTGGAGCTAGAAAGGGGAGCAAAGACACTGTTATTTGCCATTCATGTTGTAAGAGTTGACTAAAGGAGGTTTTGGGATTGGAGTCGGCTGTCCCTTCCTATAGAAGCTATGCTGAAATCGTATGTGTCAGATAGTTAGTTAGTTAGTCATCTGATCATCATCACTGCAAACTGGACACGTTCATAGTTGCTCCGATCTCTACCTGAGTGTATCTGCCATTACACTTCTGCTGTCAGTACCGGTCCTCTGCTGGTTGACCATCATTTTTCTGCGCCCTCTAAAATATTCCTTTTTAGCAACACTGCATTTCAAACCCTGATCTTTAATCCTCGACATTGAAAAGAAATCATCATCCACACTAGTCTCACTCTCGCGTGCTATATCTCTCAAGGAGTTCTTCTTCTTCAGCGTTCATTCTCAAACTCCTGCTGGATCTCCCTTGTAGCAGGACCATGGTCCTACTAGATTTCTAGCAGGATGTAGTTCAGAGAATGGAAATGCGCTGTGTCACAATTTTATTTACGCCAATGGCCCGAAACATCCGTCTTCTGTGGATTTTATGGAGTTCAAAACATCAGCTCAATCCATTGCCCTATCGCCCTGTGCAATTCATTGCGAAGTCGGATGTATCAGGCAGAAAGGCACAGACTAGATATCACACCTTTGCTGTAAACTGTGATACAATACATTCTTTTCTCTGAGCTATATCCTACTGACAATCAGGAGTTTGAGATGAACGCAAAAGAAGAGAAACATATTTTTTTAACGTCCAGAGAACAGATATATGTTGTGTTGCCAATTTATTTGATACCTTTGAAAACAAATACAATTATTTTAGTGGAAACCTTATCTTTGTCAATGCAATTTTTCATTATTTATCTGCTAGGATTCGAAGTGATCACAATGTAGATAATTCAACTGCAATGTTGACAGAATGGCTGTCGGCTGTGTCTCATTTATACCACCATGTTGATGTTAAAATTGACCACAAAAATAAAGGTAAAAGTATTTTGTAAAAATTAGATTTAATAGACTTAAAAATTGAAGTTAATAATTTGTGAGTTTATTTTGTCTAATTTAATACCAGCTGGTGCATACAATCAATGACTTTCACATTGTCCCATCCCAACTCTTGCAGATTCTTGAACTTTATGACACCACTCAATAGTTACAAAACAAAACTCTTGCAGATTCTTGAACTTTATGACACCACTCAATAGTTACAAAACAAAACTCTTGCAGATTCTTGAACTTTATGACACCACTCAATAGTTACAAAACAAAACTCTTGCAGATTCTTGAACTTTATGACACCACTCAATAGTTACAAAACAAAACTCTTGCAGATTCTTGAACTTTATGACACCACTCAATAGTTACAAAACAAAACTCTTGCAGATTCTTGAACTTTATGACACCACTCAATAGTTACAAAACAAAACTCTTGCAGATTCTTGAACTTTATGACACCACTCAATAGTTACAAAACAAAACTCTTGCAGATTCTTGAACTTTATGACACCACTCAATAGTTACAAAACTCTTGCAGATTCTTGTATTTGACGATGGCTGCTAAAAATCAGTAAACTCATCATCATGTTCAAACTCCTGAAACTTAGAACATCCTACTAGCAAGCCGAAATTTGTGAATGAACACAACCACTAATCCACAGCCATTAAACATCACAGTGGAAGAAAGATATGAATATTGATCAGAAACTTCAGCAGAAGACATTGGCGCAAATAAAACGGCGACACAACGCATTTCCATTCTTTGGACTACATCCTGCTGGAAATCTAGTAGGACCATTGTCCTGTTACAAGAGATATCCAGCGGGAGTTTGAGAATGAACGATGAAGAAGAAGACCCCATTCACCAGCTTCATAGGTAACAACAGACCACCATCTTTCGACTTAGTACAAGCTTACAACAGGTGTATCTGGTCTTAGGACAAGCTTACAACAGGTGTCTCTGGTCTTAGGACAAGCTTACAACAGGTGTCTCTGGTCTTAGGACAAGCTTACAACAGGTGTCTCTGGTCTTAGGACAAGCTTACAACAGGTGTCTCTGGTCTTAGGACAAGCTTACAACAGGTGTCTCTGGTCTTAGGACAAGCTTACAACAGGTGTCTCTGGTCTTAGGACAAGCTTACAACAGGTGTCTCTGGTCTTAGGACAAGCTTACAACAGGTGTCTCTGGTCTTAGGACAAGCTTACAACAGGTGTCTCTGGTCTTAGGACAAGCTTACAACAGGTGTCTCTGGTCTTAGGACAAGCTTACAACAGGTGTCTTTTATCTTAGGACAAGCTTACAACGGGTGTCTTTTATCTTAGGACAAGCTTACAACAGGTGTCTCTCATCTTAGGACAAACTTAAAAAACGTGTAAACTGCTCTTAACTCCTTTTTTTTGGTCATAAAATAATTTTCTTTTCAAATTGAAAATTGAAAAAGCACAACTATAATCAGTTGTTCAATTGTAGTTTATTGGTTCATCTTTAGGATATACAGATGAAGAATCTCCGTGTGATTGGACAGAAAAACGGTTTGCAAATGTGATTGGTCTGAGGGAAAAGGCTCTAGAACATGCTCGGAATATTTGGGCTAACTATCTGTTTGTGAGTTAATTTTTACTGTTTAGTATTTAACATTAACTTGTAGTAAGAAACATCACAATGAGGTGAATAGAAAAATAAATTAGTAGTTAAAAACATCATAATGAGCTGAAAAGAAATTAGTAGTAAAAAAACACCACAATGAGGTGAATAGAAAAAGAAATTAGTAGTAAAAAACATCATAATGAGCTGAAAAGAAATTAGTAGTTAAAAACATCACAATGAGCTAAATAGAAAAAGAAATTCTTAATAAATGTAACTGATTTTGAAAGAACATTTTCTAGTATATGTCACATTAATTGTTGGATTGTGTGACTTCATCTTCTGCATTTGTTCTCAAACTCCTGTAGATTAGCAGGATGTAGTCCTGAAAACAGAATTCAATGTGTCATGGTTTACAGCTTTGCTGTGATGTCTATGCTTTTTGGAAGGACACATCTAATGTTAGCAAGGCTTCTAGGTCACTTTGATCATCCTAGGATGGGACAGCAAACTTCATCCCAAAGCCTCCTTAGTCGCCTCTTACGATATGCTTGGCAGGTGACAATGGCACTGTTTTTTGCACCCTGAACTAGAAGCTCAGGCCATTACTTCTAATACATTACTTCTATTACTTTTTATACATTACTTCAAATACATTATTTCTAGTTACATTATTTCTAGTTACATTGCTTAAAATACATTACTTCTAGTTATATTACTTCTTATACATTACTTCTAGTTACATTACTTTTAGTTACATTACTTCTTATACATTACTTATAGTGAAATTACTTTTAATGCATTACTTCTAGTTACATTACTTCTAGTTACATTACTTCTAGTTACATTACTTCTAATACATTACTTCTATTACATTACATTTAGTTACATGTTTTTTAAGCATCCACTTGATGATTATTTAATTTCACACCATGGAAGAATACAGACTGGGCAGTTCTTCAGCAATTGAAAAGACAATTGTAATATCACGCAGGTGTGCTGCAAATAAAAAACAAATTCAGTTTATTGACTGCTAAAGTCATGCTGAAGTCGGATGTGTTAGGCTGAAAGGTGTAAATACGTAACCCCTTAGTTTTAGTGATAGTCCATCATGTTCAAGTGAAACTTTCAAAAACCTGTGTTCTACATAAGTACTATTGTTGTTCCATTTCATTGCAGTAGTACCTTATATTGACTGTAAAACATGACAAAACACATCCCATTATTTGAACAACATCAAGCTAACTAGCAGAACTGCAGAATTAACGCAGAAGAAGATGAAGCTGCTACTGCTGTAGCATGATTGACAGAAGGGCACAAAGGACTACAATGAACACACCACTCACTATTCAAGTATATATTTCATCTTCTCTGTCGTTCATTCTCAAACTCCCGCAGAATGTCTCTTGTAGCAGGACATTGGTCCTACTAAATTTCCAACAGGATGTAGCCCAGGGAATAACAATGCAGTGTGTTGCTGCTCTATTTGAAGCATTAGCCAGACACAACCGTCTTCTGCTGTTGTTGTTTTCGATATCCAAAAACTACTGAATAGTTGCATTATACAAGACTATTATTATCCCATCACTGTGCTACCAGTGCCAAACCTGAACAATGACAGCACAAGACAAAAGTAAAATAGTGACAGCAGAAATGACACGTCTACGAAGAATACTCGGAGTGTCATTCGTCATCATCATCATCATGTGCCATGCTGACTGGTGTAGGCGATCATGGCTGTCCACAGCTCTCTGTCTATAGTATTATGTATCAAGATCGTTGTTGTTTGCCTGCTGTGCCAGGTTATCAAACTGTCAACTATTTTCTCACTTTGTCACCTTCTGTCTCTGTTGCCTTCAATCTTGCCTGTTGTGACTATGTTCTCCAAACCTCCCTGTCTTATGAAGTGGCCAAAAAATGAAGATTGTCTTTTTCTTATATTATTGATTAAGTTCTGTTGCGCATTTGACTCTTTCAACACCTCTACATTAGTTTTTCTGGCAGTCCATGGTATTCTCAGCATTCTTCTATAGAACCACATCTCTGTTGCTGGAGTGACATTAAGAGAGAGAATTAGAAACGATAACATCAGACAGATAACCAAAACAATACCAGTATTGGAACACATCAAAAGACAACAAATCAAGCGGTTTTCACACGCTTCCAGACTACCAACAGACAGCATGCCACAGATGGCCATTTCACATAGACAAGCTATAAAGCCAGAGGCAGACGTAAAAGATTGATCACAGAAATCAAAGAAGGCACAGGAACAAGCTTACAAACAGCACACAAGAAGGCCATAGTTCTACTCTTGTCTTGGCAGCGTGAAGCCATTCTTTAAAAAAAAAAGTGCAGGTCTTCTAAAGTTGACTTAGTGATCCATACAGTGAGTTTCAGACTGTTAACAGTGTCTGTACAAGTTTTTTCCTGTCAGTTGAAATGTAAGGACAGTCAATAAGGAGGTGTTCTACTGTCTTCGGCGGTAGAGTGTATATACTTTGTTGTATTGAATGCAAAATGATTTTTACTGATTTAAAAAAATATTGTCCACATGCAACTAGATAATGCAGGTTTTTATCTTTTTGATAGATGATTGATGCTGATGTGACACTAGAAAATAATAGAACTCTTCAAATTCTTATGGGGCAGAAAAAGTAAGTGTGTTGTATGCTCTTGTACATTTAATGAAACTTTACAGCTGAAATTGCATGTGTTGGGCCATTGATGCAAATAAAATGATGACAAAATGCATTTCCCTTGTCTGAACTACATCTTGCTGGACAGTTTCATGTTAGAACATGCCGCTGCAGACTATTGGGTCACCACTACTGACTAAGGATCTCGTACACAGATAAATGTCAAGAATCCAAAGCCTCAAATACATACTTCAGTTTGGAGTTTGATAATGAATGACCCATACAAAATTGATTGAAATATTCTTTGTCTGAGATGTTGATGTGTAATGTATTTGTTTTTATTATTATTTGAACAGCTGGTATGATTTTGGATATTAAGAAAGCGTTACGTTTGTTTGAATCACTAGGAATTTTGAGAAATAGAATTCTTCTTTTGTGCAGTCGATGGGTTTCTCCAGAGCTTTATTTCACACACACTAAGGCTGCAACTCTCTGTGGTTTGCAATGATTTTGAAGAAGCCTTTTACTGAGAGGGAATGAACATATAGCTGCATAGTTGAAGTGACGCGAGGCTTCCACGAAAGGAAAGCATCACTATATTTGCACGTCATCTACTAGGTATTTACTGTTGCATTCTGGTTGGTCTGATGGTCCGCTGGTAAGACCTTCAGCATGCCAGATGAAAATGTTATGGGTACACAACTGTTATTATTATTATTATCCACTTGTGACAATATCTTTTATAAGACAGCGATGACTTATGACGTCAGTCCAGTTTTATATTTGTTAGAGTGTTAACTTCTTGAATACATATGTGGTAGGATCCGAAAGGGGAGCAAAGAATAGCAACACTGTTTACCTTCCATGCATGTCATTGTTGTTGTTATTGTTTGTCCATCACAAGTGATTATGACTATTTGTTTCATCCACTTTTTGTCTTCTTCTTCTGCATTCATTCTCAAACTCCTGTAGATAAGCAGGATGTAGTCTGGAGAACGCAATGCGTTGTATCATGGTTTACAACATTGCTACGATATCTGCGCCTTTCAGCCTGAAACATCCGACTTCAGCATGGCTTTGGGTCACTGACCCTATATGGGATGGGACAGCCAACTCCATCCCATAACCTCCTTAGTCGCCTTTTACAACATGCGTGGAAGGTAAACAGTGTTGCTATTTGCTCCCCTCTCTGGCCCAGGCAACACATGGACGACATCCACTTTGAAATTCAGTTAGAGTTATGTCCTTAATTAATAGGCCATGCATGTCATAAGAAGCAACTAAGGTATTTTGTGGTGAAATTGGCTGTTCTATCCAATTTAAATCACTCAGAATCCTTGCTGAAGTTCAATGTGTCAGACTGAATGCTGCAGATAATCACAGCTCAGCTGTAAAAAAACAGCCTAGAAGCCATGCTAAAGTTTTGTATCAGGCAGAAAGGCATAGATAATCACAGCTAAGCTGTAAACCCTAGCACAACACATTCCATTCTCCGGACTACATCCTGCTAATCTGCAAGAGCTTAAGAACAAATGCAGAAGAAGAATACATATCTTATTCCTGTTTTATATTTGTTAGTGTGGGTAACATCTTGAATTATTTGAGTGTTAACATCTTGAAAAAAAAAATATATATATATATTATGTCCTGTTACAGATGTGTTAAAGTGTTAACATTTTTGATGTGTTTTGTTTTATTTAATATTGGTAATTCTCTTTTAATTCTCAATGTTTTTTTGCTGTTGCAAGATTGGTAATTGGTCCTATGCTAAATGCTTCTGTTGAGGGCTACTATTCCAATTTCTGGGGAGGAATGTCTGAAAAGGTAAACCTCAGTTGTTCTCTTAATCATCTTATAGAACCTCTATAAATATATGACCAGCCCAAATGCTAAGTACAACATCAACCTCCTGGGAAGGAAAGACCAGAGTATAATCTTCCGACTGCGCACGCAACATGTACAGCTTAACAATCACCTGAGCAGAATACAACCACAACACACTCCAGGGTGCCGGCTGTGCATTCATCTCTATGAAACTGTTGATCACCACCTTTTTGAATGTCCAGCGCTGGATGACATCAGGAAAATGCTTCTCCCTCCAGGATCAGATAAATAGAACACATTATATGGAACAAAACAACAGCTCACAAACACATGCATATATCACACAATAGCATTGGGTCAAAGGGCATGAGCCCATGGACCGCTGGACCACCAATCAACAATCTTATAGAATCCTGTTAACTAGCACAGTTACGGTAACAGACTCTCAGTCCAAAAATAAGTTGCTCGCAATTCCTGGAGATAGCAAACATACAGTCCATTGTTTAGAGTTCCAAAACAAAGAGGACTATTGTTGGAGTGGATAATGTCAAGTTAGTTATCAAGTTTCTACAGCAATGAACTCCAACAAGTAACAGGCAGATCCAATCCTAGAAATGAAATGCCTGAGCCTGTACTTATGCCGCAGGACCTAAAAAGGGAGCAAAGAATTGCAAAGCAGTGACCTCTATATGTTACATGTTTGTAGAAGGCGCCTGAGAAGGTTGGCTGAAGGCCAAAGTTCCATGCCATGCTGAAGTCGGATATGTCAAGCTGAAAGGCACAGATATTGCACCCAAGCTGTAAGCAACATATTCCATTCTCTGGTCTATATCCTGGTAACCAGCAGGAATTTGAGAAAGAATACAGAAGAATCAGAAACTTGAGAAATGTGATTGGAGAAACTAGAAGTGATATGGTTTGCAACCAGAGGATATATCCTCCCTGTATGTTGCCTGCGCTTGTAGGTAGAGCAAAGAATAGCACTACTGTTTACTTTCCATGCAAATTATTAGAGAAGGAGACTAAGGTTTTGGAGGTGGCGTTGTCTGTCCCTTCCCACATAGGGTCAAAGTGACCCAGAAGCCACATGTGTCGGGTCGAAAGCACAGATATCACAGTTAAGCTGTAACCATGTCGACACAATGCATTCCATTCTCCAGAATACATCCTGTTAATCTGCAGAAGTTTGAAAACAAATGCAGCAGAAGAAGAATAATACTCTGTATTAAAAGGTACTTTCAATGCTATATAACCATACAGGTTAAGTTAACGGGATCTGGAAGGATGGATGAAAGTATATTACATTTGTGAGCTACAGAAATGTTACAGTGTATCCTTACACCATCTGCCGGAAGCAATCCTACATTGGTAGTAGGCAGCTTTTTTCCATGGAGGAGGCAACTTCATATTTTCTGGTTGTTGTTATTGTTGTCAATAATGCCAGGAATTGTGAGCGATTTGCTCTTAATTCTTGTGTGTAGAGGGAGTGGTTTCTTAGATCTATCTTTCATACCCAAGAGACTTCAGCTTCTGGCTCAATGCAGTGTCTATTGAAAAAGACATCTACTCGGAGGGGGTATGAATACTTTCCGGTAACACGATCTGAAAAGTTTTTTCCCTGTTTGACAGACTAGTTGTATACAAAGTCAAAGCTTTTGTTGTTTACAATAGACATACATCAAAGAGTTGTTTCCTCCTTGGACAATGTCTCCATTCAGAACTTCACTTTATCTGACAATGTTTCCATTCAGAACATTACTTATCTGACAATATCAAAGTTTAGACATAATGATTGCTTCCTAATTAATATTTAGCATAATATTTTGCAGATTGGCTAGCTTGTAATTTGATATTTTCTGAATTCAGAGAGTAGTGCATATAGTAATTCTAAATCAGATATAATTTAGCCATATAAGAAGACATAACAAAATGGAACAATTAATAATGGAAGGTATGGTTCCTGGAAGCAGAGGTAAGGGCCGCAAAAAAGACAAGGATGGATTAGAGACATCTCAGATTATTTAAACTCCACCGAAGATGGATGTATCGGGTCATTGGTGCCATTAAAACAGCGACACAACGCATTTCCATTCTCTGGACTACATTCTGCTGGAAATCTAGTAGGTCCATTGTCCTGCTACAACAGAAATCCAGTGGGAGTTTGAGAATGAACGCTGAAGATGAAGAATGTTTAAACATGCCCCTTCCTGCATCAGGTCAACTCTAAAGACAACTACAATCTGGAAAGAATATCTCACGTGGAATATATATAAATCAGCCTGGCAGACCAGTAATAATTACTTGGTGGGTTACCTGCCTTACACGAACCTGTGTGTCAGCCTAGTCTGCAGTTAAGTATAATTAGATTCTGATACCTCTGAAGATGGATGTGTCGGGTCATTGGCTCAAATAAAACGGTGACACAACACATTTCCATTCTCTGGTCTATATTCTGCTGGAAATCTAGTAGTGCGATTTTCCTGCTACAAGAGAGATCCAGCGGGAGTTTGAGAATGAACGCTGACGAAGAAGATTATGATAAACAATCCAAAATTTCTTTTATTGAGAAGTGGGTCACAAATGTTTCTTGTATCCCTCCTCAGGGCTACTACATTCGTATATGAAAGTATAGTATTGAGTAACTATCTATCCATTGTAGACCGGGAGATTTTTGGAGTGTTTCCTGTTCCTATGGTGCACTCTGCTATTCTTATCAACCTGCATCACTACCTTTCACCGAATCTTTCCTACAATAGACCTCCAGTGGGATATAGTGGTCCAAGAGATGACATCATTTTATTTGCTCATTCTGTGAAAGCTTTAGGTAAGTGGGTGTTGGTTCATCATCATCATTAAGTGTCGTTATTAAAAACATGATGCTACATGGCAGTCCAAGGTAGAATGTAGAAATATATAATCTACTAAAAGCATGGCAGTCCAAGATAGAATGCAAAATAAGAAGATGAGGAGAAGGATGGTGATAAAAAACAGTGACTTTAACCTTCACAATGCTTATGTAAACACTTGTCGATAAACAAAAAAATTGGGGGCTCTTGCCGTTGTCGATAGAAGTCATCCAATGAGATATTGTGTTAAATATACATACCAGAGCCTGATTGGTCAATGCACATACTCGGGAAACATATGCAATTGAAGCCGATACATTTCTACGTCCATCATGATCGTAGTGAAAATTTCTACGTAGAAGTAACACGTTTTATACCAATTAATCTGACCACATCTGCACACCGGTACGATGCCATGATGGTGAATCGGGTTTATAGACCATTGTATCATTGTATTTTGAATAAAATAACATTGAATCGTGGCTTGAATCATGAATTATTGGGTTATTTAGTTTCACAGCAGTAAATATACAGAATGGCGTGTTGGTGTGGGGACTTCCAGATGTTTGATATCGAATATGTTGAAGTGGCACCAAAAATGACTCTAGGCCTAAGCTCAAAGAACGATTTTACTGCAAATCTACATGTTTTATACAGTTCCCCTGGCAATATTTTGATAATGAAAGACCATAAATACAACAGATTTGTGTGTGATTTAGTGTACAGTGTTGCCAAACAATTCAATAAGTAAAGTAAGTTATTTCTTTTACTAATTTTTCTCTTTATTTGTTATAAAATATAATTTTTTTTGGTGAAAAACGTCTTTACCACTTTCTCATACGTCTGGTATCAAACACACATGTACAGAAATTACACCAATATATGCAGAATTCAATTCTTTATTTATATGTGCAAATATTTAAATATCTCTAAAAACCAAAAAATTATAACATTTTCAAAACAGTCACATCAATAACGCAAATTGTCAAAAAAGAATCCGGTGGCAGGAAGACGTTTTGTATTTTTTAATCCGTCTTGCTAATGGTTAAACTGTAGTTACCATCGAAGATGGATGTGCTGGGCCATTGGCGCAAATAAAACGGCAACACAACGCATTTCCATTCTCTGGACTAAATTCAACTGGAAATTTTGTAGGACCATTGTCCTGTTGCAAGAGAAATCCAGCGGGAGTTTGAGAATGAACGCTGAAGAAGAAGAAACTGTAGTTCAAACTTTTTTTTGCGTAGAACCAAAGTTTGAAAGTAAAGTTAACCCATAGCATTTAACTGCCGTAGGTGTGTGAGATGTTTAGTGATCTCACATTTCAGTGGCTGTGCTATATGAGAGCTGTAGCCATCTCCTCTCCCTCACAGTCGTTACTCCCCTGACTGATCCGGTACCCAATTAAGGCTTGATTTGCTGTCTGAAACACTTTTCCACCTCAACTGGGGAATTAACACAGGAGGAAAGTTTGAATCATAGTTCTGATTCATGTGCGATACTTCCTAACGACTGTGCAACTGTGTACTTTAGAAAGAAGACAGAGTTGGCTGACCCATCCCATAAAGGATGAAGTAACCTAAAACTCTTGTTGAAATTAAATATTTCGGGCCGAAATGCACAGATTTCACAGCCAAGATGTAAACCATGACGCATCGCATTCTGTTTTCTGGACTACATCCTGCTAATCTGCAGGAGTTTGTGAAAGAATCACATAAAACGAGTAAAACCGCTATTTAGGGGCAGCAGTAGTTAATTGGTTAATACACTTGCTTCCCAGTCTAGTGATTGAAGGTTCAACTCCCAGTTCAATCGGAAATACTGAATTTTAAATGACTAATGTCTCCAGGTTTATACAGTCTAAGAAAATGGGCACCAGATCTGGAAAGTAAAGGCGGCAAGAGAGATGCTAAGTATTACTAGTTATGCTGTTCGTCAATGAAAAATACAGGTCTAACACCAAATTTAAATCTGCCTCAATAAGAAACAAGCAAAGCAGTACATATACCAGAACAAATACTACAGTAATGTCCCTTTTTTGCTGTTCACTGAATGAGAATCTGGCCCACAAGACCAGCTCTGAAAAACAAGTTGTGAGGAATCCAAGATGACCTAAAGCAAACCGCTCTATATATTAGACTAAATGTTTAACTACTGATTGCCGAAGTTGTATTGTAGCATAGACACATCATCGGTTGTTGTGTAGCAGCATAGATGCATCATTAGTTGTTGTGTAGTACCAGGAACTTAAGAGGATATAAAACAAACCGCTCTATACATGAACAACATTTGACTGAATGTTAAATGAGCCATGGGATTAAGTGTGAGTTGGAGATAAATCATGGGATTAATAGTAAATTGGGGATGGACCATGGATGTAAGCAAGAATTGAGGATGAACTATGGGATTAATAGTGAATTGGGAATGAACCATGGGATTAAGAGTGATTTGAAAAGGAACACTGAGATTAAGAATCAGAATGAGTTGGGGATGAACCATGGGATTAAGAGTGAGTTGGGGATACAGTAATCATTATGATGTTGATATTAAAATAAATAAATTCTTGTGAACAGGAGAGTCCATGTACGTGATAAACACAGAATATTTTGGAAAAGTAATGATTCCTCTTGACAAGAGACACACTCTTACAGAAGAAAGAGACCAATTTGATCATGTTAAATTGGAAGCTATGGGTGAGTTGAATTTATAAGATATGGTTGAGTTTAATTTTAGAAGATATAGATAAGTTTATTTTAAAGCTATGGACAAGCTTATTTTAAAGATAAGGATCATCATCAGGTGCCATGCCGGCTGGCGTAGGAGGTCATGGCTCTCCACAGCTCTCTGTCCACAGTATTATGTATCAAAGTTGTTGTTGTTTCCTTGCCGTACCAGGATGTCAAACTGTCTAATATTTTTTCATGTTGTCGCCCTCTGTCTCTGTTGCCTTCAATCTTGCCTGTTGTGACTATGTTCTCTAAAACTGCCTTTCTCATGAAGTGGCCAAAAAAAGAAGATTGCCTTTTTCTTATATTGTTGATTAAGGTCCGTTTCGCATTTAACTCTTTCAACACCTCTACATTAGTTTTTCTGGCAGTCCATGGTATTCTCAGAATTCTTCTGTAGAACCACATCTCTGTTGCCTCCAATCTCCCACTTTTCAGTTTGTTTATTGTCTAAGACTTGCACCCATATGTTAGTATATGGGTTATATAGCACTGCAGAACTCTCTTTCTCGCCTCTAATGACAAGGTCATATTACACAGTATATTTTTCATTTTTCTGAATGTTGTTTTTGCCTGTCCTATTCTGCATCTTATTTCTGTTGAACTTCTTCCATCTGCTGTAATTATTGTACCTAGATATTTGAATTGGGGGACCTATTTTAATACTATATCATTCACTTTGATCTTGCAAGGTGTGTTATTTTGTTTCTTTGAAATAACCATTACTTCTGTTTTCTTTATATTTAGGAAGAGGCCTTTCTCTTTACTTTCTGTGACTACTACATTAATTAAATCTTGAAGGTCTTCCTCACTTTTTGCAATCAGAACAGTGTCATCCGCATATCTCAAATTATTTATGTTATGTCCTCCCACTGATATTCCTGGGATATCTAAAAGATAAAGATAATTTTATTTTAAAAATAAGGATAAGTTTATTTTAAAGATAAGGATAAGTTTATTTTAAAGATAAGGATAAGTTCATTTTAAAGATAAGGATAAGTTTATTTTAAAGATAAGGATAAGTTTATTTTAAAGATAAGGATAAGTTTATTTTAAAGATAATGATAAGTTTATTTTAAAGATAAGGATAAGTTTATTTTAAAGATAATGATAAGTTTATTTTAAAGATAAGGATAAGTTTATTTTTAAAGATAAGGATAAGTTTAGTTTAAAGATAAGGATAAGTTTATTTTAAAGATAAGGATAAGTTCATTTTAAAGATAAGGATAAGTTTATTTTAAAGATAAGGATAAGTTTATTTTAAAGATAAGGATAAGTTCACTGGACAAGATATAGACACTGATAAGTAGAATTTTTTAATTGTGGATGAGTTGAATTTAGAACGAGCAATGCAAGGACAAATTATTCAATTTGAATGTAACTAAAACTGGAACATTATTTTTGCTATTGATGAAGAGGAAAGTTGCTATACGTAATCACAACTGAACAAATATGTTTATAGTATACGTTTAACTCACGGGTTCCCATGTTATGAGTTGTGAGCCAAATTACGGTGGCCAAGGGTTTTCTGTGGGTTTTGGCTGAAACAGTAAAGTAAAGAAAAATAGTGATTTCTTCTGTGTGTGTCCCTACACTCCTGCAGATTCACAGGATGCAGTCCGGAGAATGAAATGTATTGTATCATGGTTTATAGCTTTGCTGAGGTATCTGCACCTATCGATCTGACTTCATCATGGCTTCTGGGTCACTTTAACCTGTATGGGATGGGACAGCCAACTCCAACCTATAACATCCCTAGTTGCCTCTTGTGACATGCATGGATGGTAAACGGTGTTGCTATTGTTGGCTCTCTTTTGAGGCCCAGGCAACACACGGGCGAAATGATTGTAAAACAATTGTCATTTTAATCAGTGTCTCAAAGTTGGAATAATATCATACATTTTGTAATATCTTCCTTAGTCGACTTTTACGACATGCGTCGAAGGTAAACAGTGTTGCTATTCTTTGCTCCCCTGCAACACACTGGCGATTATGTAATATTAAATATAACTTATGGTAGGTTAGTGGTTCATGAGTTCATGCCCTTTGACCCAAATATAACTCATCAAAATGTGAGCAGTTTCTGTGTTCTCGGTTAATAGACTGATGCGACACACACACACATGGTTAACATACGTTGGCAAAAACTCAAATGTAAATTATGAAGGCATAATTGTTAACGAGTTACAATATCAAGCTAAACATTAAATATGTCATGTGTTTAAATTGTATTGAATTATATATGCCTCAAATGAAATAGTGGCACATCATACTTCATGCTCCATGGTGGAAATAAAAAAAAATAAATTTGTGTTGGTTACTTGAGAGCCGACACAGAAGTAGAAGATATTCTGAACAATCTTCGAATGATATAGAATATTTTTCCATATTGAAAGCCTTATATAAAATGTTTTTGACCATGGGTCACTTTACTTCTAAATAAAATGGGGTTGTGACTCGAGAAAAGTCGAGAACTTATGGTTTAGATGATCTGAAATGTGTTTGTGAAGTATTTATTGAATCAGAGTTGAATTTGTGCGGACCGTAAATATTTAACTGATCTGAGACCTGACATACCAAACGCTTACAGATTCGCCTACAGTGCAGAGAAGCTGATCCTGGAGGTAAGCAATACTTGATGATTTCCTTGATGATGTTCTTGAACAAAGTGTATAATATTTTCAGTACAAGAAGTTCCTCCTCTGTACAGTTCACCTCATGTGTATATACCAGAGAAGCCTAAAGACAAACTAGGATTTGATCAGGCACGTTATGTGTCATTTTGTTGTAGTTTGTATACATAGGATTTGATCAGGCAAGTTATGTGTCATTTTGTTGTAGTTTGTATACATTTTCTGTTAGATAACATGGTTGGTAAACAATATCATTTTGTTGTAGTTTGTATACATTTTTGTTAAATAACTGAAGGTAAACTTTTAGTTTTAAAAGTTGTAAAGGTATTTTATAATATTTATTAAGTTTTTTTTTTGGCTGCGTAAAATGTTCATCTTATGGTAAAATTATGCTCCTTTCAGTCGCAAAGTTAATCCAATTCGGTTATATCAGAGCTTTTAACCATAAAAGCGAAAGTGTGTTTTCAGGGCCTGAAAGGGGAGCTTTTTGTTCTTCAGTCAGATATCAGGTTACAGCGCCAATAGCTTCAATGAACTGTGTAATTCGCTTCAGGTCATCCATGGAACCCCTCAAGTCTGGAAGTTCTGCCGTCTCAGTAGGAAAGTAAACATATTTTCTCACTCTCTTCTTGGTAGATTTGACAGGCATGAAGGATGTGTTCTGCAGTCTCTGGGCTCAGTCCACAGTTGCACAAGTCTGTCTACAAATTTTCAACTTTCTGAACATGTGACTTCTCAGTCTGTTATGGCCAATTCGTAGTCAAAAGGGGAGCAAAGAATAGCAACACTATTTATCTTCCATATATCTTGTAAGAGGTGACTAATAAGGTTTTAGGATGGTGTTGGTTGTCACATTCCGTATATGGTCAAAGTGACCTAGAAGTCATGCTGAAATCGGATGTGTCAGACCGAAAGGTGCATATAACACAGTCACGCTGTAAACCATGACGCAACACATTCCGTTCTCCAGACTGCATCTTGATAATCTCTAAGAAGTTTGAGAATGAAAGAAGAAGAATGTGGAGGTTGCTGTTCTGATAATCCAGCCACCACGAACTTCGTTAATTAAAAACATTCATACTCATCAGGTAGCATATCCTGTAGCAGTCATCACAGCCTTTCCAAGCTTTTGTCAATCTTGAGCTAGTCTTCCTGCTTCTGTTACTGTCATGTTCAGGTGGTCTTTGATGTCTTGCATCCATCTTCTGGGTCTGTCTCTTGTTCGTCTCCCTGGCATCATTCCCTCCATTATGGTCTTCTCTAGGCTGTCTGGTGTTAAAAACTTTATTTATTCATATTTGCAGATATACATGATCAACTTGAAATGACGGCCGGCTAGAAGACTTCGGATGCTGACAGCCTTTGACTACTTGGAGATAGATGCCAAAATTGTGGATGCTGTAGATGGAAAGTTAGTATAAATACCAAATTCTCTCCTGTTATTTGTAATTTTGTTGTAAACTCGCAGTATGACATTCATTAAAAAAGGAGTTTTCATGTTTTCACTTTTTCCATTGAGGCGCAGTGGGGAGTATGTGGTTAAGTCTGTATTTTTCATTGACCAACATCATACCTGCGGCTACTTTCCCAGAAGATCTGGTGCCCATTTCTTAGGCTGGGTCAACCTAGAAGCCATTAGTCTTCTTCTTCAGCGTACATTCTCAAACTCCTGTTGAATTTATCTTTTAGCAGGATCATTGTCCTGCTGGATTTCTAGCAGGATGTAATCCAGAGAATGGAAATGCGCTGTGTCTCCGTTTTATTTGCGCCAATGGCCTGATACATTCGTCTTCGACAGGAAAATTGGTATAAGTTCATAAGTTACATAGTTGACTTTTTAATTCTTGTCTCAACACTCTGTCCATTCTTCAGTCAGCTGTACAAATGCTCCCAAAATATTTAAATTTCTGCACTTGCTTTACTTCAGTAGTTGATCATTTATTTTGATTGTATTGGGTTTTCTGCCTATAAACATTACTTCTGTATTTTCTTTATTGATCTTCATGTTGTGATTGAGGCAGCTTTCATTGAGTAGGTTTATGTGATCTTTCAGCACTTCACTTGAACTGTGGAAAAGGCACTGATGGTCAGCAAAGAGTGGTTCAATTAAGTAATTTGAGTAATGGTAAACGTCTGGGGGTGTTTTACTGTTTTGATAATGTTATCTATATAAATAATAAACAATAATGGTTTGTTAGTCCTGCATTTGTTCTAACTGCAGATGTTACTGGTTTGTCAGTCCTGCATTTGTTCTAACTGCAGATGTTACTGGTTTGTCAGTCCTGCATTTGTTCTAACTGCAGATGTTACTGGTTTGTCAGTCCTGCATTTGTTCTAACTGCAGATGTTACTGGTTTGTTAGTCCTGCATTTGTTCTAACCTTCACAGTCATTTTTAAGCCCTTGTGCTTAAAAAAAAAGATCACTGATTTTCCTTACAAGTCACCAAGACTTTTTCAGATTTGTCGCTATATTTCTTATTGGTTACTGTTCAAGTCTTTATCTTCATATGCCCCCCTCCCCATGACAAGTTGTACCCTTACCTCTATTTCAGAAATTTCTTCGGTGCCCCCCCCCCCTTCAAGTCCCTGCTGTCTTGCTGAGAACAACCGTTTTAGATACAGAAACATGACACAGAAACCATGCTGAAGTCTAATGTCTCAGGCCGAAAGGCACATATGTTCCATGATGCAATGCATTCCATTCTCTGGACTACATCCTGCTAATCAGCAGGAGCTTGAGAACGAACACTCCAGAAGACGACAACCACGGCCACAAGAACATATTTTCGAAGCACATAATTCTTGCCTACGTTTAATGTTCATTCTATATGTTATCTATTCCAAACAGAGAACTTAATAGTTCCTACCTGGAGAAGCAAGGGGTCAAGATGTTGCCAGGCTTTGCCGATCCATATCATGGAAGGTAAGAGGGATCTCATTTTGTTTCCCTCTTTATTTCCACCTGTGAATTGTGGGGCCTTCTTCTTCAGCGTTCATTCTCAAACTCCCGCTGGTTCTCTCTTGTAACAGGACAATAATCCTACTAGATTTCCAGCAGGATATAGTCCAGAGAATGAAAATGTATTGTGTCATCTCTTTATTTGCGACAATGGCCAGACACATCCGCCTTTGATGGTATTCTGGGCTTAAGAGCAGAAAAAATTATTATTATAATAACAAATCTGTTGTGTGCCAAGCATATCGTAAGAGGTGACAAATTATATTTGAGGGGAGGAATTAGCTGTTTCACCTCATAGGTTAGGGTTAAAATTCCAAAATTACACCACAAACAGGGATGTTAGATGAACATTGACAAACATTGTGTTCTACTCACCCTCAATTTTACTTGTCTTGAAATGCTAAAATACAATCTTACTAAAGTAGATGTCTTGACTGTCCACTTCCTGATCATAATTAGTTTATTTGAAGTAAATCTATCTGCCTGGTATTTTATGCCATTTGTGTGTGTTTTATGTCAAATTTCAGAACTGAACAAAATATTCTGAAACTTTATGAAATATTCCCAAGTATTGAATTTCCAAAGTTTAACTTTATTTCTCTCAATATTATCATTAGGTCTAACTATTTTCTGTATAACGCAGCGCAAGATTATCATTGCTGTCACTATACCTATCTGATTCTTCGGAAACAATAGCAGTGTGAGTATAAATAACCAAATGGTCAGAGGGTGTCCGACAAAGTGGATGGTTCCGCAGTAACCTATTGAACAAATAGTAACGCAAAATGAGGTAAACAGGTTACTAAAACACTTACCTAGCCTATTAATAAAAATATATTTTAAAAAAAACATACAATAAAACTAAACAGGACAATTCTCCACGTATCGGCTCAAATTGAACCTTTTTCAAGAGACAAACTACAGAAAACGACAAAATAAAAAACAAAATAGATGTCTATATTTCATCAAGCCCCGTCTCCATAATAGCGCATAATTTTCATTTTTACTAGATGCGTTGCCATCCCTGCGCTATTATGGAGACGGGGCTTGATGAAATATAGACATCTATTTTGTTTTTTATTTTGTCGTTTTCTGTTGTTTGTCTCTTGAAAAAGGTTCAATTTGAGCCGATACGTGGAGAATTGTCCTGTTTAGTTTTATTGTATGTTTTTTTTTAAATATATTTTTATTAATAGGCTAGGTAAGTGTTTTAGTAACCTGTTTACCTCATTTTGCGTTACTAGCAGTGTGAGTAGTTTTATAATTTTTTATAAAGTTATTCTTCCCTTACAAATAATATTAGGTCTATTTATTTTACAATTTTCAACAAGTCGGTAATCTTCAATGTCAAAATCGAAAACATTGTTGTTTTCCAACTCATCACTTGAAATAATGTCTCCAATTATAAAACTCTCAAAGAATAATAAAACCAGATGTTTGCTAAATCTTTGAGCTCTCTTACTAGTGGAAGATGAAGCCATTTTGCTAATTTATGAAAAGCTGAACCTACCTTGTTCAAATTTTAATTTAAAATAAATATGTCACACATGTCTAATCACACAGGGGTTTCGTTCCGTTAGCCAGATTTCTAAGGTTTAAACACCTAGATAACTTAATGCTAATTATTTTATGATCCAAACGAAGCAATTTTAGATGGAATATCTGCAAGAATGAATAATTGTGGATATGTCCGCAATGGATGTCTATCTGCAACGATATATTGTTTTTACGGACGGAAATAGTTAAGGTCTTTTTTCAAGAAAATACAAAACAAACAGTGAACAAACAATAAAAACAGTGAAAACAATGGTACTATCTCAGAAGTACTAGCTATACTAGTTGTTGTTCTACAGTTTTACAGCAGTCTTACCTATTATCCATAGGCAACTAAGGAGGTTTTGGGGTGGAGTTAACTGTACCATCCCATAGAGTCAAAGTGACCCAGAAGCAGATGAGTTGAGCTGAAATGTGCAGAACTGAGCTGTTAACCATGACAACACATTCTGTTCTGCGGACCACATACTACTGGTCTGTTGGAGTTTAAGAACGAACGCAGAAATAGAATAAAAATTTTTTTCTGTAAACAGATAGAATCATAATTTCTTTGTTTGTACACTTTATTTTCAGATCACTGACAATGGGTGAAATCGGCTGCTTTCTGAGCCATTATCAAATTTGGGAAGAGGTCAGTAGGTCATAGTTTTGTGATTTCTCTTTTGATCCTGCAGTCTTCACTACAGACATGAGCCATCTTCATTTCTCCACTTCCTGAATACAAACTCCTCACTTTGCAGTCATTCCCTCTTCATGTCAGTAATGCTTATGTCCATGTGTTACAGTGTTACGAAAGGAGAAAAAAAATATATCTGCACTGTACTGCTATATATATCATAAGATGCTACTAAGAAAGTTTTGGGGTAGAGATGCCTGTGTCATTTATAGGTCAAAGTGACCAAAAAATACCATGTTGAATTCGGACATGTCAGGTTCAAAGACGCAGCTAAGCTGTAACCAACCATGATACAAAGCAATCCATTCTCCAGACTTCATATGGAATCTTCTCCGCCGAAGACAGATGTATCGGGCCATTGGCGCAAATAAAATGGTGACACAACGCATTTCCATTCTCTGGACTACATCCTTCTGGAAATCTAATAGGACCATGGTCCTGCTACAAGAGATATCCAGTGGGAGTTTGAGAATGTACGCTGAAGAAGAAGAATAAGAATATGGAATCTTCATTCTGGCATTTGACAGAAAACGGAAGACAAGATGGTATTTGGCAGTAAAAAGAGGACAAGATGGCATTTAAATTATAACATTTATGTAAATTATAACATTTATATTAAGCATAATTTAACTGGAAGCAGCATAAATCTGATTATTTTCATATCTAGTGATAGTGAGGCTACGGTAACACTATGCACCATATGGTAAATAAATATTGAAATAGACTACATCAGTTTTACAATGAATAGTACACAGGTTGATACTTCGACCAAAGACCTTTTATTAAAAACATTGACTCTGTTCTTTGTTCAACATATAACTACATTAAAAATTTTATATATTTTTTAAAATCAATATTTGCATACTATGTTCATAAGAGAAAACATTTCTAATTACATTTTTCATGTAAAAAAATATGTACCGAAAGAAAGTTGGAATATTCTTACTTTCAACAAATTTAAACACACATCCACTACTGCTGTACATCTGCAGACAAATTTTGTGGTACAACCAGACATGGGGGCGGTATGTCATAATTTAGGCTTACACTACTGGATTGTCGTTACTTTCAACTCCTAAGTCCTGAACTAATTCCCTATCAATGTCTGATTCATTCACGTTCTGTAAAATTCCCTGATAAAATTGCCTGTCAACATCATCTAAATCATATGTTGGTCCATTCTTACCGAGTTTTGAAGAAAATTAAAGGACATGATACCCTTTCACAGCTCGGCAGCCACAACTGTTAGAAATGGTCAGTAAATTGCTATTTAAGCCACAATTACTGCTAATCACATGAGAGCTAAATTTAGCGTGACTAGACTAGTCACATAGAAACTGAAGAAAAACAATTGAAATCACCATGTAGAAAACGGGCATTCTGGAAATGATTCTGGATAGCGTGCGGTTTTGGCCGGTCTGAGATTGAGTGTGTTAAAGAGTTATCTGTAATGTATTGATGTTTTTAAAGTGTTATCTGTAATGTATTGATGTTTTTAAAATGTTATCTGTAATGTATTGATGTTTTAAAAGTGTTATCTGTAATGTATTGATGTTTTTAAGTGTTATCTGTAATGTATTGATGTTTTTAAAGTGTTATCTGTAACGTATTGATGTTTTTCTTACTTGAAGATGATTGCCAGAAACTACCAAAAGATACTGATCTTTGAAGATGATGTTAGGTTTGAGCCCTACTTCCGTAAAAAATTGTTGGATCTCATTCAGGAATTTTATTTGCACCAATGGCCCAACACATCCGTCTTCGGCGGGATATCTAACATTCAGCTGTGTAAGTTTGCATTTATTGGTTTTTCTATTAAAGTAATTTAATTTCCCATCTATATGTTCGTAATTTCAACAAATTTTTCTTTTGCATCTATACCAGAGTAAAATATATAAACAGATGAAATTATATGAAAATCATCATCATCAGGTGCAAGCCAGCTGGCGTAGGCAGTCATGTCTCTCCACAGCTCTCTGTCCACAGTATTATGTATCACGGTCGTTGTTGTTTCCTTGCCGTGCCAGGCTGTCTAATATTTTCTCACGTATATATGAGGATAATTGAATTCCATGTGATATATTTCTAATGATAAAATAGATACATTTGTGCAATTATGTCTTGAAAAGTTTCAAAAAGAAAATAAAAAACTATATTTTTAGTAATAAACTACCGGTAGATACATTTATGACATGTGTTGAAAATTTTCAAAATCAAAAAATATATTTCAAATGATAAACTAGATACATTTATGAAATGCGTTGAAAAGTTTGAAAAAGAAAATCAAATAATTTATTTCTAATGATAAACTATATACATTTATGAAATGTGTTGAAAAGTTTGAAAAAGAAAATAAAAAAATATATTTCTAGTGATAAACTAGATACATTTATGAAATGTGTTCAAAAGTTTGAAGACGAAAAAATAAATTTCTAGTGATAAACTATATACACTTATGAAATGTGTTGAAAAGTTTGAAAATCATAAAAATATATTCTTATGATAAACTAGATACATTTATGAAATGTGTTGAAAAGTTTGAAAAAGAAAATAAACAAATATATTTCAAATGATAAACTAGATACATTTATGAAATGTGTTGAAAAGTTTGACGAAGAAAATCAAAAAATATATTTCTAGTGATACACTACTGTTAGATACATTTATGAGATGTGTTGAACAGTTTGAAAATCAAAAAAATATATTTCTAATGATAAACTAGATACATTTATGAGATGTGTTGAAAAGTTTGAAAAAGAAAATAAAAAATATATTTCTAATGATAAACTAGTTACATTTATGAAATGTGTTGAAAAGTTTGGAAATGAAAATCAAAAAATATATTTCTAGTGATAAACTAGATACATTTATGAAATATGTTGAAAAGTTAGAACAAGAAAATAAAAAAACAATATTCTTAATGATAAACTATATTCATTTATGAAATGTGTTGAAAAGTTTGAAAAAGAAAATCAAAAAATAAATTTCTATTGATCAACTATATACACTTATGAAATGTGTTGAAATTTTGGAAAAGAAAATCAAAAAATATATTTCTAGTGATAAACTATATACATTTATGAAATATGTTGAAAAGTTTGAAAAAGAAAATGAAAAGATATATTTTTAGTGATAATCTACCGGCAGATACATTTATGAGATGGGTTGAAATATTTGAAAAAGAAAATCAAATAATATTTTTCTAATAATAAACTACTGGTAGATACATTTATGAAATGTGTTGAAAAGTATCAAAATCAAAAAATATATTTCTAATAATAAACTAGATACATTTATGAGATGTGTTGAAACGTTTGAAAAATAAAATAAAAAATATATTTCTAGTGATACTCTACTGGTAGATACATTTATGAGATGTGTTGAACAGTTTGAAAATCAAAAAAATATATTTCTAATGATAAACTAGATACATTTATGAGATGTGTTGAAAAGTTTGAAAAAGAAAATAAAAAATATATTTCTAATGATAAACTAGATACATTTATGAAATGTGTTGAAAAGTTTGGAATAGAAAATCACAAAATATATTTCTAGTGATAAACTATATTCATTTATGAAATGTGTTGAAAAGTTTGAAAAAGAAAATGAAAAGATATATTTCTAGTGATAATCTACCGGTAGATACATTTATGAGATGTATTGAAAAGTTTGAAAAAGAAAATCAAAACATATATTTCTAATAATAAACTACTGGTAGATACATTTATGAAATGCGTTGAAAAGTATCAAAATCAAAAATTATATTTCTAATAATAAACTAGATACATTTATGAGATGTGTTGAAACGTTTGAAAAATAAAATCAAAAAATATATTTCTGGTGATACTCTACTGGTAGATACATTTATGAGATGTGTTGAACAGTTTGAAAATCAAAAAAATATATTTCTAATGATAAACTAGATACATTTATGAGATGTGTTGAAAAGTTTGAAAAAGAAAATAAAAAATATATTTCTAATGATAAACTAGTTACATTTATGAAATGTGTTGAAAAGTTTGGAAATGAAAATCAAAAAATATATTTCTAGTGATAAACTAGATACATTTATGAAATATGTTGAAAAGTTAGAACAAGAAAATAAAAAAACAATATTCTTAATGATAAACTATATTCATTTATGAAATGTGTTGAAAAGTTTGAAAATGAAAAGATATATTTCTAATGAGAAACTATCGGTAGATACATTTATGAGATGTGTTGAAAAGTTTGAAAAAGAAAATAAAAAAATATATTTCTAATGATAAACTAGATACATTTATGAAATGCGTTGAAAAGTTTCAAAATCAAAGAAATAAATTTCTATTGATACACTATATACACTTATGAAATGTGTTGAAAAGTTTGAAAATCAAAAAAATATATTTCTAATGATAAACTAGATACATTTATGAAATGTGTTGAAAAGTTTGAAAAAGAAAATGAAAAGATATATTTTTAGTGATAATCTACCGGCAGATACATTTATGAGATGGGTTGAAATGTTTGAAAAAGAAAATCAAAAAATATTTTTCTAATAATAAACTACTGGTAGATACATTTATGAAATGTGTTGAAAAGTATCAAAATCAAAAAATATATTTCTAATAATAAACTAGATACATTTATGAGATGTGTTGAAACGTTTGAAAAATAAAATCAAAAAATATATTTCTAGTGATACTCTACTGGTAGATACATTTATGAGATGCGTTGAACAGTTTTAAAATCAAAAAAATATATTTCTAATGACAAACTAGATAGATTTATGAGATTTGTTGAAAAGTTTGAAAAAGAAAATATAAAATATATTTCTAATGATAAACTAGATACATTTATTAAATGTGTTGAAAAGTTTAAAATTTAAACAAAATATATTTCTAATAATAAACTATATACATTTATGAGATGTATTGAAAAGTTTGAAAAAAAAAATAAAAACATATATTTCTAATAATAAACTACTGGTAGATACATTTATGAAATGTGTTGAAAAGTTTCAAAATTAAAAAATATTTATTCTAATGATAAATAAGATACATTTATGAGATGTGTTGAAAAGTTTGAAAAAGAAAATAAAAAATATATTTCTAATGATAAACTATATACATTTATGAAATGTGTTGAAAAGTTTGAAAAAGAAAATGAAAAGATATATTTCTAGTGATAATCTACCGGTAGATACATTTATGAGATGTGTTGAAATGTTGAAAAAGAAAATAAAAAGATATATTTCTAGTGATCATCTACCGGTAGATACATTTATGAAATGTGTTGAAAAGTTTGAACAAGAAAATAGACAAAAATATTTCTAATGATAAACTATATACATTTATGAGATGTGTTGAAAAGATTTAAAAAAGAAAATTAAAAAAAAAATTTCTAATGAGAAACTACCGGTAGATACATTTATGAGATGTGTTGAAAAGTTTGGAAATGAAAATCAAAAAATATATTTCTAGTGATAAACTAGATACATTTATGAAATATGTTGAAAAGTTAGAACAAGAAAATAAAAAAACAATATTCTTAATGATAAACTATATTCATTTATGAAATGTGTTGAAAAGTTTGAAAAAGAAAATCAAAAAATAAATTTCTATTGATCAACTATATACACTTATGAAATGTGTTGAAATTTTGGAAAAGAAAATCAAAAAATATATTTCTAGTGATAAACTATATACATTTATGAAATATGTTGAAAAGTTTGAAAAAGAAAATGAAAAGATATATTTTTAGTGATAATCTACCGGCAGATACATTTATGAGATGGGTTGAAATATTTGAAAAAGAAAATCAAATAATATTTTTCTAATAATAAACTACTGGTAGATACATTTATGAAATGTGTTGAAAAGTATCAAAATCAAAAAATATATTTCTAATAATAAACTAGATACATTTATGAGATGTGTTGAAACGTTTGAAAAATAAAATAAAAAATATATTTCTAGTGATACTCTACTGGTAGATACATTTATGAGATGTGTTGAACAGTTTGAAAATCAAAAAAATATATTTCTAATGATAAACTAGATACATTTATGAGATGTGTTGAAAAGTTTGAAAAAGAAAATAAAAAATATATTTCTAATGATAAACTAGATACATTTATGAAATGTGTTGAAAAGTTTGGAATAGAAAATCACAAAATATATTTCTAGTGATAAACTATATTCATTTATGAAATGTGTTGAAAAGTTTGAAAAAGAAAATGAAAAGATATATTTCTAGTGATAATCTACCGGTAGATACATTTATGAGATGTATTGAAAAGTTTGAAAAAGAAAATCAAAACATATATTTCTAATAATAAACTACTGGTAGATACATTTATGAAATGCGTTGAAAAGTATCAAAATCAAAAATTATATTTCTAATAATAAACTAGATACATTTATGAGATGTGTTGAAACGTTTGAAAAATAAAATCAAAAAATATATTTCTGGTGATACTCTACTGGTAGATACATTTATGAGATGTGTTGAACAGTTTGAAAATCAAAAAAATATATTTCTAATGATAAACTAGATACATTTATGAGATGTGTTGAAAAGTTTGAAAAAGAAAATAAAAAATATATTTCTAATGATAAACTAGTTACATTTATGAAATGTGTTGAAAAGTTTGGAAATGAAAATCAAAAAATATATTTCTAGTGATAAACTAGATACATTTATGAAATATGTTGAAAAGTTAGAACAAGAAAATAAAAAAACAATATTCTTAATGATAAACTATATTCATTTATGAAATGTGTTGAAAAGTTTGAAAATGAAAAGATATATTTCTAATGAGAAACTATCGGTAGATACATTTATGAGATGTGTTGAAAAGTTTGAAAAAGAAAATAAAAAAATATATTTCTAATGATAAACTAGATACATTTATGAAATGCGTTGAAAAGTTTCAAAATCAAAGAAATAAATTTCTATTGATACACTATATACACTTATGAAATGTGTTGAAAAGTTTGAAAATCAAAAAAATATATTTCTAATGATAAACTAGATACATTTATGAAATGTGTTGAAAAGTTTGAAAAAGAAAATGAAAAGATATATTTTTAGTGATAATCTACCGGCAGATACATTTATGAGATGGGTTGAAATGTTTGAAAAAGAAAATCAAAAAATATTTTTCTAATAATAAACTACTGGTAGATACATTTATGAAATGTGTTGAAAAGTATCAAAATCAAAAAATATATTTCTAATAATAAACTAGATACATTTATGAGATGTGTTGAAACGTTTGAAAAATAAAATCAAAAAATATATTTCTAGTGATACTCTACTGGTAGATACATTTATGAGATGCGTTGAACAGTTTTAAAATCAAAAAAATATATTTCTAATGACAAACTAGATAGATTTATGAGATTTGTTGAAAAGTTTGAAAAAGAAAATATAAAATATATTTCTAATGATAAACTAGATACATTTATTAAATGTGTTGAAAAGTTTAAAATTTAAACAAAATATATTTCTAATAATAAACTATATACATTTATGAGATGTATTGAAAAGTTTGAAAAAAAAAATAAAAACATATATTTCTAATAATAAACTACTGGTAGATACATTTATGAAATGTGTTGAAAAGTTTCAAAATTAAAAAATATTTATTCTAATGATAAATAAGATACATTTATGAGATGTGTTGAAAAGTTTGAAAAAGAAAATAAAAAATATATTTCTAATGATAAACTATATACATTTATGAAATGTGTTGAAAAGTTTGAAAAAGAAAATGAAAAGATATATTTCTAGTGATAATCTACCGGTAGATACATTTATGAGATGTGTTGAAATGTTGAAAAAGAAAATAAAAAGATATATTTCTAGTGATCATCTACCGGTAGATACATTTATGAAATGTGTTGAAAAGTTTGAACAAGAAAATAAACAAAAATATTTCTAATGATAAACTATATACATTTATGAGATGTGTTGAAAAGATTTAAAAAAGAAAATTAAAAAAAAAATTTCTAATGAGAAACTACCGGTAGATACATTTATGAGATGTGTTGAAAAGTTTGAAAAAGAAAATCAAAAAATATATTTCTAATGATAAACTAGATACATTTATGAAATGTGTTGAAAAGTTTCAAAATCAAAGAAATAAATTTCTATTGATACACTATATACACTTATGAAATGTGTTGAAAAGTTGAAAATCAAAAAAATATATTTCTAATGATAAACTAGATACATTTTTGAAATGTGTTGAAAAGTTTGAAAAAGAAAATGAAAAGATATATTTTTAGTGATAATCTACCGGCAGATACATTTATGAGATGTGTTGAAAAGTTTGAAAAAGAAAATAAAAAATATATTTCTAATGATAAACTATATACATTTATGAAATGTGTGTTTAAAAGTTTGAAAAAGAAAATGAAAAGATATATTTCTAGTGATAATATACCGGTAGATACATTTATGAGATGTAATGAAAAGTTTGAAAAAGAAAATAAAAAAATATATTTCTAATAATAAACTATATACATTTATGAAATGTTTGAAAAAGAAAATAAAAAGATATATTTCTAGTGATCATCTACCGGTAGATACATTTATGAGATGTGTTGAAAAGAGTGAAAAAGAAAATTAAAAAATATATTTCTAATGAGAAACTACCGGTAGATACATTTATGAGATGTGTTGAAAAGTTTGAAAAAGAAAATCTAAAAATATATTTCTAATAATAAACTACTGGTAGATACATTTATGAAATGTGTTGAAAAGTATCAAAATTAAAAAATATATTTCTAATAATAAACTAGATACATTTATGAGATGTGTTGAAACGTTTGAAAAATAAAATCAAAAAATATATTTCTAGTGATACTCTACTGGTAGATACATTTATGAGATGCGTTGAACAGTTTTAAAATCAAAAAAATATATTTCTAATGACAAACTAGATACATTTATGAGATGTGTTGAAAAGTTTGAAAAAGAAAATATAAAATATATTTCTAATGATAAACTAGATACATTTATTAAATGTGTTGAAAAGTTTGGAATAGAAAATCAAAAAATATATTTCTAGTGATAAACTATATTCATTTATGAAATGTGTTGAAAAGTTTGAAAAAGAAAATGAAAAGATATATTTCTAGTGATAATCTACCGGTAGATACATTTATGAGATGTATTGAAAAGTTTGAAAAAGAAAATCAAAACATATATTTCTAATAATAAACTACTGGTAGATACATTTATGAAATGTGTTGAAAAGTATCAAAATCAAAAATTATATTTCTAATAATAAACTAGATACATTTATGAGATGTGTTGAAACGTTTGAAAAATAAAATCAAAAAATATATTTCTGGTGATACTCTACTGGTAGATACATTTATGAGATGTGTTGAACAGTTTGAAAATCAAAAAAATATATTTCTAATGATAAACTAGATACATTTATGAGATGTGTTGAAAAGTTTGAAAAAGAAAATAAAAAATATATTTCTAATGATAAACTAGTTACATTTATGAAATGTGTTGAAAAGTTTGGAAATGAAAATCAAAAAATATATTTCTAGTGATAAACTAGATACATTTATGAAATATGTTGAAAAGTTAGAACAAGAAAATAAAAAAACAATATTCTTAATGATAAACTATATTCATTTATGAAATGTGTTGAAAAGTTTGAAAATGAAAAGATATATTTCTAGTGATAATCTACCGGTAGATACATTTATGAGATGTATTGAAAAGTTTGAAAAAGAAAATAAAAAAATATATTTCTAATAATAAACTACTGGTAGATACATTTATGAAATGTGTTGAAAAGTATCAAAATAAAAAAATATATTTCTAATGAGAAACTATCGGTAGATACATTTATGAGATGTGTTGAAAAGTTTGAAAAAGAAAATAAAAAAATATATTTCTAATGATAAACTAGATACATTTATGAAATGCGTTGAAAAGTTTCAAAATCAAAGAAATAAATTTCTATTGATACACTATATACACTTATGAAATGTGTTGAAAAGTTTGAAAAAGAAAATGAAAAGATATATTTTTAGTGATAATCTACCGGCAGATACATTTATGAGATGGGTTGAAATGTTTGAAAAAGAAAATCAAAAAATATTTTTCTAATAATAAACTACTGGTAGATACATTTATGAAATGTGTTGAAAAGTATCAAAATCAAAAAATATATTTCTAATAATAAACTAGATACATTTATGAGATGTGTTGAAAAGTTTGAAAAAGAAAATATAAAATATATTTCTAATGATAAACTAGATACATTTATTAAATGTGTTGAAAAGTTTAAAATTTAAACAAAATATATTTCTAATGATAAACTATATACATTTATGAGATGTATTGAAAAGTTTGAAAAAAAAAATAAAAACATATATTTCTAATAATAAACTACTGGTAGATACATTTATGAAATGTGTTGAAAAGTTTCAAAATTAAAAAATATTTATTCTAATGATAAATAAGATACATTTATGAGATGTGTTGAAAAGTTTGAAAAAGAAAATAAAAAATATATTTCTAATGATAAACTATATACATTTATGAAATGTGTTGAAAAGTTTGAAAAAGAAAATGAAAAGATATATTTCTAGTGATAATCTACCGGTAGATACATTTATGAGATGTATTGAAAAGTTTGAAAAAGAAAATAAAAAAATATATTTCTAATAATAAACTATATACATTTATGAAATGTGTTGAAATGTTGAAAAAGAAAATAAAAAGATATATTTCTAGTGATCATCTACCGGTAGATACATTTATGAAATGTGTTGAAAAGTTTGAACAAGAAAATAAACAAAAATATTTCTAATGATAAACTATATACATTTATGAGATGTGTTGAAAAGATTTAAAAAAGAAAATTAAAAAAAAAATTTCTAATGAGAAACTACCGGTAGATACATTTATGAGATGTGTTGAAAAGTTTGAAAAAGAAAATCAAAAAATATATTTCTAATGATAAACTAGATACATTTATGAAATGTGTTGAAAAGTTTCAAAATCAAAGAAATAAATTTCTATTGATACACTATATACACTTATGAAATGTGTTGAAAAGTTGAAAATCAAAAAAATATATTTCTAATGATAAACTAGATACATTTTTTAAATGTGTTGAAAAGTTTGAAAAAGAAAATGAAAAGATATATTTTTAGTGATAATCTACCGGCAGATACATTTATGAGATGTGTTGAAAAGTTTGAAAAAGAAAATAAAAAATATATTTCTAATGATAAACTATATACATTTATGAAATGTGTGTTTAAAAGTTTGAAAAAGAAAATGAAAAGATATATTTCTAGTGATAATATACCGGTAGATACATTTATGAGATGTAATGAAAAGTTTGAAAAAGAAAATAAAAAAATATATTTCTAATAATAAACTATATACATTTATGAAATGTTTGAAAAAGAAAATAAAAAGATATATTTCTAGTGATCATCTACCGGTAGATACATTTATGAGATGTGTTGAAAAGAGTGAAAAAGAAAATTAAAAAATATATTTCTAATGAGAAACTACCGGTAGATACATTTATGAGATGTGTTGAAAAGTTTGAAAAAGAAAATCTAAAAATATATTTCTAATAATAAACTACTGGTAGATACATTTATGAAATGTGTTGAAAAGTATCAAAATTAAAAAATATATTTCTAATAATAAACTAGATACATTTATGAGATGTGTTGAAACGTTTGAAAAATAAAATCAAAAAATATATTTCTAGTGATACTCTACTGGTAGATACATTTATGAGATGCGTTGAACAGTTTTAAAATCAAAAAAATATATTTCTAATGACAAACTAGATACATTTATGAGATGTGTTGAAAAGTTTGAAAAAGAAAATATAAAATATATTTCTAATGATAAACTAGACACATTTATTAAATGTGTTGAAAAGTTTAAAATTTAAACAAAATATATTTCTAATGATAAACTATATACATTTATGAGATGTATTGAAAAGTTTGAAAAAAAAAATAAAAACATATATTTCTAATAATAAACTACTGGTAGATACATTTATGAAATGTGTTGAAAAGTTTCAAAATTAAAAAATATTTTTCTAATGATAAATAAGATACATTTATGAGATGTGTTGAAAAGTTTGAAAAAGAAAATAAAAAATATATTTCTAATGATAAACTATATACATTTATGAAATGTGTTGAAAACTTTGAAAAAGAAAATGAAAAGATATATTTCTAGTGATAATCTACCGGTAGATACATTTATGAGATGTATTGAAAAGTTGGAAAAAGAAAATCAAAAAATATATTTCTAATAATAAACTATATACATTTATGAAATGTGTTGAAATGTTGAAAAAGAAAATAAAAAGATATATTTCTAGTGATCATCTACCGGTAGATACATTTATGAAATGTGTTGAAAAGTTTGAACAAGAAAATAAACAAAAATATTTCTAATGATAAACTATATACATTTATGCGATGTGTTGAAAAGATTTAAAAAAGAAAATTAAAAATATATTTCTAATGATAAACTATATACATTTATGAAATGTGTTGAAAAGTTTGAAAAAGAAAATAAAAAGATATATTTCTAGTGATCATCTACCGGTAGATACATTTATGAAATGTGTTGAAAAGTTTGAACAAGAAAATAAACAAAAATATTTCTAATGATAAACTATATACATTTATGAGATGTGTTGAAAAGATTTAAAAAAGAAAATTAAAAAAAAAATTTCTAATGAGAAACTACCGGTAGATACATTTATGAGATGTGTTGAAAAGTTTGAAAAAGAAAATCAAAAAATATATTTCTAATGATAAACTAGATACATTTATGAAATGTGTTGAAAAGTTTCAAAATCAAAGAAATAAATTTCTATTGATACACTATATACACTTATGAAATGTGTTGAAAAGTTGAAAATCAAAAAAATATATTTCTAATGATAAACTAGATACATTTTTGAAATGTGTTGAAAAGTTTGAAAAAGAAAATGAAAAGATATATTTTTAGTGATAATCTACCGGCAGATACATTTATGAGATGTGTTGAAAAGTTTGAAAAAGAAAATAAAAAATATATTTCTAATGATAAACTATATACATTTATGAAATGTGTGTTTAAAAGTTTGAAAAAGAAAATGAAAAGATATATTTCTAGTGATAATATACCGGTAGATACATTTATGAGATGTAATGAAAAGTTTGAAAAAGAAAATAAAAAAATATATTTCTAATAATAAACTATATACATTTATGAAATGTTTGAAAAAGAAAATAAAAAGATATATTTCTAGTGATCATCTACCGGTAGATACATTTATGAGATGTGTTGAAAAGAGTGAAAAAGAAAATTAAAAAATATATTTCTAATGAGAAACTACCGGTAGATACATTTATGAGATGTGTTGAAGAGTTTGAAAAAGAAAATCTAAAAATATATTTCTAATAATAAACTACTGGTAGATACATTTATGAAATGTGTTGAAAAGTATCAAAATTAAAAAATATATTTCTAATAATAAACTAGATACATTTATGAGATGTGTCGAAACGTTTGAAAAATAAAATCAAAAAATATATTTCTAATGATAAACTATATACATTTATGAAATGTGTTGAAAAGTTTAAAAAAGAAAATGAAAAGATATATTTCTAGTGATAATCTACCGGTAGATACATTTATGAGATGTATTGAAAAGTTTGAAAAAGAAAATAAAAAAATATATTTCTAATAATAAACTATATACATTTATGAAATGTGTTGAAATGTTGAAAAAGAAAATAAAAAGATATATTTCTAGTGATCATCTACCGGTAGATACATTTATGAAATGTGTTGAAAAGTTTAAACAAGAAAACAAACAAAAATATTTCTAATGATAAACTATATACATTTATGAGATGTGTTGAAAAGATTTAAAAAAGAAAATTAAAAATATATTTCTAATGATAAACTATATACATTTATGAAATGTGTTGAAAAGTTTGAAAAAGAAAATGAAAAGATATATTTCTAGTGATAATCTACCGGTAGATACATTTATGAGATGTGTTGAAAAGTTTGAAAAAGAAAATCAAAAAATATATTTCTAATGATAAACTAGATACATTTATGAAATGTGTTGAAAAGTTTCAAAATCAAAGAAATAAATTTCTATTGATACACTGTATACACTTATGAAATGTGTTGAAAAGTTGAAAATCAAAAAAATATATTTCTAATAATAAACTATATACATTTATGAAATGTGTGTTTAAAAGTTTGAAAAAGAAAATGAAAAGATATATTTCTAGTGATAATATACCGGTAGATACATTTATGAGATGTAATGAAAAGTTTGAAAAAGAAAATAAAAAAATATATTTCTAATAATAAACTATATACATTTATGAAATGTTTGAAAAGAAAATAAAAAGATATATTTCTAGTGATCATCTACCGGTAGATACATTTATGAGATGTGTTGAAAAGAGTGAAAAAGAAAATTAAAAAATATATTTCTAATGAGAAACTACCGGTAGATACATTTATGAGATGTGTTGAAAAGTTTGAAAAAGAAAATCAAAAAATATATTTCTAATAATGAACTACTGGTAGATACATTTATGAAATGTGTTGAAAAGTATCAAAATTAAAAAATATATTTCTAATAATAAACTAGATACATTTATGAGATGTGTTGAAACGTTTGAAAAATAAAATCAAAAAATATATTTCTAGTGATACTCTACTGGTAGATACATTTATGAGATGATTTGAACAGTTTTAAAATCAAAAAAATATATTTCTAATGACAAACTAGATACATTTATGAGATGTGTTGAAAAGTTTGAAAAAGAAAATATAAAATATATTTCTAATGATAAACTAGATACATTTATTAAATGTGTTGAAAAGTTTAAAATTTAAACAAAATATATTTCTAATGATAAACTATATACATTTATGAGATGTATTGAAAAGTTTGAAAAAAAAATAAAAACATATATTTCTAATAATAAACTACTGGTAGATACATTTATGAAATGTGTTGAAAAGTTTCAAAATTAAAAAATATTTTTCTAATGATAAATAAGATACATTTATGAGATGTATTGAAAAGTTTGAAAAAAAAATAAAAACATATATTTCTAATAATAAACTACTGGTAGATACATTTATGAAATGTGTTGAAAAGTTTCAAAATTAAAAAATATTTTTCTAATGATAAATAAGATACATTTATGAGATGTGTTGAAAAGTTTGAAAAAGAAAATAAAAAATATATTTCTAATGATAAACTATATACATTTATGAAATGTGTTGAAAAGTTTGAAAAAGAAAATGAAAAGATATATTTCTAGTGATAATCTACCGGTAGATACATTTATGAGATGTATTGAAAAGTTTGAAAAAGAAAATAAAAAAATATATTTCTAATGATAAACTATATACATTTATGAGATGTGTTGAAAAGATTTAAAAAAGAAAATCAAAAAATATATTTCTAATAATAAACTACTGGTAGATACATTTATGAAATGTGTTGAAAAGTTTCAAAATCAAAGAAATAAATTTCTATTGATACACTATATACATTTATGAAATGTGTTGAAAAGTTGAAAATCAAAAAAATATATTTCTAATGATAAACTAGATACATTTTTGAAATGTGTTGAAAAGTTTGAAAAAGAAAATGAAAAGATATATTTTTAGTGATAATCTACCGGCAGATACATTTATGAGATGTGTTGAAAAGTTTGAAAAAGAAAATAAAAAATATATTTCTAATAATAAACTACTGGTAGATACATTTATGAAATGTGTTGAAAAGTTTCAAAATCAAAGAAATAAATTTCTATTGATACACTATATACATTTATGAAATGTGTTGAAAAGTTGAAAATCAAAAAAATATATTTCTAATGATAAACTAGATACATTTTTTAAATGTGTTGAAAAGTTTGAAAAAGAAAATGAAAAGATATATTTTTAGTGATAATCTACCGGCAGATACATTTATGAGATGTGTTGAAAAGTTTGAAAAAGAAAATAAAAATATATTTCTAATGATAAACTATATACATTTATGAAATGTGTGTTTAAAAGTTTGAAAAAGAAAATGAAAAGATATATTTCTAGTGATAATATACCGGTAGATACATTTATGAGATGTAATGAAAAGTTTGAAAAAGAAAATAAAAAAATATATTTCTAATAATAAACTATATACATTTATGAAATGTTTGAAAAAGAAAATAAAAAGATATATTTCTAGTGATCATCTACCGGTAGATACATTTATGAGATGTGTTGAAAAGAGTGAAAAAGAAAATTAAAAAATATATTTCTAATGAGAAACTACCTGTAGATACATTTATGAGATGTGTTGAAAAGTTTGAAAAAGAAAATCAAAAAATATATTTCTAATAATAAACTACTGGTGGATACATTTATGAAATGTGTTGAAAAGTATCAAAATTAAAAAATATATTTCTAATAATAAACTAGATACATTTATGAGATGTGTTGAAACGTTTGAAAAATAAAATCAAAAAATATATTTCTAGTGATACTCTACTGGTAGATACATTTATGAGATGCGTTGAACAGTTTTAAAATCAAAAAAATATATTTCTAATGACAAACTAGATACATTTATGAGATGTGTTGAAAAGTTTGAAAAAGAAAATATAAAATATATTTCTAATGATAAACGAGATACATTTTATTAAATGTGTTGAAAAGTTTAAAATTTAAACAAAATATATTTCTAATGATAAACTATATACATTTATGAGATGTATTGAAAAGTTTGAAAAAAAAAATAAAAACATATATTTCTAATAATAAACTACTGGTAGATACATTTATGAAATGTGTTGAAAAGTTTCAAAATTAAAAAATATTTTTCTAATGATAAATAAGATACATTTATGAGATGTGTTGAAAAGTTTGAAAAAGAAAATAAAAAATATATTTCTAATGATAAACTATATACATTTATGAAATGTGTTGAAAAGTTTGAAAAAGAAAATGAAAAGATATATTTCTAGTGATAATCTACCGGTAGATACATTTATGAGATGTATTGAAAAGTTTGAAAAAGAAAATAAAAAAATATTTTTCTAATAATAAACTACTGGTAGATACATTTATGAAATGTGTTGAAAAGTATCAAAATCAAAAAATATATTTCTAATAATAAACTATATACATTTATGAAATGTGTTGAAATGTTGAAAAAGAAAATAAAAAGATATATTTCTAGTGATCATCTACCGGTAGATACATTTATGAAATGTGTTGAAAAGTTTGAACAAGAAAATAAACAAAAATATTTCTAATGATAAACTATATACATTTATGAGATGTGTTGAAAAGATTTAAAAAAGAAAATTAAAAAAAAAATTTCTAATGAGAAACTACCGGTAGATACATTTATGAGAAGTGTTGAAAGTTTGAAAAAGAAAATCAAAAAATATATTTCTAATGATAAACTAGATACATTTATGAAATGTGTTGAAAAGTTTCAAAATCAAAGAAATAAATTTCTATTGATACACTATATACACTTATGAAATGTGTTGAAAAGTTGAAAATCAAAAAAATATATTTCTAATGATAAACTAGATACATTTTTGAAATGTGTTGAAAAGTTTGAAAAAGAAAATGAAAAGATATATTTTTAGTGATAATCTACCGGCAGATACATTTATGAGATGTGTTGAAAAGTTTGAAAAAGAAAATAAAAAATATATTTCTAATGATAAACTATATACATTTATGAAATGTGTGTTTAAAAGTTTGAAAAAGAAAATGAAAAGATATATTTCTAGTGATAATATACCGGTAGATACATTTATGAGATGTAATGAAAAGTTTGAAAAAGAAAATAAAAAAATATATTTCTAATAATAAACTATATACATTTATGAAATGTTTGAAAAAGAAAATAAAAAGATATATTTCTAGTGATCATCTACCGGTAGATACATTTATGAGATGTGTTGAAAAGAGTGAAAAAGAAAATTAAAAAATATATTTCTAATGAGAAACTACCGGTAGATACATTTATGAGATGTGTTGAAAAGTTTGAAAAAGAAAATCAAAAAATATATTTCTAATAATAAACTACTGGTGGATACATTTATGAAATGTGTTGAAAAGTATCAAAATTAAAAAATATATTTCTAATAATAAACTAGATACATTTATGAGATGTGTTGAAACGTTTGAAAAATAAAATCAAAAAATATATTTCTAGTGATACTCTACTGGTAGATACATTTATGAGATGCGTTGAACAGTTTTAAAATCAAAAAAATATATTTCTAATGACAAACTAGATACATTTATGAGATGTGTTGAAAAGTTTGAAAAAGAAAATATAAAATATATTTCTAATGATAAACGAGATACATTTTATTAAATGTGTTGAAAAGTTTAAAATTTAAACAAAATATATTTCTAATGATAAACTATATACATTTATGAGATGTATTGAAAAGTTTGAAAAAAAAAATAAAAACATATATTTCTAATAATAAACTACTGGTAGATACATTTATGAAATGTGTTGAAAAGTTTCAAAATTAAAAAATATTTTTCTAATGATAAATAAGATACATTTATGAGATGTGTTGAAAAGTTTGAAAAAGAAAATAAAAAATATATTTCTAATGATAAACTATATACATTTATGAAATGTGTTGAAAAGTTTGAAAAAGAAAATGAAAAGATATATTTCTAGTGATAATCTACCGGTAGATACATTTATGAGATGTATTGAAAAGTTTGAAAAAGAAAATAAAAAAATATTTTTCTAATAATAAACTACTGGTAGATACATTTATGAAATGTGTTGAAAAGTATCAAAATCAAAAAATATATTTCTAATAATAAACTATATACATTTATGAAATGTGTTGAAATGTTGAAAAAGAAAATAAAAAGATATATTTCTAGTGATCATCTACCGGTAGATACATTTATGAAATGTGTTGAAAAGTTTGAACAAGAAAATAAACAAAAATATTTCTAATGATAAACTATATACATTTATGAGATGTGTTGAAAAGATTTAAAAAAGAAAATTTAAAAAAAAATTTCTAATGAGAAACTACCGGTAGATACATTTATGAGAAGTGTTGAAAGTTTGAAAAAGAAAATCAAAAAATATATTTCTAATGATAAACTAGATACATTTATGAAATGTGTTGAAAAGTTTCAAAATCAAAGAAATAAATTTCTATTGATACACTATATACACTTATGAAATGTGTTGAAAAGTTGAAAATCAAAAAAATATATTTCTAATGATAAACTAGATACATTTTTGAAATGTGTTGAAAAGTTTGAAAAAGAAAATGAAAAGATATATTTTTAGTGATAATCTACCGGCAGATACATTTATGAGATGTGTTGAAAAGTTTGAAAAAGAAAATAAAAAATATATTTCTAATGATAAACTATATACATTTATGAAATGTGTGTTTAAAAGTTTGAAAAAGAAAATGAAAAGATATATTTCTAGTGATAATATACCGGTAGATACATTTATGAGATGTAATGAAAAGTTTGAAAAAGAAAATAAAAAAATATATTTCTAATAATAAACTATATACATTTATGAAATGTTTGAAAAAGAAAATAAAAAGATATATTTCTAGTGATCATCTACCGGTAGATACATTTATGAAATGTGTTGAAAAGTTTGAACAAGAAAATAAACAAAAATATTTCTAATGATAAACTATATACATTTATGAGATGTGTTGAAAAGATTTAAAAAAGAAAATTAAAAAAAAAATTTCTAATGAGAAACTACCGGTAGATACATTTATGAGATGTGTTGAAAAGTTTGAAAAAGAAAATCAAAAAATATATTTCTAATGATAAACTAGATACATTTATGAAATGTGTTGAAAAGTTTCAAAATCAAAGAAATAAATTTCTATTGATACACTATATACACTTATGAAATGTGTTGAAAAGTTGAAAATCAAAAAAATATATTTCTAATGATACACTAGATACATTTTTGAAATGTGTTGAAAAGTTTGAAAAAGAAAATGAAAAGATATATTTTTAGTGATAATCTACCGGCAGATACATTTATGAGATGTGTTGAAAAGTTTGAAAAAGAAAATAAAAAATATATTTCTAATGATAAACTATATACATTTATGAAATGTGTGTTTAAAAGTTTGAAAAAGAAAATGAAAAGATATATTTCTAGTGATAATATACAGGTAGATACATTTATGAGATGTAATGAAAAGTTTGAAAAAGAAAATAAAAAAATATATTTCTAATAATAAACTATATACATTTATGAAATGTTTGAAAAAGAAAATAAAAAGATATATTTCTAGTGATCATCTACCGGTAGATACATTTATGAGATGTGTTGAAAAGAGTGAAAAAGAAAATTAAAAAATATATTTCTAATGAGAAACTACCGGTAGATACATTTATGAGATGTGTTGAAAAGAGTGAAAAAGAAAATTAAAAAATATATTTCTAATGAGAAACTACCGGTAGATACATTTATGAGATGTGTTGAAAAGTTTGAAAAAGAAAATCAAAAAATATATTTCTAATAATAAACTACTGGTGGATACATTTATGAAATGTGTTGAAAAGTATCAAAATCAAAAAATATATTTCTAGTGATACTCTACTGGTAGATACATTTATGAGATGCGTTGAACAGTTTTAAAATCAAAAAAATATATTTCTAATGACAAACTAGATACATTTATGAGATGTGTTGAAAAGTTTGAAAAAGAAAATATAAAATATATTTCTAATGATAAACGAGATACATTTTATTAAATGTGTTGAAAAGTTTAAAATTTAAACAAAATATATTTCTAATGATAAACTATATACATTTATGAGATGTATTGAAAAGTTTGAAAAAAAAAATAAAAACATATATTTCTAATAATAAACTACTGGTAGATACATTTATGAAATGTGTTGAAAAGTTTCAAAATTAAAAAATATTTTTCTAATGATAAATAAGATACATTTATGAGATGTGTTGAAAAGTTTGAAAAAGAAAATAAAAAATATATTTCTAATGATAAACTATATACATTTATGAAATGTGTTGAAAAGTTTGAAAAAGAAAATGAAAAGATATATTTCTAGTGATAATCTACCGGTAGATACATTTATGAGATGTATTGAAAAGTTTGAAAAAGAAAATAAAAAAATATTTTTCTAATAATAAACTACTGGTAGATACATTTATGAAATGTGTTGAAAAGTATCAAAATCAAAAAATATATTTCTAATAATAAACTATATACATTTATGAAATGTGTTGAAATGTTGAAAAAGAAAATAAAAAGATATATTTCTAGTGATCATCTACCGGTAGATACATTTATGAAATGTGTTGAAAAGTTTGAACAAGAAAATAAACAAAAATATTTCTAATGATAAACTATATACATTTATGAGATGTGTTGAAAAGATTTAAAAAAGAAAATTAAAAAAAAAATTTCTAATGAGAAACTACCGGTAGATACATTTATGAGAAGTGTTGAAAGTTTGAAAAAGAAAATCAAAAAATATATTTCTAATGATAAACTAGATACATTTATGAAATGTGTTGAAAAGTTTCAAAATCAAAGAAATAAATTTCTATTGATACACTATATACACTTATGAAATGTGTTGAAAAGTTGAAAATCAAAAAAATATATTTCTAATGATAAACTAGATACATTTTTGAAATGTGTTGAAAAGTTTGAAAAAGAAAATGAAAAGATATATTTTTAGTGATAATCTACCGGCAGATACATTTATGAGATGTGTTGAAAAGTTTGAAAAAGAAAATAAAAAATATATTTCTAATGATAAACTATATACATTTATGAAATGTGTGTTTAAAAGTTTGAAAAAGAAAATGAAAAGATATATTTCTAGTGATAATATACCGGTAGATACATTTATGAGATGTAATGAAAAGTTTGAAAAAGAAAATAAAAAAATATATTTCTAATAATAAACTATATACATTTATGAAATGTTTGAAAAAGAAAATAAAAAGATATATTTCTAGTGATCATCTACCGGTAGATACATTTATGAAATGTGTTGAAAAGTTTGAACAAGAAAATAAACAAAAATATTTCTAATGATAAACTATATACATTTATGAGATGTGTTGAAAAGATTTAAAAAAGAAAATTTAAAAAAAAATTTCTAATGAGAAACTACCGGTAGATACATTTATGAGATGTGTTGAAAAGTTTGAAAAAGAAAATCAAAAAATATATTTCTAATGATAAACTAGATACATTTATGAAATGTGTTGAAAAGTTTCAAAATCAAAGAAATAAATTTCTATTGATACACTATATACACTTATGAAATGTGTTGAAAAGTTGAAAATCAAAAAAATATATTTCTAATGATAAACTAGATACATTTTTGAAATGTGTTGAAAAGTTTGAAAAAGAAAATGAAAAGATATATTTTTAGTGATAATCTACCGGCAGATACATTTATGAGATGTGTTGAAAAGTTTGAAAAAGAAAATAAAAAATATATTTCTAATGATAAACTATATACATTTATGAAATGTGTGTTTAAAAGTTTGAAAAAGAAAATGAAAAGATATATTTCTAGTGATAATATACAGGTAGATACATTTATGAGATGTAATGAAAAGTTTGAAAAAGAAAATAAAAAAATATATTTCTAATAATAAACTATATACATTTATGAAATGTTTGAAAAAGAAAATAAAAAGATATATTTCTAGTGATCATCTACCGGTAGATACATTTATGAGATGTGTTGAAAAGAGTGAAAAAGAAAATTAAAAAATATATTTCTAATGAGAAACTACCGGTAGATACATTTATGAGATGTGTTGAAAAGTTTGAAAAAGAAAATCTAAAAATATATTTCTAATAATAAACTACTGGTAGATACATTTATGAAATGTGTTGAAAAGTATCAAAATTAAAAAATATATTTCTAATAATAAACTAGATACATTTATGAGATGTGTTGAAACGTTTGAAAAATAAAATCAAAAAATATATTTCTAGTGATACTCTACTGGTAGATACATTTATGAGATGCGTTGAACAGTTTTAAAATCAAAAAAATATATTTCTAATGACAAACTAGATATATTTATGAGATGTGTTGAAAAGTTTGAAAAAGAAAATATAAAATATATTTCTAATGATAAACTAGATACATTTATTAAATGTGTTGAAAAGTTTAAAATTTAAACAAAATATATTTCTAATGATAAACTATATACATTTATGAGATGTATTGAAAAGTTTGAAAAAAAAAATAAAAACATATATTTCTAATAATAAACTACTGGTAGATACATTTATGAAATGTGTTGAAAAGTTTCAAAATTAAAAAATATTTTTCTAATGATAAATAAGATACATTTATGAGATGTGTTGAAAAGTATGAAAAAGAAAATAAAAAATATATTTCTAATGATAAACTATATACATTTATGAAATGTGTTGAAAACTTTGAAAAAGAAAATGAAAAGATATATTTCTAGTGATAATCTACCGGTAGATACATTTATGAGATGTATTGAAAAGTTGGAAAAAGAAAATCAAAAAATATATTTCTAATAATAAACTATATACATTTATGAAATGTGTTGAAATGTTGAAAAAGAAAATAAAAAGATATATTTCTAGTGATCATCTACCGGTAGATACATTTATGAAATGTGTTGAAAAGTTTGAACAAGAAAATAAACAAAAATATTTCTAATGATAAACTATATACATTTATGCGATGTGTTGAAAAGATTTTTAAAAAAAAATTAAAAATATATTTCTAATGATAAACTATATACATTTATGAAATGTGTTGAAAAGTTTGAAAAAGAAAATAAAAAGATATATTTCTAGTGATCATCTACCGGTAGATACATTTATGAAATGTGTTGAAAAGTTTGAACAAGAAAATAAACAAAAATATTTCTAATGATAAACTATATACATTTATGAGATGTGTTGAAAAGATTTAAAAAAGAAAATTTAAAAAAAAATTTCTAATGAGAAACTACCGGTAGATACATTTATGAGATGTGTTGAAAAGTTTGAAAAAGAAAATCAAAAAATATATTTCTAATGATAAACTAGATACATTTATGAAATGTGTTGAAAAGTTTCAAAATCAAAGAAATAAATTTCTATTGATACACTATATACACTTATGAAATGTGTTGAAAAGTTGAAAATCAAAAAAATATATTTCTAATGATAAACTAGATACATTTTTGAAATGTGTTTAAAAGTTTGAAAAAGAAAATGAAAAGATATATTTCTAGTGATAATATACCGGTAGATACATTTATGAGATGTAATGAAAAGTTTGAAAAAGAAAATAAAAAAATATATTTCTAATAATAAACTATATACATTTATGAAATGTTTGAAAAAGAAAATAAAAAGATATATTTCTAGTGATCATCTACCGGTAGATACATTTATGAGATGTGTTGAAAAGAGTGAAAAAGAAAATTAAAAAATATATTTCTAATGAGAAACTACCGGTAGATACATTTATGAGATGTGTTGAAAAGTTTGAAAAAGAAAATCTAAAAATATATTTCTAATAATAAACTACTGGTGGATACATTTATGAAATGTGTTGAAAAGTATCAAAATTAAAAAATATATTTCTAATAATAAACTAGATACATTTATGAGATGTGTTGAAACGTTTGAAAAATAAAATCAAAAAATATATTTCTAGTGATACTCTACTGGTAGATACATTTATGAGATGCGTTGAACAGTTTTAAAATCAAAAAAATATATTTCTAATGACAAACTAGATACATTTATGAGATGTGTTGAAAAGTTTGAAAAAGAAAACATAAAATATATTTCTAATGATAAACTAGATACATTTATTAAATGTGTTGAAAAGTTTAAAATTTAAACAAAATATATTTCTAATGATAAACTATATACATTTATGAGATGTATTGAAAAGTTTGAAAAAAAAAATAAAAACATATATTTCTAATAATAAACTACTGGTAGATACATTTATGAAATGTGTTGAAAAGTTTCAAAATTAAAAAATATTTTTCTAATGATAAATAAGATACATTTATGAGATGTGTTGAAAAGTTTGAAAAAGAAAATAAAAAATATATTTCTAATGATAAACTATATACATTTATGAAATGTGTTGAAAAGTTTGAAAAAGAAAATGAAAAGATATATTTCTAGTGATAATCTACCGGTAGATACATTTATGAGATGTATTGAAAAGTTTGAAAAAGAAAATAAAAAAATATATTTCTAATAATAAACTATATACATTTATGAAATGTGTTGAAATGTTGAAAAAGAAAATAAAAGGATATATTTCTAGTGATCATCTACCGGTAGATACATTTATGAAATGTGTTGAAAAGTTTGAACAAGAAAACAAACAAAAATATTTCTAATGATAAACTATATACATTTATGAGATGTGTTGAAAAGATTTAAAAAAGAAAATTAAAAATATATTTCTAATGATAAACTATATACATTTATGAAATGTGTTGAAAAGTTTGAAAAAGAAAATGAAAAGATATATTTCTAGTGATAATCTACCGGTAGATACATTTATGAGATGTGTTGAAAAGTTTGAAAAAGAAAATCAAAAAATATATTTCTAATAATAAACTATATACATTTATGAAATGTGTTGAAATGTTGAAAAAGAAAATAAAAAGATATATTTCTAGTGATCATCTACCGGTAGATACATTTATGAAATGTGTTGAAAAGTTTGAACAAGAAAACAAACAAAAATATTTCTAATGATAAACTATATACATTTATGAGATGTGTTGAAAAGATTTAAAAAAGAAAATTAAAAATATATTTTTAATGATAAACTATATACATTTATGAAATGTGTTGAAAAGTTTGAAAAAGAAAATGAAAAGATATATTTCTAGTGATAATCTACCGGTAGATACATTTATGAGATGTGTTGAAAAGTTTGAAAAAGAAAATCAAAAAATATATTTCTAATGATAAACTAGATACATTTATGAAATGTGTTGAAAAGTTTCAAAATCAAAGAAATAAATTTCTATTGATACACTATATACACTTATGAGATGTGTTGAAAAGTTTGAAAAAGAAAATAAAAATATATTTCTAATGATAAACTATATACATTTATGAAATGTGTGTTTAAAAGTTTGAAAAAGAAAATGAAAAGATATATTTCTAGTGATAATATACCGGTAGATACATTTATGAGATGTAATGAAAAGTTTGAAAAAGAAAATAAAAAAATATATTTCTAATAATAAACTATATACATTTATGAAATGTTTGAAAAAGAAAATAAAAAGATATATTTCTAGTGATCATCTACCGGTAGATACATTTATGAGATGTGTTGAAAAGAGTGAAAAAGAAAATTAAAAAATATATTTCTAATGAGAAACTACCGGTAGATACATTTATGAGATGTGTTGAAAAGTTTGAAAAAGAAAATCAAAAAATATATTTCTAATAATAAACTACTGGTGGATACATTTATGAAATGTGTTGAAAAGTATCAAAATTAAAAAATATATTTCTAATAATAAACTAGATACATTTATGAGATGTGTTGAAACGTTTGAAAAATAAAATCAAAAAATATATTTCTAGTGATACTCTACTGGTAGATACATTTATGAGATGCGTTGAACAGTTTTAAAATCAAAAAAATATATTTCTAATGACAAACTAGATACATTTATGAGATGTGTTGAAAAGTTTGAAAAAGAAAACATAAAATATATTTCTAATGATAAACTAGATACATTTATTAAATGTGTTGAAAAGTTTAAAATTTAAACAAAATATATTTCTAATGATAAACTATATACATTTATGAGATGTATTGAAAAGTTTGAAAAAAAAAATAAAAACATATATTTCTAATAATAAACTACTGGTAGATACATTTATGAAATGTGTTGAAAAGTTTCAAAATTAAAAAATATTTTTCTAATGATAAATAAGATACATTTATGAGATGTGTTGAAAAGTTTGAAAAAGAAAATAAAAAATATATTTCTAATGATAAACTATATACATTTATGAAATGTGTTGAAAAGTTTGAAAAAGAAAATGAAAAGATATATTTCTAGTGATAATCTACCGGTAGATACATTTATGAGATGTATTGAAAAGTTTGAAAAAGAAAATAAAAAAATATATTTCTAATAATAAACTATATACATTTATGAAATGTGTTGAAATGTTGAAAAAGAAAATAAAAAGATATATTTCTAGTGATCATCTACCGGTAGATACATTTATGAAATGTGTTGAAAAGTTTGAACAAGAAAACAAACAAAAATATTTCTAATGATAAACTATATACATTTATGAGATGTGTTGAAAAGATTTAAAAAAGAAAATTAAAAATATATTTCTAATGATAAACTATATACATTTATGAAATGTGTTGAAAAGTTTGAAAAAGAAAATGAAAAGATATATTTCTAGTGATAATCTACCGGTAGATACATTTATGAGATGTGTTGAAAAGTTTGAAAAAGAAAATCAAAAAATATATTTCTAATAATAAACTATATACATTTATGAAATGTGTTGAAATGTTGAAAAAGAAAATAAAAAGATATATTTCTAGTGATCATCTACCGGTAGATACATTTATGAAATGTGTTGAAAAGTTTGAACAAGAAAACAAACAAAAATATTTCTAATGATAAACTATATACATTTATGAGATGTGTTGAAAAGATTTAAAAAAGAAAATTAAAAATATATTTCTAATGATAAACTATATACATTTATGAAATGTGTTGAAAAGTTTGAAAAAGAAAATGAAAAGATATATTTCTAGTGATAATCTACCGGTAGATACATTTATGAGATGTGTTGAAAAGTTTGAAAAAGAAAATCAAAAAATATATTTCTAATGATAAACTAGATACATTTATGAAATGTGTTGAAAAGTTTCAAAATCAAAGAAATAAATTTCTATTGATACACTATATACACTTATGAGATGTGTTGAAAAGTTTGAAAAAGAAAATAAAAATATATTTCTAATGATAAACTATATACATTTATGAAATGTGTGTTTAAAAGTTTGAAAAAGAAAATGAAAAGATATATTTCTAGTGATAATATACCGGTAGATACATTTATGAGATGTAATGAAAAGTTTGAAAAAGAAAATAAAAAAATATATTTCTAATAATAAACTATATACATTTATGAAATGTTTGAAAAAGAAAATAAAAAGATATATTTCTAGTGATCATCTACCGGTAGATACATTTATGAGATGTGTTGAAAAGAGTGAAAAAGAAAATTAAAAAATATATTTCTAATGAGAAACTACCGGTAGATACATTTATGAGATGTGTTGAAAAGTTTGAAAAAGAAAATCAAAAAATATATTTCTAATAATAAACTACTGGTGGATACATTTATGAAATGTGTTGAAAAGTATCAAAATTAAAAAATATATTTCTAATAATAAACTAGATACATTTATGAGATGTGTTGAAACGTTTAAAAAATAAAATCAAAAAATATATTTCTAGTGATACTCTACTGGTAGATACATTTATGAGATGCGTTGAACAGTTTTAAAATCAAAAAAATATATTTCTAATGACAAACTAGATACATTTATGAGATGTGTTGAAAAGTTTGAAAAAGAAAATATAAAATATATTTCTAATGACAAACTAGATACATTTTATTAAATGTGTTGAAAAGTTTAAAATTTAAACAAAATATATTTCTAATGATAAACTATATACATTTATGAGATGTATTGAAAAGTTTGAAAAAAAAAATAAAAACATATATTTCTAATAATAAACTACTGGTAGATACATTTATGAAATGTGTTGAAAAGTTTCAAAATTAAAAAATATTTTTCTAATGATAAATAAGATACATTTATGAGATGTGTTGAAAAGTTTGAAAAAGAAAATAAAAAATATATTTCTAATGATAAACTATATACATTTATGAAATGTGTTGAAAAGTTTGAAAAAGAAAATGAAAAGATATATTTCTAGTGATAATCTACCGGTAGATACATTTATGAGATGTATTGAAAAGTTGGAAAAAGAAAATCAAAAAATATATTTCTAATAATAAACTATATACATTTATGAAATGTGTTGAAATGTTGAAAAAGAAAATAAAAAGATATATTTCTAGTGATCATCTACCGGTAGATACATTTATGAAATGTGTTGAAAAGTTTGAACAAGAAAATAAACAAAAATATTTCTAATTATAAACTACATACATTTATGAGATGTGTTGAAGAGATTTAAAAAAGAAAATTTAAAAAAAAATTTCTAATGATAAACTAGATACATTTATGAAATGTGTTGAAAAGTTTCAAAATCAAAGAAATAAATTTCTATTGATACACTATATACACTTATGAAACGTGTTGAAAAGTTGAAAATCAAACAAATATATTTCTAATGATAAACTAGATACATTTTTGAAATGTGTTGAAAAGTTTGAAAAAGAAAATGAAAAGATATATTTTTAGTGATAATCTACCGGCAGATACATTTATGAGATGTGTTGAAAAGTTTGAAAAAGAAAATAAAAAATATATTTCTAATGATAAACTATATACATTTATGAAATGTGTGTTTAAAAGTTTGAAAAAGAAAATGAAAAGATATATTTCTAGTGATAATATACCGGTAGATACATTTATGAGATGTAATGAAAAGTTTGAAAAAGAAAATAAAAAAATATATTTCCAATAATAAACTATATACATTTATGAAATGTTTGAAAAAGAAAATAAAAAGATATATTTCTAGTGATCATCTACCGGTAGATACATTTATGAGATGTGTTGAAAAGTTTGAAAAAGAAAATCAAAAAATATATTTCTAATAATAAACTACTGGTAGATACATTTATGAAATGTGTTGAAAAGTATCAAAATTAAAAAATATATTTCTAATAATAAACTAGATACATTTATGAGATGTGTTGAAACGTTTGAAAAATAAAATCAAAAAATATATTTCTAGTGATACTCTACTGGTAGATACATTTATGAGATGCGTTGAACAGTTTTAAAATCAAAAAAATATATTTCTAATGACAAACTAGATACATTTATGAGATGTGTTGAAAAGTTTGAAAAAGAAAATATAAAATATATTTCTAATGATAAACTAGATACATTTTATTAAATGTGTTGAAAAGTTTAAAATTTAAACAAAATATATTTCTAATGATAAACTATATACATTTATGAGATGTATTGAAAAGTTTGAAAAAAAAAATAAAAACATATATTTCTAATAATAAACTACTGGTAGATACATTTATGAAATGTGTTGAAAAGTTTCAAAATTAAAAAATATTTTTCTAATGATAAATAAGATACATTTATGAGATGTGTTGAAAAGTTTGAAAAAGAAAATATACAATATATTTCTAATGATGAACTAGATACATTTATTAAATGTGTTGAAAAGTTTGGAAAAGAAAATCAAAAAATATATTTCTAGTGATAAACTAGATACATTTATGAAATTTGTTGAAAAGTTTAAAATTTAAACAAAATATATTTCTAATGATAAACTATATACATTTATGAAATGTGTTGAAAAGTTTGAAAAAGAAAATGAAAAGATATATTTCTAGTGATAATCTACCGGTAGATACATTTATGAGATGTATTGAAAAGTTTGAAAAAGAAAATAAAAAAATATATTTCTAATAATAAACTATATACATTTATGAAATGTGTTGAAATGTTGAAAAAGAAAATAAAAAGATATATTTCTAGTGATCATCTACCGGTAGATACATTTATGAAATGTGTTGAAAACTTTGAACAAGAAAATAAACAAAAATATTTCTAATGATAAACTATATACATTTATGAGATGTGTTGAAAAGATTTAAAAAAGAAAATTAAAAAAAAAATTTCTAATGAGAAACTACCGGTAGATACATTTATGAGATGTGTTGAAAGTTTGAAAAAGAAAATCAAAAAATATATTTCTAATGATAAACTAGATACATTTATGAAATGTGTTGAAAAGTTTCAAAATCAAAGAAATAAATTTCTATTGATACACTATATACACTTATGAAATGTGTTGAAAAGTTGAAAATCAAAAAAATATATTTCTAATGATAAACTAGATACATTTTTGAAATGTGTTGAAAAGTTTGAAAAAGAAAATGAAAAGATATATTTTTAGTGATAATCTACCGGCAGATACATTTATGAGATGTGTTGAAAAGTTTGAAAAAGAAAATAAAAAATATATTTCTAATGATAAACTATATACATTTATGAAATGTGTGTTTAAAAGTTTGAAAAAGAAAATGAAAAGATATATTTCTAGTGATAATATACCGGTAGATACATTTATGAGATGTAATGAAAAGTTTGAAAAAGAAAATAAAAAAATATATTTCTAATAATAAACTATATACATTTATGAAATGTTTGAAAAAGAAAATAAAAAGATATATTTCTAGTGATCATCTACCGGTAGATACATTTTTGAGATGTGTTGAAAAGAGTGAAAAAGAAAATTAAAAAATATATTTCTAATGAGAAACTACCGGTAGATACATTTATGAGATGTGTTGAAAAGTTTGAAAAAGAAAATCAAAAAATATATTTCTAATAATAAACTACTGGTAGATACATTTATGAAATGTGTTGAAAAGTATCAAAATTAAAAAATATATTTCTAATAATAAACTAGATACATTTATGAGATGTGTTGAAACGTTTGAAAAATAAAATCAAAAAATATATTTCTAATAATAAACTAGATACATTTATGAGATGTGTTGAAAAGTTTGAAAAAGAAAATAAAAAAATATATTTCTAATAATAAACTATATACATTTATGAAATGTTTGAAAAAGAAAATAAAAAGATATATTTCTAGTGATCATCTACCGGTAGATACATTTTTGAGATGTGTTGAAAAGAGTGAAAAAGAAAATTAAAAAATATATTTCTAATGAGAAACTACTGGTAGATACATTTATGAGATGTGTTGAAAAGTTTGAAAAAGAAAATCAAAAAATATATTTCTAATAATAAACTACTGGTAGATACATTTATGAAATGTGTTGAAAAGTATCAAAATTAAAAAATATATTTCTAATAATAAACTAGATACATTTATGAGATGTGTTGAAATGTTGAAAAAGAAAATAAAAAGATATATTTCTAGTGATCATCTACCGGTAGATACATTTATGAAATGTGTTGAAAACTTTGAACAAGAAAATAAACAAAAATATTTCTAATGATAAACTATATACATTTATGAGATGTGTTGAAAAGATTTAAAAAAGAAAATTAAAAAAAAAATTTCTAATGAGAAACTACCGGTAGATACATTTATGAGATGTGTTGAAAGTTTGAAAAAGAAAATCAAAAAATATATTTCTAATGATAAACTAGATACATTTATGAAATGTGTTGAAAAGTTTCAAAATCAAAGAAATAAATTTCTATTGATACACTATATACACTTATGAAATGTGTTGAAAAGTTGAAAATCAAAAAAATATATTTCTAATGATAAACTAGATACATTTTTGAAATGTGTTGAAAAGTTTGAAAAAGAAAATGAAAAGATATATTTTTAGTGATAATCTACCGGCAGATACATTTATGAGATGTGTTGAAAAGTTTGAAAAAGAAAATAAAAAATATATTTCTAATGATAAACTATATACATTTATGAAATGTGTGTTTAAAAGTTTGAAAAAGAAAATGAAAAGATATATTTCTAGTGATAATATACCGGTAGATACATTTATGAGATGTAATGAAAAGTTTGAAAAAGAAAATAAAAAAATATATTTCTAATAATAAACTATATACATTTATGAAATGTTTGAAAAAGAAAATAAAAAGATATATTTCTAGTGATCATCTACCGGTAGATACATTTATGAGATGTGTTGAAAAGAGTGAAAAAGAAAATTAAAAAATATATTTCTAATGAGAAACTACCGGTAGATACATTTATGAGATGTGTTGAAAAGTTTGAAAAAGAAAATCAAAAAATATATTTCTAATAATAAACTACTGGTAGATACATTTATGAAATGTGTTGATAAGTATCAAAATTAAAAAATATATTTCTAATAATAAACTAGATACATTTATGAGATGTGTTGAAACGTTTGAAAAATAAAATCAAAAAATATATTTCTAGTGATACTCTACTGGTAGATACATTTATGAGATGTGTTGAACAGTTTGAAAATCAAAAAAATATATTTCTAATGATAAACTAGATACATTTATGAGATGTGTTGAAAAGTTTGAAAAAGAAAATGAAAAGATATATTTCTAGTGATAATATACCGGTAGATACATTTATGAGATGTAATGAAAAGTTTGAAAAAGAAAATAAAAAAATATATTTCTAATAATAAACTATATACATTTATGAAATGTTTGAAAAAGAAAATAAAAAGATATATTTCTAGTGATCATCTACCGGTAGATACATTTATGAGATGTGTTGAAAAGAGTGAAAAAGAAAATAAAAAAATATATTTCTAATAATAAACTATATACATTCATGAAATGTGTTGAAATGTTGAAAAAGAAAATAAAAAGATATATTTCTAGTGATCATCTACCGGTAGATACATTTATGAAATGTGTTGAAAAGTTTGAACAAGAAAATAAACAAAAATATTTCTGATGATAAACTATATACATTTATGAGATGTGTTGAAAAGATTTAAAAAAGAAAATAAAAAAATATATTTCTAATGATAAACTAGATACATTTATGAGATGTGTTGAAAAGTTTGAAAAAGAAAATATACAATATATTTCTAATAATAAACTATATACATTTATGAAATGTTTGAAAAAGAAAATAAAAAGATATATTTCTAGTGATCATCTACCGGTAGATACATTTATGAGATGTGTTGAAAAGAGTGAAAAAGAAAATAAAAAAATATATTTCTAATGAGAAACTACCGGTAGATACATTTATGAGATGTGTTGAAAAGTTTGAAAAAGAAAATCAAAAAATATATTTCTAATAATAAACTACTGGTAGATACATTTATGAAATGTGTTGAAAAGTATCAAAATTAAAAAATATATTTCTAATAATAAACTAGATACATTTATGAGATGTGTTGAAACGTTTGAAAAATAAAATCAAAAAATATATTTCTAGTGATACTCTACTGGTAGATACATTTATGAGATGTGTTGAACAGTTTGAAAATCAAAAAAATATATTTCTAATGATAAACTAGATACATTTATGAGATGTGTTGAAAAGTTTGAAAAAGAAAATATACAATATATTTCTAATGATGAACTAGATACATTTATTAAATGTGTTGAAAAGTTTGGAAAAGAAATGCAAAAAATATATTTCTAGTGATAAACTAGATACATTTATGAAATTTGTTGAAAAGTGTAAAATATAAACAAAATATATTTCTAATGATAAACTATATACATTTATGAGATGTATTGAAAAGAGTGAAAAAGAAAATCAAAAAATATATTTCTAATAATAAACTACTGGTAGATACATTTATGAAATGTGTTGAAAAGTTTCAAAATCAAAAAATATATTTCTAATGATAAACTAGATACATTTATGAAATGTGTTGAAAAGTTTGTAAAAGAAAATCAAAAAATATATTTCTAGTGATAATGTACCGGTAGATACATTTATGAGATGTATTGAAAAGTTTGAAAAAGAAAATAAAAAAATATATTTCTAATAATAAACTATATACATTCATGAAATGTGTTGAAATGTTGAAAAAGAAAATAAAAAGATATATTTCTAGTGATCCTCTACCGGTAGATACATTTATGAAATGTGTTGAAAAGTTTGAACAAGAAAATAAACAAAAATATTTCTGATGATAAACTATATACATTTATGAGATGTGTTGAAAAGATTTAAAAAAGAAAATAAAAAAATATATTTCTAATAATAAACTACTGGTAGATACATTTATGAAATGTGTTGAAAAGTATCAAAATTAAAAAATATATTTCTAATAATAAACTAGATACATTTATGAGATGTGTTGAAACGTTTGAAAAATAAAATCAAAAAATATATTTCTAGTGATACTCTACTGGTAGATACATTTATGAGATGTGTTGAACAGTTTGAAAATCAAAACAATATATTTCTAATGATAAACTAGATACATTTACGAGGCGTGTTCAAATGAAAACGGGACTTGTTACACCACGCGTGATAGAGCGCACTGATATTGATGACATTTTGCACTAGTAATGAGTATCCAATAATTTACATACGGTCACGTGTTCATCTTCCCAGCATGCATATGTGCTGCAGAAGACTGTTAACAATATGGCGGGTGTGATTCCGAACCCGTCCAAAGTGAATCAGCGTGCTGTGATCCAGTTTCTTTCATTTGAAGGATGTCAAGCAGTAGACATTCATCGGAGAATGAAGGCAGCATATGGTGACAAATGTTTGTCGAGGACCAGAGTGATGGAGTGGGTGCGTATGTTTAAAGACGGACGTGAGTTAACGGCAGATCTTGCACGGCCAGGTCAGGCGCATATTGTTGCAACAGAAGAAGCCATAGCCGTGCTTGATAAAGCAGTACTGACTGACCGTCGTCGGAGCATTCGTTCGCTTGCAGAAGAATTCCATATGTCAATTGGGACAGCCCACATGGTTGTTCGGAAGAAATTGAACTATCGGAAGGTGTGTTCACAGTGGGTCCCACGGATGTTGACTGACCACCATAAGGAAGAACGGATGGGGTGGAGTTTGAACCACCTGATGCGTTACAGGGCAGAGGGTGATGCATTTCTGTTGAGCATTGTGGCAGGTGATGAATCGTGGTGCCACCACTATGAACCGAGCAGCAAAATTGACAGCATGCAATGGAAACATCCAGGTTCACCAAAACCCAAAAAATTCAAGACACAGGTTTCTGCTGGGAAGGTTATGGTGACTGCATTTTTTGACCATGAAGGGCTTTTGTTGACTGATTTTAAGGAACCTGGTGTCAACATCAATGCCGCCCATTATAAAGACACTTTAGACAAGCTGCATAAGGCCATCAAGGCTAAGCGACCAGGCAGACTTTCTCAAGGTGTGATTCTTCTCCACGACAACGCTCGTCCGCACGTCGCAAAAATTGTGCAGGAAACATTGGCAAAGAAGAATTGGGAAGTTCTTCATCACCCAGCCTATAGTCCCGATTTATCCCCGTGTGATTTCCATTTGTTCGGACCGTTGAAGAAAGCACTAAAGGGACAGCGATTCAACAGCGACGCAGACGTGAAGACAGCGGTGACCACATGGTTCAGAGAACAGCCACGCAACTTTTTCTCGGACAGCATTCGACTTCTACCTAAACAGTGGGATGCTTGCCTAAATGCATACGGAGATTTTTTCTGATGAACCCAGGTGCATTCTTATTCACAAGTGGTTGCTTTGTTCAATTCCGTTGAAAATATTAAATTGCGTATGATACTTTTTAAATAAATCCACAAGTCCCGTTTTCATTTGAACACGCCTCGTATGAAATGTGTTGAAAAGTTTCAAAATCAAAGAAATAAATTTCTATTGATACACTATATACACTTATGAAATGTGTTGAAAAGTTTGAAAATCAAAAAAATATATTTATAATGATAAACTAGATACATTTATGAAATGTGTTGAAAAGTTTGAAAAAGAAAATGAAAAGATATATTTTTAGTGATAATCTACCGGCAGATACATTTATGAGATGTAGTGAAAAGTTTGAAAAAGAAAATAAAAAAATATATTTCTAATAATAAACTATATACATTTATGAAATGTTTGAAAAAGAAAATAAAAAGATATATTTCTAGTGATCATCTACCGGTAGATACATTTATGAGATGTGTTGAAAAGAGTGAAAAAGAAAATAAAAAAATGTATTTCTAATGAGAAACTACCGGTAGATATATTTATGAGATGTGTTGAAAAGTTTGAAAAAGAAAATCAAAAAATATATTTCTAATAATAAACTACTGGTAGATACATTTATGCAATGTGTTGAAAAGTATCAAAATTAAAACATATATCTCTAATAATAAACTAGATACATTTATGAGATGTGTTGAAACGTTTGAACAATAAAATCAAAAAATATATTTCTAGTGATACTCTACTGGTAGATACATTTATGAGATGTGTTGAACAGTTTGAAAATCAAAAAAATATATTTCTAATGATAAACTAGATACATTTATGAGATGTGTTGAAAAGTTTGAAAAAGAAAATGAAAAGATATATTTCTAGTGATAATATACCCGGTAGATACATTTATGAGATGTAATGAAAAGTTTGAAAAAGAAAATAAAAAAATATATTTCTAATAATAAACTATATACATTTATGAAATGTTTGAAAAAGAAAATAAAAAGATATATTTCTAGTGATCATCTACCGGTAGATACATTTATGAAATGTGTTGAAAAGTTTGAACAAGAAAATAAACAAAAATATTTCTGATGATAAACTATATACATTTATGAGATGTGTTGAAAAGATTTAAAAAAGAAAATAAAAAAATATATTTCTAATGATAAACTAGATACATTTATGAGATGTGTTGAAAAGTTTGAAAAAGAAAATATACAATATATTTCTAGTGATAATATACCAGTAGATACATTTATGAGATGTAATGAAAAGTTTGAAAAAGAAAATAAAAAAATATATTTCTAATAATAAACTATATACATTTATGAAATGTTTGAAAAAGAAAATAAAAAGATATATTTCTAGTGATCATCTACCGGTAGATACATTTATGAGATGTGTTGAAAAGAGTGAAAAAGAAAATAAAAAAATATATTTCTAATGAGAAACTACCGGTAGATACATTTATGAGATGTGTTGAAAAGTTTGAAAAAGGTAATCAAAAAATATATTTCTAATAATAAACTACTGGTAGATACATTTATGAAATGTGTTGAAAAGTATCAAAATTAAAAAATATATTTCTAATAATAAACTAGATACATTTATGAGATGTGTTGAAACGTTTGAAAAATAAAATCAAAAAATATATTTCTAGTGATACTCTACTGGTAGATACATTTATGAGATGTGTTGAACAGTTTGAAAATCAAAAAAATATATTTCTAATGATAAACTAGATACATTTATGAGATGTGTTGAAAAGTTTGAAAAAGAAAATATACAATATATTTCTAATGATGAACTAGATACATTTATTAAATGTGTTGAAAAGTTTGAACAAGAAAATCAAAAAATATATTTCTAGTGATAAACTAGATACATTTATGAAATTTGTTGAAAAGTGTAAAATATAAACAAAATATATTTCTAATGATAAACTATATACATTTATGAGATGTATTGAAAAGTTTGAAAAAGAAAATCAAAAAATATACTTCTAATAATAAACTATATACATTCATGAAATGTGTTGAAATGTTGAAAAAGAAAATAAAAAGATATATTTCTAGTGATCCTCTACCGGTAGATACATTTATGAAATGTGTTGAAAAGTTTGAACAAGAAAATAAACAAAAATATTTCTGATGATAAACTATATACATTTATGAGATGTGTTGAAAAGATTTAAAAAAGAAAATAAAAAAATATATTTCTAATAATAAACTACTGGTAGATACATTTATGAAATGTGTTGAAAAGTATCAAAATTAAAAAATATATTTCAAATAATAAACTAGATACATTTATGAGATGTGTTGAAACGTTTGAAAAATAAAATCAAAAAATATATTTCTAGTGATACTCTACTGGTAGATACATTTATGAGATGTGTTGAACAGTTTGAAAATCAAAACAATATATTTCTAATGATAAACTAGATACATTTATGAAATGTGTTGAAAAGTTTCAAAATCAAAGAAATAAATTTCTATTGATACACTATATACACTTATGAAATGTGTTGAAAAGTTTGAAAATCAAAAAAATATATTTCTAATGATAAACTAGATACATTTATGAGATGTGTTGAAAAGTTGGAAAAAGAAAATGAAAAGATATATTTCTAGTGATAATATACCCGGTAGATACATTTATGAGATGTAATGAAAAGTTTGAAAAAGAAAATAAAAAAATATATTTCTAATAATAAACTATATACATTTATGAAATGTTTGAAAAAGAAAATAAAAAGATATATTTCTAGTAATCATCTACCGGTAGATACATTTATGAGATGTGTTGAAAAGTTTGAAAAAGAAAATCAAAAAATATATTTCTAATAATAAACTACTGGTAGATACATTTATGATATGTGTTGAAAAGTATCAAAATTAAAAAATATATTTCTAATAATAAACTAGATACATTTATGAGATGTGTTGAAACGTTTGAAAAATAAAATCAAAAAATATATTTCTAGTGATACTCTACTGGTAGATACATTTATGAGATGTGTTGAACAGTTTGAAAATCAAAAAAATATATTTCTAATGATAAACTAGATACATTTATGAGATGTGTTGAAAAGTTTGAAAAAGAAAATGAAAAGATATATTTTTAGTGATAATCTACCGGCAGATACATTTATGAGATGTAGTGAAAAGTTTGAAAAAGAAAATAAAAAAATATATTTCTAATAATAAACTATATACATTTATGAAATGTTTGAAAAAGAAAATAAAAAGATATATTTCTAGTGATCATCTACCGGTAGATACATTTATGAGATGTGTTGAAAAGAGTGAAAAAGAAAATAAAAAAATGTATTTCTAATGAGAAACTACCGGTAGATATATTTATGAGATGTGTTGAAAAGTTTGAAAAAGAAAATCAAAAAATATATTTCTAATAATAAACTACTGGTAGATACATTTATGCAATGTGTTGAAAAGTATCAAAATTAAAACATATATCTCTAATAATAAACTAGATACATTTATGAGATGTGTTGAAACGTTTGAACAATAAAATCAAAAAATATATTTCTAGTGATACTCTACTGGTAGATACATTTATGAGATGTGTTGAACAGTTTGAAAATCAAAAAAATATATTTCTAATGATAAACTAGATACATTTATGAGATGTGTTGAAAAGTTTGAAAAAGAAAATGAAAAGATATATTTCTAGTGATAATATACCCGGTAGATACATTTATGAGATGTAATGAAAAGTTTGAAAAAGAAAATAAAAAAATATATTTCTAATAATAAACTATATACATTTATGAAATGTTTGAAAAAGAAAATAAAAAGATATATTTCTAGTGATCATCTACCGGTAGATACATTTATGAAATGTGTTGAAAAGTTTGAACAAGAAAATAAACAAAAATATTTCTGATGATAAACTATATACATTTATGAGATGTGTTGAAAAGATTTAAAAAAGAAAATAAAAAAATATATTTCTAATGATAAACTAGATACATTTATGAGATGTGTTGAAAAGTTTGAAAAAGAAAATATACAATATATTTCTAGTGATAATATACCAGTAGATACATTTATGAGATGTAATGAAAAGTTTGAAAAAGAAAATAAAAAAATATATTTCTAGTGATCATCTACCGGTAGATACATTTATGAGATGTGTTGAAAAGAGTGAAAAAGAAAATAAAAAAATATATTTCTAATGAGAAACTACCGGTAGATACATTTATGAGATGTGTTGAAAAGTTTGAAAAAGGTAATCAAAAAATATATTTCTATATACTATATACATTTATGAAATGTTTGAAAAAGAAAATAAAAAGATATATTTCTAGTGATCATCTACCGGTAGATACATTTATGAGATGTGTTGAAAAGAGTGAAAAAGAAAATAAAAAAATATATTTCTAATGAGAAACTACCGGTAGATACATTTATGAGATGTGTTGAAAAGTTTGAAAAAGGTAATCAAAAAATATATTTCTAATAATAAACTACTGGTAGATACATTTATGAAATGTGTTGAAAAGTATCAAAATTAAAAAATATATTTCTAATAATAAACTAGATACATTTATGAGATGTGTTGAAACGTTTGAAAAATAAAATCAAAAAATATATTTCTAGTGATACTCTACTGGTAGATACATTTATGAGATGTGTTGAACAGTTTGAAAATCAAAAAAATATATTTCTAATGATAAACTAGATACATTTATGAGATGTGTTGAAAAGTTTGAAAAAGAAAATATACAATATATTTCTAATGATGAACTAGATACATTTATTAAATGTGTTGAAAAGTTTGAACAAGAAAATCAAAAAATATATTTCTAGTGATAAACTAGATACATTTATGAAATTTGTTGAAAAGTGTAAAATATAAACAAAATATATTTCTAATGATAAACTATATACATTTATGAGATGTATTGAAAAGTTTGAAAAAGAAAATCAAAAAATATACTTCTAATAATAAACTATATACATTCATGAAATGTGTTGAAATGTTGAAAAAGAAAATAAAAAGATATATTTCTAGTGATCCTCTACCGGTAGATACATTTATGAAATGTGTTGAAAAGTTTGAACAAGAAAATAAACAAAAATATTTCTGATGATAAACTATATACATTTATGAGATGTGTTGAAAAGATTTAAAAAAGAAAATAAAAAAATATATTTCTAATAATAAACTACTGGTAGATACATTTATGAAATGTGTTGAAAAGTATCAAAATTAAAAAATATATTTCAAATAATAAACTAGATACATTTATGAGATGTGTTGAAACGTTTGAAAAATAAAATCAAAAAATATATTTCTAGTGATACTCTACTGGTAGATACATTTATGAGATGTGTTGAACAGTTTGAAAATCAAAACAATATATTTCTAATGATAAACTAGATACATTTATGAAATGTGTTGAAAAGTTTCAAAATCAAAGAAATAAATTTCTATTGATACACTATATACACTTATGAAATGTGTTGAAAAGTTTGAAAATCAAAAAAATATATTTCTAATGATAAACTAGATACATTTATGAGATGTGTTGAAAAGTTGGAAAAAGAAAATGAAAAGATATATTTCTAGTGATAATATACCCGGTAGATACATTTATGAGATGTAATGAAAAGTTTGAAAAAGAAAATAAAAAAATATATTTCTAATAATAAACTATATACATTTATGAAATGTTTGAAAAAGAAAATAAAAAGATATATTTCTAGTGATCATCTACCGGTAGATACATTTATGAAATGTGTTGAAAAGTTTGAACAAGAAAATAAACAAAAATATTTCTGATGATAAACTATATACATTTATGAGATGTGTTGAAAAGATTTAAAAAAGAAAATAAAAAAATATATTTCTAATGATAAACTAGATACATTTATGAGATGTGTTGAAAAGTTTGAAAAAGAAAATATACAATATATTTCTAGTGATAATATACCAGTAGATACATTTATGAGATGTAATGAAAAGTTTGAAAAAGAAAATAAAAAAATATATTTCTAATAATAAACTATATACATTTATGAAATGTTTGAAAAAGAAAATAAAAAGATATATTTCTAGTGATCATCTACCGGTAGATACATTTATGAGATGTGTTGAAAAGAGTGAAAAAGAAAATAAAAAAATATATTTCTAATGAGAAACTACCGGTAGATACATTTATGAGATGTGTTGAAAAGTTTGAAAAAGGTAATCAAAAAATATATTTCTAATAATAAACTACTGGTAGATACATTTATGAAATGTGTTGAAAAGTATCAAAATTAAAAAATATATTTCTAATAATAAACTAGATACATTTATGAGATGTGTTGAAACGTTTGAAAAATAAAATCAAAAAATATATTTCTAGTGATACTCTACTGGTAGATACATTTATGAGATGTGTTGAACAGTTTGAAAATCAAAAAAATATATTTCTAATGATAAACTAGATACATTTATGAGATGTGTTGAAAAGTTTGAAAAAGAAAATATACAATATATTTCTAATGATGAACTAGATACATTTATTAAATGTGTTGAAAAGTTTGAACAAGAAAATCAAAAAATATATTTCTAGTGATAAACTAGATACATTTATGAAATTTGTTGAAAAGTGTAAAATATAAACAAAATATATTTCTAATGATAAACTATATACATTTATGAGATGTATTGAAAAGTTTGAAAAAGAAAATCAAAAAATATACTTCTAATAATAAACTATATACATTCATGAAATGTGTTGAAATGTTGAAAAAGAAAATAAAAAGATATATTTCTAGTGATCCTCTACCGGTAGATACATTTATGAAATGTGTTGAAAAGTTTGAACAAGAAAATAAACAAAAATATTTCTGATGATAAACTATATACATTTATGAGATGTGTTGAAAAGATTTAAAAAAGAAAATAAAAAAATATATTTCTAATAATAAACTACTGGTAGATACATTTATGAAATGTGTTGAAAAGTATCAAAATTAAAAAATATATTTCAAATAATAAACTAGATACATTTATGAGATGTGTTGAAACGTTTGAAAAATAAAATCAAAAAATATATTTCTAGTGATACTCTACTGGTAGATACATTTATGAGATGTGTTGAACAGTTTGAAAATCAAAACAATATATTTCTAATGATAAACTAGATACATTTATGAAATGTGTTGAAAAGTTTCAAAATCAAAGAAATAAATTTCTATTGATACACTATATACACTTATGAAATGTGTTGAAAAGTTTGAAAATCAAAAAAATATATTTCTAATGATAAACTAGATACATTTATGAGATGTGTTGAAAAGTTGGAAAAAGAAAATGAAAAGATATATTTCTAGTGATAATATACCCGGTAGATACATTTATGAGATGTAATGAAAAGTTTGAAAAAGAAAATAAAAAAATATATTTCTAATAATAAACTATATACATTTATGAAATGTTTGAAAAAGAAAATAAAAAGATATATTTCTAGTAATCATCTACCGGTAGATACATTTATGAGATGTGTTGAAAAGTTTGAAAAAGAAAATCAAAAAATATATTTCTAATAATAAACTACTGGTAGATACATTTATGATATGTGTTGAAAAGTATCAAAATTAAAAAATATATTTCTAATAATAAACTAGATACATTTATGAGATGTGTTGAAACGTTTGAAAAATAAAATCAAAAAATATATTTCTAGTGATACTCTACTGGTAGATACATTTATGAGATGTGTTGAACAGTTTGAAAATCAAAAAATATATATTTCTAATGATAAACTAGATACATTTATGAGATGTGTTGAAAAGTTTGAAAAAGAAAATATACAATATATTTCTAATGATGAACTAGATACATTTATTAAATGTGTTGAAAAGTTTGGAAAAGAAAATCAAAAAATATATTTCTAGTGATAAACTAGATACATTTATGAAATTTGTTGAAAAGTGTAAAATATAAACAAAATATATTTCTAATGATAAACTATATACATTTATGAGATGTATTGAAAAGTTTGAAAAAGAAAATCAAAAAATATATTTCTAATAATAAACTACTGGTAAATACATTTATGAAATGTGTTGAAAAGTTTCAAAATCAAAAAATATATTTCTAATGATAAACCAGATACATTTATGAAATGTGTTGAAAAGTTTGGAAAAGAAAATCAAAAAATATATTTCTAGTGATAATCTACCAGTAGATACATTTATGAGATGTATTGAAAAGTTTGAAAAAGAAAATAAAAAAATATATTTCTAATAATAAACTATATACATTCATGAAATGTGTTGAAATGTTGAAAAATAAAATAAAAAGATATATTTCTAGTGATCATCTACCGGTAGATACATTTATGAAATGTGTTGAAAAGTTTGAACAAGAAAATAAACAAAAATATTTCTGATGATAAACTACATACATTTATGAGATGTGTTGAAAAGATTTTAAAAAGAAAATAAAAAAATATATTTCTAATAATAAACTACTGGTAGATACATTTATGAAATGTGTTGAAAAGTATCAAAGTTAAAAAATATATTTCAAATAATAAACTAGATACATTTATGAGATGTGTTGAAATGTTTGAAAAAGAAAATAAAAAGATATATTTCTAATAATAAACTATATACATTTATGAAATGTGTTGAAATGTTTGAAAAAGAAAATAAAAAGATATATTTCTAGTGATCATCTACCGGTAGATACATTTATGAGATCTGTTGAAAAGAGTGAAAAAGAAAATAAAAAAATATAATTCTAATGAGAAACTATCGGTAGATACATTTATGAGATGTGTTGAAAAGTCTGAAAAAGAAAATCAAACAATATATTTATAATGATAAACTAGATACATTTCTGAAATGTGTTGAAAAGTTTCAAAATCAAAGAAATAAATTTCTATTGATACACTATATACACTTATGAAATGTGTTGAAAAGTTTGAAAAAGAAAATCAAAAAATAAATTTCTATTGATCAACTATATACACTTATGAAATGTGTTGAAAGTTTGGAAAAGAAAATCAAAAAATATATTTTTAGTGATAAACTATATACATTTATGAGATGTGTTGAAAAGTTTGAAAAAGAAAATATAAAATATATTTCTAATGATAAACTAGATACATTTATTAAATGTGTTGATAAGTTTAGAAAAGAAAATCAATAAATATATTTCTAGTGATAAACTAGATACATTTATGAAATGTTTTGAAAAGTTTAAAATTTAAACAAAATATATTTCTAATGATAAACTATATACATTTATGAGATGTATTGAAAAGTTTAAAAAAAAAATAAAAAATATATTTCTAATAATAAACTACTGGTAGATACATTTATGAAATGTGTTGAAAAGTTTCAAAATTAAAAAATATTTTTCTAATGATAAATAAGATACATTTATGAGATGTGTTGAAAAGTTTGAAAAAGAAAATAAAAAATATATTTCTAATGATAAACTATATACATTTATGAAATGTTTGAAAAAGAAAATAAAAAAATATATTTCTAGTGATCATCTACCGGTAGATACATTTATGAGATGTGTTGAAAAGAGTGAAAAAGAAAATAAAAAATGTATTTCTAATGAGAAACTACCGGTAGATACTAATAGGAGATGTATTGAAAAGTTTTTAAAAAAAATAAAAAATATATTTCTAATAATAAACTAGATACATTTATGAGATGTGTTGAAACGTTTGAAAAATAAAATCAAAAAATATATTTCTAGTGATACTCTACTGGTAGATACATTTATGAGATGTGTTGAACAGTTTGAAAATCAAAAAAATATATTTCTAATGATGAACTAGATACATTTATTAAATGTGTTTAAAAGTTTGGAAAAGAAAATCAAAAAATATATTTCTAGTGATAAACTAGATACATTTATGAAATTTGTTGAAAAGTGTAAAATATAAACAAAATATATTTCTAATGATAAACTATATACATTTATGAGATGTATTGAAAAGTTTGAAAAAGAAAATCAAAAAATATATTTCTAATAATAAACTACTGGTAAATACATTTATGAAATGTGTTGAAAAGTTTCAAAATCAAAAAATATATTTCTAATGATAAACTAGATACATTTATGAAATGTGTTGAAAAGTTTGGAAAAGAAAATCAAAAAATATATTTCTAGTGATAATCTACCAGTAGATACATTTATGAGATGTATTGAAAAGTTTGAAAAAGAAAATAAAAAAATATATTTCTAATAATAAACTATATACATTCATGAAATGTGTTGAAATGTTGAAAAAGAAAATAAAAAGATATATTTCTAGTGATCATCTACCGGTAGATACATTTATGAAATGTGTTGAAAAGTTTGAACAAGAAAATAAACAAAAATATTTCTGATGATAAACTATATACATTTATGAGATGTGTTGAAAAGATTTTAAAAAGAAAATAAAAAAATATATTTCTAATAATAAACTACTGGTAGATACATTTATGAAATGTGTTGAAAAGTATCAAAGTTAAAAAATATATTTCAAATAATAAACTAGATACATTTATGAGATGTGTTGAAACGTTTGAAAAATAAAATCAAAAAATATATTTCTAGTGATACTCTATTGGTAGATACATTTATGAGATGTGTTGAACAGTTTGAAAATCAAAAAAATATATTTCTAATGATAAACTAGATACATTTATGAGATGTGTTGAAAAGTTTGAAAAAGAAAATATACAATATATTTCTAATGATGAACTAGATACATTTATTAAATGTGTTGAAAAGTTTGGAGAAGAAAATCAAAAAATATATTTCTAGTGATAAATTAGATACATTTATGAAATTTGTTGAAAAGTGTAAAATATAAGCAAAATATATTTCTAATGATAAACTATATACATTTATGAGATGTATTGAAAAGTTTGAAAAAGAAAATCAAAACATATATTTCTAATAATAAACTACTGGTAAATACATTTATGAAATGTGTTGAAAAGTTTCAAAATTTAAAAATATATTTCTAATGATAAACTAGATACATTTATGAAATGTGTTGAAATGTTTGAAAAAGAAAATAAAAAGATATATTTCTAGTGATCATCTACCGGTAGATACATTTATGAGATCTGTTGAAAAGAGTGAAAAAGAAAATTAAAAAATATAATTCTAATGAGAAACTATCGGTAGATACATTTATGAGATGTGTTGAAAAGTCTGAAAAAGAAAATCAAACAATATATTTATAATGATAAACTAGATACATTTCTGAAATGTGTTGAAAAGTTTCAAAATCAAAGAAATAAATTTCTATTGATACACTATATACACTTATGAAATGTGTTGAAAAGTTTGAAAAAGAAAATCAAAAAATAAATTTCTATTGATCAACTATATACACTTATGAAATGTGTTGAAAGTTTGGAAAAGAAAATCAAAAAATATATTTTTAGTGATAAACTATATACATTTATGAGATGTGTTGAAAAGTTTGAAAAAGAAAATATAAAATATATTTCTAATGATAAACTAGATACATTTATTAAATGTGTTGAAAAGTTTAGAAAAGAAAATCAATAAATATATTTCTAGTGATAAACTAGATACATTTATGAAATGTGTTGAAAAGTTTAAAATTTAAACAAAATATATTTCTAATGATAAACTATATACATTTATGAGATGTATTGAAAAGTTTTTAAAAAAAATAAAAAATATATTTCTAATAATAAACTACTGGTAGATACATTTATGAAATGTGTTGAAAAGTTTCAAAATTAAAAAATATTTTTCTAATGATAAATAAGATACATTTATGAGATGTGTTGAAAAGTTTGAAAAAGAAAATAAAAAATATATTTCTAATGATAAACTAGATACATTTATGAAATATGTTGAAAAGTTTGAAAAAGAAAATCAAAAAATATATTTCTAATGATAAACTAGATACATTTATGAAATGTGTTGAAAAATTTCAAAAAGAAAATCAAAAAATAAATTTCTATTGATAAACTATATACATTTATGAAATATGTTGAAAACTTTGAACAAGAAAAAAATATATATATTTCTAATGATAAACTATATACATTTATGAAATGTGTTGAAACGTTTGAAAAAGAAAAGATATATTTCTAGTGATAATCTACTGGCAGATACATTTATGAGATGTAATGAAAAGTTTGAAAAAGAAAATAAAAAAATATATTTCTAATAATAAACTATATACATTTATGAAATGTTTGAAAAAGAAAATAAAAAGATATATTTCTAGTGATCATCTACCGGTAGATACATTTATGAGATGTGTTGAAAAGAGTGAAAAAGAAAATAAAAAAATGTATTTCTAATGAGAAACTACCGGTAGATACTAATATGAGATGTGTTGAAAAGTTTGAAAAAGAAAATAAAAAGATATATTTCTAGTGATCATCTACCGGTAGATACATTTATGAAATGTGTTGAAAAGTATCAAAGTTAAAAAATATATTTCAAATAATAAACTAGATACATTTATGAGATGTGTTGAAACGTTTGAAAAATAAAATCAAAAAATATATTTCTAGTGATACTCTACTGGTAGATACATTTATGAGATGTGTTGAACAGTTTGAAAATCAAAAAAATATATTTCTAATGATAAACTAGATACATTTATGAGATGTGTTGAAAAGTTGGAAAAAGAAAATGAAAAGATATATTTCTAGTGATAATATACCCGGTAGATACATTTATGAGATGTAATGAAAAGTTTGAAAAAGAAAATAAAAAAATATATTTCTAATAATAAACTATATACATTTATGAAATGTTTGAAAAAGAAAATAAAAAGATATATTTCTAGTAATCATCTACCGGTAGATACATTTATGAGATGTGTTGAAAAGTTTGAAAAAGAAAATCAAAAAATATATTTCTAATAATAAACTACTGGTAGATACATTTATGATATGTGTTGAAAAGTATCAAAATTAAAAAATATATTTCTAATAATAAACTAGATACATTTATGAGATGTGTTGAAACGTTTGAAAAATAAAATCAAAAAATATATTTCTAGTGATACTCTACTGGTAGATACATTTATGAGATGTGTTGAACAGTTTGAAAATCAAAAAAATATATTTCTAATGATAAACTAGATACATTTATGAGATGTGTTGAAAAGTTTGAAAAAGAAAATGAAAAGATATATTTTTAGTGATAATCTACCGGCAGATACATTTATGAGATGTAGTGAAAAGTTTGAAAAAGAAAATAAAAAAATATATTTCTAATAATAAACTATATACATTTATGAAATGTTTGAAAAAGAAAATAAAAAGATATATTTCTAGTGATCATCTACCGGTAGATACATTTATGAGATGTGTTGAAAAGAGTGAAAAAGAAAATAAAAAAATGTATTTCTAATGAGAAACTACCGGTAGATATATTTATGAGATGTGTTGAAAAGTTTGAAAAAGAAAATCAAAAAATATATTTCTAATAATAAACTACTGGTAGATACATTTATGCAATGTGTTGAAAAGTATCAAAATTAAAACATATATCTCTAATAATAAACTAGATACATTTATGAGATGTGTTGAAACGTTTGAACAATAAAATCAAAAAATATATTTCTAGTGATACTCTACTGGTAGATACATTTATGAGATGTGTTGAACAGTTTGAAAATCAAAAAAATATATTTCTAATGATAAACTAGATACATTTATGAGATGTGTTGAAAAGTTTGAAAAAGAAAATGAAAAGATATATTTCTAGTGATAATATACCCGGTAGATACATTTATGAGATGTAATGAAAAGTTTGAAAAAGAAAATAAAAAAATATATTTCTAATAATAAACTATATACATTTATGAAATGTTTGAAAAAGAAAATAAAAAGATATATTTCTAGTGATCATCTACCGGTAGATACATTTATGAAATGTGTTGAAAAGTTTGAACAAGAAAATAAACAAAAATATTTCTGATGATAAACTATATACATTTATGAGATGTGTTGAAAAGATTTAAAAAAGAAAATAAAAAAATATATTTCTAATGATAAACTAGATACATTTATGAGATGTGTTGAAAAGTTTGAAAAAGAAAATATACAATATATTTCTAGTGATAATATACCAGTAGATACATTTATGAGATGTAATGAAAAGTTTGAAAAAGAAAATAAAAAAATATATTTCTAATAATAAACTATATACATTTATGAAATGTTTGAAAAAGAAAATAAAAAGATATATTTCTAGTGATCATCTACCGGTAGATACATTTATGAGATGTGTTGAAAAGAGTGAAAAAGAAAATAAAAAAATATATTTCTAATGAGAAACTACCGGTAGATACATTTATGAGATGTGTTGAAAAGTTTGAAAAAGGTAATCAAAAAATATATTTCTAATAATAAACTACTGGTAGATACATTTATGAAATGTGTTGAAAAGTATCAAAATTAAAAAATATATTTCTAATAATAAACTAGATACATTTATGAGATGTGTTGAAACGTTTGAAAAATAAAATCAAAAAATATATTTCTAGTGATACTCTACTGGTAGATACATTTATGAGATGTGTTGAACAGTTTGAAAATCAAAAAAATATATTTCTAATGATAAACTAGATACATTTATGAGATGTGTTGAAAAGTTTGAAAAAGAAAATATACAATATATTTCTAATGATGAACTAGATACATTTATTAAATGTGTTGAAAAGTTTGAACAAGAAAATCAAAAAATATATTTCTAGTGATAAACTAGATACATTTATGAAATTTGTTGAAAAGTGTAAAATATAAACAAAATATATTTCTAATGATAAACTATATACATTTATGAGATGTATTGAAAAGTTTGAAAAAGAAAATCAAAAAATATACTTCTAATAATAAACTATATACATTCATGAAATGTGTTGAAATGTTGAAAAAGAAAATAAAAAGATATATTTCTAGTGATCCTCTACCGGTAGATACATTTATGAAATGTGTTGAAAAGTTTGAACAAGAAAATAAACAAAAATATTTCTGATGATAAACTATATACATTTATGAGATGTGTTGAAAAGATTTAAAAAAGAAAATAAAAAAATATATTTCTAATAATAAACTACTGGTAGATACATTTATGAAATGTGTTGAAAAGTATCAAAATTAAAAAATATATTTCAAATAATAAACTAGATACATTTATGAGATGTGTTGAAACGTTTGAAAAATAAAATCAAAAAATATATTTCTAGTGATACTCTACTGGTAGATACATTTATGAGATGTGTTGAACAGTTTGAAAATCAAAACAATATATTTCTAATGATAAACTAGATACATTTATGAAATGTGTTGAAAAGTTTCAAAATCAAAGAAATAAATTTCTATTGATACACTATATACACTTATGAAATGTGTTGAAAAGTTTGAAAATCAAAAAAATATATTTCTAATGATAAACTAGATACATTTATGAGATGTGTTGAAAAGTTGGAAAAAGAAAATGAAAAGATATATTTCTAGTGATAATATACCCGGTAGATACATTTATGAGATGTAATGAAAAGTTTGAAAAAGAAAATAAAAAAATATATTTCTAATAATAAACTATATACATTTATGAAATGTTTGAAAAAGAAAATAAAAAGATATATTTCTAGTAATCATCTACCGGTAGATACATTTATGAGATGTGTTGAAAAGTTTGAAAAAGAAAATCAAAAAATATATTTCTAATAATAAACTACTGGTAGATACATTTATGATATGTGTTGAAAAGTATCAAAATTAAAAAATATATTTCTAATAATAAACTAGATACATTTATGAGATGTGTTGAAACGTTTGAAAAATAAAATCAAAAAATATATTTCTAGTGATACTCTACTGGTAGATACATTTATGAGATGTGTTGAACAGTTTGAAAATCAAAAAAATATATTTCTAATGATAAACTAGATACATTTATGAGATGTGTTGAAAAGTTTGAAAAAGAAAATGAAAAGATATATTTTTAGTGATAATCTACCGGCAGATACATTTATGAGATGTAGTGAAAAGTTTGAAAAAGAAAATAAAAAAATATATTTCTAATAATAAACTATATACATTTATGAAATGTTTGAAAAAGAAAATAAAAAGATATATTTCTAGTGATCATCTACCGGTAGATACATTTATGAGATGTGTTGAAAAGAGTGAAAAAGAAAATAAAAAAATGTATTTCTAATGAGAAACTACCGGTAGATATATTTATGAGATGTGTTGAAAAGTTTGAAAAAGAAAATCAAAAAATATATTTCTAATAATAAACTACTGGTAGATACATTTATGCAATGTGTTGAAAAGTATCAAAATTAAAACATATATCTCTAATAATAAACTAGATACATTTATGAGATGTGTTGAAACGTTTGAACAATAAAATCAAAAAATATATTTCTAGTGATACTCTACTGGTAGATACATTTATGAGATGTGTTGAACAGTTTGAAAATCAAAAAAATATATTTCTAATGATAAACTAGATACATTTATGAGATGTGTTGAAAAGTTTGAAAAAGAAAATGAAAAGATATATTTCTAGTGATAATATACCCGGTAGATACATTTATGAGATGTAATGAAAAGTTTGAAAAAGAAAATAAAAAAATATATTTCTAATAATAAACTATATACATTTATGAAATGTTTGAAAAAGAAAATAAAAAGATATATTTCTAGTGATCATCTACCGGTAGATACATTTATGAAATGTGTTGAAAAGTTTGAACAAGAAAATAAACAAAAATATTTCTGATGATAAACTATATACATTTATGAGATGTGTTGAAAAGATTTAAAAAAGAAAATAAAAAAATATATTTCTAATGATAAACTAGATACATTTATGAGATGTGTTGAAAAGTTTGAAAAAGAAAATATACAATATATTTCTAGTGATAATATACCAGTAGATACATTTATGAGATGTAATGAAAAGTTTGAAAAAGAAAATAAAAAAATATATTTCTAATAATAAACTATATACATTTATGAAATGTTTGAAAAAGAAAATAAAAAGATATATTTCTAGTGATCATCTACCGGTAGATACATTTATGAGATGTGTTGAAAAGAGTGAAAAAGAAAATAAAAAAATATATTTCTAATGAGAAACTACCGGTAGATACATTTATGAGATGTGTTGAAAAGTTTGAAAAAGGTAATCAAAAAATATATTTCTAATAATAAACTACTGGTAGATACATTTATGAAATGTGTTGAAAAGTATCAAAATTAAAAAATATATTTCTAATAATAAACTAGATACATTTATGAGATGTGTTGAAACGTTTGAAAAATAAAATCAAAAAATATATTTCTAGTGATACTCTACTGGTAGATACATTTATGAGATGTGTTGAACAGTTTGAAAATCAAAAAAATATATTTCTAATGATAAACTAGATACATTTATGAGATGTGTTGAAAAGTTTGAAAAAGAAAATATACAATATATTTCTAATGATGAACTAGATACATTTATTAAATGTGTTGAAAAGTTTGAACAAGAAAATCAAAAAATATATTTCTAGTGATAAACTAGATACATTTATGAAATTTGTTGAAAAGTGTAAAATATAAACAAAATATATTTCTAATGATAAACTATATACATTTATGAGATGTATTGAAAAGTTTGAAAAAGAAAATCAAAAAATATACTTCTAATAATAAACTATATACATTCATGAAATGTGTTGAAATGTTGAAAAAGAAAATAAAAAGATATATTTCTAGTGATCCTCTACCGGTAGATACATTTATGAAATGTGTTGAAAAGTTTGAACAAGAAAATAAACAAAAATATTTCTGATGATAAACTATATACATTTATGAGATGTGTTGAAAAGATTTAAAAAAGAAAATAAAAAAATATATTTCTAATAATAAACTACTGGTAGATACATTTATGAAATGTGTTGAAAAGTATCAAAATTAAAAAATATATTTCAAATAATAAACTAGATACATTTATGAGATGTGTTGAAACGTTTGAAAAATAAAATCAAAAAATATATTTCTAGTGATACTCTACTGGTAGATACATTTATGAGATGTGTTGAACAGTTTGAAAATCAAAACAATATATTTCTAATGATAAACTAGATACATTTATGAAATGTGTTGAAAAGTTTCAAAATCAAAGAAATAAATTTCTATTGATACACTATATACACTTATGAAATGTGTTGAAAAGTTTGAAAATCAAAAAAATATATTTCTAATGATAAACTAGATACATTTATGAGATGTGTTGAAAAGTTGGAAAAAGAAAATGAAAAGATATATTTCTAGTGATAATATACCCGGTAGATACATTTATGAGATGTAATGAAAAGTTTGAAAAAGAAAATAAAAAAATATATTTCTAATAATAAACTATATACATTTATGAAATGTTTGAAAAAGAAAATAAAAAGATATATTTCTAGTAATCATCTACCGGTAGATACATTTATGAGATGTGTTGAAAAGTTTGAAAAAGAAAATCAAAAAATATATTTCTAATAATAAACTACTGGTAGATACATTTATGATATGTGTTGAAAAGTATCAAAATTAAAAAATATATTTCTAATAATAAACTAGATACATTTATGAGATGTGTTGAAACGTTTGAAAAATAAAATCAAAAAATATATTTCTAGTGATACTCTACTGGTAGATACATTTATGAGATGTGTTGAACAGTTTGAAAATCAAAAAATATATATTTCTAATGATAAACTAGATACATTTATGAGATGTGTTGAAAAGTTTGAAAAAGAAAATATACAATATATTTCTAATGATGAACTAGATACATTTATTAAATGTGTTGAAAAGTTTGGAAAAGAAAATCAAAAAATATATTTCTAGTGATAAACTAGATACATTTATGAAATTTGTTGAAAAGTGTAAAATATAAACAAAATATATTTCTAATGATAAACTATATACATTTATGAGATGTATTGAAAAGTTTGAAAAAGAAAATCAAAAAATATATTTCTAATAATAAACTACTGGTAAATACATTTATGAAATGTGTTGAAAAGTTTCAAAATCAAAAAATATATTTCTAATGATAAACCAGATACATTTATGAAATGTGTTGAAAAGTTTGGAAAAGAAAATCAAAAAATATATTTCTAGTGATAATCTACCAGTAGATACATTTATGAGATGTATTGAAAAGTTTGAAAAAGAAAATAAAAAAATATATTTCTAATAATAAACTATATACATTCATGAAATGTGTTGAAATGTTGAAAAATAAAATAAAAAGATATATTTCTAGTGATCATCTACCGGTAGATACATTTATGAAATGTGTTGAAAAGTTTGAACAAGAAAATAAACAAAAATATTTCTGATGATAAACTACATACATTTATGAGATGTGTTGAAAAGATTTTAAAAAGAAAATAAAAAAATATATTTCTAATAATAAACTACTGGTAGATACATTTATGAAATGTGTTGAAAAGTATCAAAGTTAAAAAATATATTTCAAATAATAAACTAGATACATTTATGAGATGTGTTGAAATGTTTGAAAAAGAAAATAAAAAGATATATTTCTAATAATAAACTATATACATTTATGAAATGTGTTGAAATGTTTGAAAAAGAAAATAAAAAGATATATTTCTAGTGATCATCTACCGGTAGATACATTTATGAGATCTGTTGAAAAGAGTAAAAAAGAAAATAAAAAAATATAATTCTAATGAGAAACTATCGGTAGATACATTTATGAGATGTGTTGAAAAGTCTGAAAAAGAAAATCAAACAATATATTTATAATGATAAACTAGATACATTTCTGAAATGTGTTGAAAAGTTTCAAAATCAAAGAAATAAATTTCTATTGATACACTATATACACTTATGAAATGTGTTGAAAAGTTTGAAAAAGAAAATCAAAAAATAAATTTCTATTGATCAACTATATACACTTATGAAATGTGTTGAAAGTTTGGAAAAGAAAATCAAAAAATATATTTTTAGTGATAAACTATATACATTTATGAGATGTGTTGAAAAGTTTGAAAAAGAAAATATAAAATATATTTCTAATGATAAACTAGATACATTTATTAAATGTGTTGATAAGTTTAGAAAAGAAAATCAATAAATATATTTCTAGTGATAAACTAGATACATTTATGAAATGTTTTGAAAAGTTTAAAATTTAAACAAAATATATTTCTAATGATAAACTATATACATTTATGAGATGTATTGAAAAGTTTAAAAAAAAAATAAAAAATATATTTCTAATAATAAACTACTGGTAGATACATTTATGAAATGTGTTGAAAAGTTTCAAAATTAAAAAATATTTTTCTAATGATAAATAAGATACATTTATGAGATGTGTTGAAAAGTTTGAAAAAGAAAATAAAAAATATATTTCTAATGATAAACTATATACATTTATGAAATGTTTGAAAAAGAAAATAAAAAAATATATTTCTAGTGATCATCTACCGGTAGATACATTTATGAGATGTGTTGAAAAGAGTGAAAAAGAAAATAAAAAATGTATTTCTAATGAGAAACTACCGGTAGATACTAATAGGAGATGTATTGAAAAGTTTTTAAAAAAAATAAAAAATATATTTCTAATAATAAACTAGATACATTTATGAGATGTGTTGAAACGTTTGAAAAATAAAATCAAAAAATATATTTCTAGTGATACTCTACTGGTAGATACATTTATGAGATGTGTTGAACAGTTTGAAAATCAAAAAAATATATTTCTAATGATGAACTAGATACATTTATTAAATGTGTTTAAAAGTTTGGAAAAGAAAATCAAAAAATATATTTCTAGTGATAAACTAGATACATTTATGAAATTTGTTGAAAAGTGTAAAATATAAACAAAATATATTTCTAATGATAAACTATATACATTTATGAGATGTATTGAAAAGTTTGAAAAAGAAAATCAAAAAATATATTTCTAATAATAAACTACTGGTAAATACATTTATGAAATGTGTTGAAAAGTTTCAAAATCAAAAAATATATTTCTAATGATAAACTAGATACATTTATGAAATGTGTTGAAAAGTTTGGAAAAGAAAATCAAAAAATATATTTCTAGTGATAATCTACCAGTAGATACATTTATGAGATGTATTGAAAAGTTTGAAAAAGAAAATAAAAAAATATATTTCTAATAATAAACTATATACATTCATGAAATGTGTTGAAATGTTGAAAAAGAAAATAAAAAGATATATTTCTAGTGATCATCTACCGGTAGATACATTTATGAAATGTGTTGAAAAGTTTGAACAAGAAAATAAACAAAAATATTTCTGATGATAAACTATATACATTTATGAGATGTGTTGAAAAGATTTTAAAAAGAAAATAAAAAAATATATTTCTAATAATAAACTACTGGTAGATACATTTATGAAATGTGTTGAAAAGTATCAAAGTTAAAAAATATATTTCAAATAATAAACTAGATACATTTATGAGATGTGTTGAAACGTTTGAAAAATAAAATCAAAAAATATATTTCTAGTGATACTCTATTGGTAGATACATTTATGAGATGTGTTGAACAGTTTGAAAATCAAAAAAATATATTTCTAATGATAAACTAGATACATTTATGAGATGTGTTGAAAAGTTTGAAAAAGAAAATATACAATATATTTCTAATGATGAACTAGATACATTTATTAAATGTGTTGAAAAGTTTGGAGAAGAAAATCAAAAAATATATTTCTAGTGATAAATTAGATACATTTATGAAATTTGTTGAAAAGTGTAAAATATAAGCAAAATATATTTCTAATGATAAACTATATACATTTATGAGATGTATTGAAAAGTTTGAAAAAGAAAATCAAAACATATATTTCTAATAATAAACTACTGGTAAATACATTTATGAAATGTGTTGAAAAGTTTCAAAATTTAAAAATATATTTCTAATGATAAACTAGATACATTTATGAAATGTGTTGAAATGTTTGAAAAAGAAAATAAAAAGATATATTTCTAGTGATCATCTACCGGTAGATACATTTATGAGATCTGTTGAAAAGAGTGAAAAAGAAAATTAAAAAATATAATTCTAATGAGAAACTATCGGTAGATACATTTATGAGATGTGTTGAAAAGTCTGAAAAAGAAAATCAAACAATATATTTATAATGATAAACTAGATACATTTCTGAAATGTGTTGAAAAGTTTCAAAATCAAAGAAATAAATTTCTATTGATACACTATATACACTTATGAAATGTGTTGAAAAGTTTGAAAAAGAAAATCAAAAAATAAATTTCTATTGATCAACTATATACACTTATGAAATGTGTTGAAAGTTTGGAAAAGAAAATCAAAAAATATATTTTTAGTGATAAACTATATACATTTATGAGATGTGTTGAAAAGTTTGAAAAAGAAAATATAAAATATATTTCTAATGATAAACTAGATACATTTATTAAATGTGTTGAAAAGTTTAGAAAAGAAAATCAATAAATATATTTCTAGTGATAAACTAGATACATTTATGAAATGTGTTGAAAAGTTTAAAATTTAAACAAAATATATTTCTAATGATAAACTATATACATTTATGAGATGTATTGAAAAGTTTTTAAAAAAAATAAAAAATATATTTCTAATAATAAACTACTGGTAGATACATTTATGAAATGTGTTGAAAAGTTTCAAAATTAAAAAATATTTTTCTAATGATAAATAAGATACATTTATGAGATGTGTTGAAAAGTTTGAAAAAGAAAATAAAAAATATATTTCTAATGATAAACTAGATACATTTATGAAATATGTTGAAAAGTTTGAAAAAGAAAATCAAAAAATATATTTCTAATGATAAACTAGATACATTTATGAAATGTGTTGAAAAATTTCAAAAAGAAAATCAAAAAATAAATTTCTATTGATAAACTATATACATTTATGAAATATGTTGAAAACTTTGAACAAGAAAAAAATATATATATTTCTAATGATAAACTATATACATTTATGAAATGTGTTGAAACGTTTGAAAAAGAAAAGATATATTTCTAGTGATAATCTACTGGCAGATACATTTATGAGATGTAATGAAAAGTTTGAAAAAGAAAATAAAAAAATATATTTCTAATAATAAACTATATACATTTATGAAATGTTTGAAAAAGAAAATAAAAAGATATATTTCTAGTGATCATCTACCGGTAGATACATTTATGAGATGTGTTGAAAAGAGTGAAAAAGAAAATAAAAAAATGTATTTCTAATGAGAAACTACCGGTAGATACTAATATGAGATGTGTTGAAAAGTTTGAAAAAGAAAATAAAAAGATATATTTCTAGTGATCATCTACCGGTAGATACATTTATGAAATGTGTTGAAAAGTATCAAAGTTAAAAAATATATTTCAAATAATAAACTAGATACATTTATGAGATGTGTTGAAACGTTTGAAAAATAAAATCAAAAAATATATTTCTAGTGATACTCTACTGGTAGATACATTTATGAGATGTGTTGAACAGTTTGAAAATCAAAAAAATATATTTCTAATGATAAACTAGATACATTTATGAGATGTGTTGAAAAGTTTGAAAAAGAAAATGAAAAGATATATTTCTAGTGATAATATACCCGGTAGATACATTTATGAGATGTAATGAAAAGTTTGAAAAAGAAAATAAAAAAATATATTTCTAATAATAAACTATATACATTTATGAAATGTTTGAAAAAGAAAATAAAAAGATATATTTCTAGTGATCATCTACCGGTAGATACATTTATGAGATGTGTTGAAAAGAGTGAAAAAGAAAATAAAAAAATATATTTCTAATGAGAAACTACCGGTAGATACATTTATGAGATGTGTTGAAAAGTTTGAAAAAGAAAATCAAAAAATATATTTCTAATAATAAACTACTGGTAGATACATTTATGAAATGTGTTGAAAAGTATCAAAATTAAAAAATATATTTCTAATAATAAACTAGATACATTTATGAGATGTGTTGAAACGTTTGAAAAATAAAATCAAAAAATATATTTCTAGTGATACTCTACTGGTAGATACATTTATGAGATGTGTTGAACAGTTTGAAAATCAAAAAAATATATTTCTAATGATAAACTAGATACATTTATGAGATGTGTTGAAAAGTTTGAAAAAGAAAATATACAATATATTTCTAATGATGAACTAGATACATTTATTAAATGTGTTGAAAAGTTTGGAAAAGAAAATCAAAAAATATATTTCTAGTGATAAACTAGATACATTTATGAAATTTGTTGAAAAGTGTAAAATATAAACAAAATATATTTCTAATGATAAACTATATACATTTATGAGATGTATTGAAAAGTTTGAAAAAGAAAATCAAAAAATATATTTCTAATAATAAACTACTGGTAAATACATTTATGAAATGTGTTGAAAAGTTTCAAAATCAGAAAATATATTTCTAATGATAAACTAGATACATTTATGAAATGTGTTGAAAAGTTTGGAAAAGAAAATCAAAAAATATATTTCTAGTGATAATCTACCAGTAGATACATTTATGAGATGTATTGAAAAGTTTGAAAAAGAAAATAAAAAAATATATTTCTAATAATAAACTATATACATTCATGAAATGTGTTGAAATGTTGAAAAAGAAAATAAAAAGATATATTTCTAGTGATCATCTACCGGTAGATACATTTATGAAATGTGTTGAAAAGTTTGAACAAGAAAATAAACAAAAATATTTCTGATGATAAACTATATACATTTATGAGATGTGTTGAAAAGATTTTAAAAAGAAAATAAAAAAATATATTTCTAATAATAAACTACTGGTAGATACATTTATGAAATGTGTTGAAAAGTATCAAAGTTAAAAAATATATTTCAAATAATAAACTAGATACATTTATGAGATGTGTTGAAACGTTTGAAAAATAAAATCAAAAAATATATTTCTAGTGATACTCTACTGGTAGATACATTTATGAGATGTGTTGAACAGTTTGAAAATCAAAAAAATATATTTCTAATGATAAACTAGATACATTTATGAGATGTGTTGAAAAGTTTGAAAAAGAAAATATACAATATATTTCTAATGATGAACTAGATACATTTATTAAATGTGTTGAAAAGTTTGGAAAAGAAAATCAAAAAATATATTTCTAGTGATAAACTAGATACATTTATGAAATTTGTTGAAAAGTGTAAAATATAAGCAAAATATATTTCTAATGATAAACTATATACATTTATGAGATGTATTGAAAAGTTTGAAAAAGAAAATCAAAATATATATTTCTAATAATAAACTACTGGTAGATACATTTATGAAATGTGTTGAAAAGTTTCAAAATTTAAAAATATATTTCTAATGATAAACTAGATACATTTATGATATGTGTTGAAAAGTTTGAAAAATAAAAATAAAAAAATATATTTCTAATAATAAACTATATACATTTATGAAATGTGTTGAAATGTTTGAAAAAGAAAATAAAAAGATATATTTCTAGTGATCATCTACCGGTAGATACATTTATGAGATCTGTTGAAAAGAGTGAAAAAGAAAATAAAAAAATATAATTCTAATGAGAAACTATCGGTAGATACATTTATGAGATGTGTTGAAAAGTCTGAAAAAGAAAATCAAAAAATAAATTTCTATTGATCAACTATATACACTTATGAAATGTGTTGAAAGTTTGGAAAAGAAAATCAAAAAATACATTTTTAGTGATAAACTATATACATTTATGAGATGTGTTGAAAAGTTTGAAAAAGAAAATATAAAATATATTTCTAATGATAAACTAGATACATTTATTAAATGTGTTGAAAAGTTTAGAAAAGAAAATCAATAAATATATTTCTAGTGATAAACTAGATACATTTATGAAATGTGTTGAAAAGTTTAAAATTTAAACAAAATATATTTCTAATGATAAACTATATACATTTATGAGATGTATTGAAAAGTTTTTAAACAAAATAAAAAATATATTTCTAATAATAAACTACTGGTAGATACATTTATGAAATGTGTTGAAAAGTTTCAAAATTAAAAAATATTTTTCTAATGATAAATAAGATACATTTATGAGATGTGTTGAAAAGTTTGAAAAAGAAAATAAAAAATATATTTCTAATGAGAAACTACCGGTAGATACTAATAGGAGATGTATTGAAAAGTTTTAAAAAAAAATAAAAAATATATTTCTAATAATAAACTACTGGTAGATACATTTATGCAATGTGTTGAAAAGTATCAAAATTAAAACATATATTTCTAATAATAAACTAGATACATTTATGAGATGTGTTGAAACGTTTGAAAAATAAAATCAAAAAATATATTTCTAGTGATACTCTACTGGTAGATACATTTATGAGATGTGTTGAACAGTTTGAAAATCAAAAAAATATATTTCTAATGATAAACTAGATACATTTATGAGATGTGTTGAAAAGTTTGAAAAAGAAAATATACAATATATTTCTAATGATGAACTAGATACATTTATTAAATGTGTTGAAAAGTTTGGAAAAGAAAATCAAAAAATATATTTCTAGTGATAAACTAGATACATTTATGAAATTTGTTGAAAAGTGTAAAATATAAACAAAATATATTTCTAATGATAAACTATATACATTTATGAGATGTATTGAAAAGTTTGAAAAAGAAAATCAAAAAATATATTTCTAATAATAAACTACTGGTAAATACATTTATGAAATGTGTTGAAAAGTTTCAAAATCAAAAAATATATTTCTAATGATAAACTAGATACATTTATGAAATGTGTTGAAAAGTTTGGAAAAGAAAATCAAAAAATATATTTCTAGTGATAATCTACCAGTAGATACATTTATGAGATGTATTGAAAAGTTTGAAAAAGAAAATAAAAAAATATATTTCTAATAATAAACTATATACATTCATGAAATGTGTTGAAATGTTGAAAAAGAAAATAAAAAGATATATTTCTAGTGATCATCTACCGGTAGATACATTTATGAAATGTGTTGAAAAGTTTGAACAAGAAAATAAACAAAAATATTTCTGATGATAAACTATATACATTTATGAGATGTGTTGAAAAGATTTTAAAAAGAAAATAAAAAAATATATTTCTAATAATAAACTACTGGTAGATACATTTATGAAATGTGTTGAAAAGTATCAAAGTTAAAAAATATATTTCTAATGATAAACTATATACATTTATGAGATGTGTTGAAACGTTTGAAAAAGAAAATCAAAACATATATTTCTAATAATAAACTACTGGTAGATACATTTATGAAATGTGTTGAAAAGTTTCAAAATTTAAAAATATATTTCTAATGATAAACTAGATACATTTATGATATGTGTTGAAAAGTTTGAAAAAGAAAATAAAAAAATATATTTCTAATAATAAACTATATACATTTATGAAATGTGTTGAAATGTTTGAAAAAGAAAATAAAAAGATATATTTCTAGTGATCATCTACCGGTAGATACATTTATGAGATCTGTTGAAAAGAGTGAAAAAGAAAATTAAAAAATATAATTCTAATGAGAAACTATCGGTAGATACATTTATGAGATGTGTTGAAAAGTCTGAAAAAGAAAATCAAAAAATAAATTTCTATTGATCAACTATATACACTTATGAAATGTGTTGAAAGTTTGGAAAAGAAAATCAAAAAATATATTTTTAGTGATAAACTATATACATTTATGAGATGTGTTGAAAAGTTTGAAAAAGAAAATATAAAATATATTTCTAATGATAAACTAGATACATTTATTAAATGTGTTGAAAAGTTTAGAAAAGAAAATCAATAAATATATTTCTAGTGATAAACTAGATACATTTATGAAATGTGTTGAAAAGTTTAAAATTTAAACAAAATATATTTCTAATGATAAACTATATACATTTATGAGATGTATTGAAAAGTTTTTAAACAAAATAAAAAATATATTTCTAATAATAAACTACTGGTAGATACATTTATGAAATGTGTTGAAAAGTTTCAAAATTAAAAAATATTTTTCTAATGATAAATAAGATACATTTATGAGATGTGTTGAAAAGTTTGAAAAAGAAAATAAAAAATATATTTCTAATGAGAAACTACCGGTAGATACTAATAGGAGATGTATTGAAAAGTTTTAAAAAAAAATAAGAAATATATTTCTAATAATAAACTACTGGTAGATACATTTATGCAATGTGTTGAAAAGTATCAAAATTAAAACATATATTTCTAATAATAAACTAGATACATTTATGAGATGTGTTGAAACGTTTGAAAAATAAAATCAAAAAATATATTTCTAGTGATACTCTACTGGTAGATACATTTATGAGATGTGTTGAACAGTTTGAAAATCAAAAAAATATATTTCTAATGATAAACTAGATACATTTATGAGATGTGTTGAAAAGTTTGAAAAAGAAAATATACAATATATTTCTAATGATGAACTAGATACATTTATTAAATGTGTTGAAAAGTTTGGAAAAGAAAATCAAAAAATATATTTCTAGTGATAAACTTGATACATTTATGAAATTTGTTGAAAAGTGTAAAATATAAACAAAATATATTTCTAATGATAAACTATATACATTTATGAGATGTATTGAAAAGTTTGAAAAAGAAAATCAAAAAATATATTTCTAATAATAAACTACTGGTAAATACATTTATGAAATGTGTTGAAAAGTTTCAAAATCAAAAAATATATTTCTAATGATAAACTAGATACATTTATGAAATGTGTTGAAAAGTTTGGAAAAGAAAATCAAAAAATATATTTCTAGTGATAATCTACCAGTAGATATATTTATGAGATGTATTGAAAAGTTTGAAAAAGAAAATAAAAAAATATATTTCTAATAATAAACTATATACATTCATGAAATGTGTTGAAATGTTGAAAAAGAAAATAAAAAGATATATTTCTAGTGATCATCTACCGGTAGATACATTTATGAAATGTGTTGAAAAGTTTGAACAAGAAAATAAACAAAAATATTTCTGATGATAAACTATATACATTTATGAGATGTGTTGAAAAGATTTTAAAAAGAAAATAAAAAAATATATTTCTAATAATAAACTACTGGTAGATACATTTATGAAATGTGTTGAAAAGTATCAAAGTTAAAAAATATATTTCAAATAATAAACTAGATACATTTATGAGATGTGTTGAAACGTTTGAAAAATAAAATCAAAAAATATATTTCTAGTGATACTCTACTGGTAGATACATTTATGAGATGTGTTGAACAGTTTGAAAATCAAAAAAATATATTTCTAATGATAAACTAGATACATTTATGAGATGTGTTGAAAAGTTTGAAAAAGAAAATATACAATATATTTCTAATGATGAACTAGATACATTTATTAAATGTGTTGAAAAGTTTGGAAAAGAAAATCAAAAAATATATTTCTAGTGATAAACTAGATACATTTATGAAATTTGTTGAAAAGTGTAAAATATAAGCAAAATATATTTCTAATGATAAACTATATACATTTTATGAGATGTATTGAAAAGTTTGAAAAAGAAAATCAAAACATATATTTCTAATAATAAACTACTGGTAGATACATTTATGAAATGTGTTGAAAAGTTTCAAAATTTAAAAATATATTTCTAATGATAAACTAGATACATTTATGATATGTGTTGAAAAGTTTGAAAAAGAAAATAAAAAAATATATTTCTAATAATAAACTATATACATTTATGAAATGTGTTGAAATGTTTGAAAAAGAAAATAAAAAGATATATTTCTAGTGATCATCTACCGGTAGATACATTTATGAGATCTGTTGAAAAGAGTGAAAAAGAAAATAAAAAAATATAATTCTAATGAGAAACTATCGGTAGATACATTTATGAGATGTGTTGAAAAGTCTGAAAAAGAAAATCAAAAAATAAATTTCTATTGATCAACTATATACACTTATGAAATGTGTTGAAAGTTTGGAAAAGAAAATCAAAAAATATATTTTTAGTGATAAACTATATACATTTATGAGATGTATTGAAAAGTTTGAAAAAGAAAATAAAAAAATATATTTCTAATAATAAACTATATACATTCATGAAATGTGTTGAAATGTTGAAAAAGAAAATAAAAAGATATATTTCTAGTGATCATCTACCGGTAGATACATTTATGAAATGTGTTGAAAAGTTTGAACAAGAAAATAAACAAAAATATTTCTGATGATAAACTATATACATTTATGAGATGTGTTGAAAAGATTTTAAAAAGAAAATAAAAAAATATATTTCTAATAATAAACTACTGGTAGATACATTTATGAAATGTGTTGAAAAGTATCAAAGTTAAAAAATATATTTCAAATAATAAACTAGATACATTTATGAGATGTGTTGAAACGTTTGAAAAATAAAATCAAAAAATATATTTCTAGTGATACTCTACTGGTAGATACATTTATGAGATGTGTTGAACAGTTTGAAAATCAAAAAAATATATTTCTAATGATAAACTAGATACATTTATGAGATGTGTTGAAAAGTTTGAAAAAGAAAATATACAATATATTTCTAATGATGAACTAGATACATTTATTAAATGTGTTGAAAAGTTTGGAAAAGAAAATCAAAAAATATATTTCTAGTGATAAACTAGATACATTTATGAAATTTGTTGAAAAGTGTAAAATATAAGCAAAATATATTTCTAATGATAAACTATATACATTTATGAGATGTATTGAAAAGTTTGAAAAAGAAAATCAAAACATATATTTCTAATAATAAACTACTGGTAGATACATTTATGAAATGTGTTGAAAAGTTTCAAAATTTAAAAATATATTTCTAATGATAAACTAGATACATTTATGATATGTGTTGAAAAGTTTGAAAAAGAAAATAAAAAAATATATTTCTAATAATAAACTATATACATTTATGAAATGTGTTGAAATGTTTGAAAAAGAAAATAAAAAGATATATTTCTAGTGATCATCTACCGGTAGATACATTTATGAGATCTGTTGAAAAGAGTGAAAAAGAAAATAAAAAAATATAATTCTAATGAGAAACTATCGGTAGATACATTTATGAGATGTGTTGAAAAGTCTGAAAAAGAAAATCAAAAAATAAATTTCTATTGATCAACTATATACACTTATGAAATGTGTTGAAAGTTTGGAAAAGAAAATCAAAAAATATATTTTTAGTGATAAACTATATACATTTATGAGATGTGTTGAAAAGTTTGAAAAAGAAAATATAAAATATATTTCTAATGATAAACTAGATACATTTATTAAATGTGTTGAAAAGTTTAGAAAAGAAAATCAATAAATATATTTCTAGTGATAAACTAGATACATTTATGAAATGTGTTGAAAAGTTTAAAATTTAAACAAAATATATTTCTAATGATAAACTATATACATTTATGAGATGTATTGAAAAGTTTTTAAACAAAATAAAAAATATATTTCTAATAATAAACTACTGGTAGATACATTTATGAAATGTGTTGAAAAGTTTCAAAATTAAAAAATATTTTTCTAATGATAAATAAGATACATTTATGAGATGTGTTGAAAAGTTTGAAAAAGAAAATAAAAAATATATTTCTAATGAGAAACTACCGGTAGATACTAATAGGAGATGTATTGAAAAGTTTAAAAAAAAAGTAAAAAATATATTTCTAATAATAAACTACTGGTAGATACATTTATGCAATGTGTTGAAAAGTATCAAAATTAAAACATATATTTCTAATAATAAACTAGATACATTTATGAGATGTGTTGAAACGTTTGAAAAATAAAATCAAAAAATATATTTCTAGTGATACTCTACTGGTAGATACATTTATGAGATGTGTTGAACAGTTTGAAAATCAAAAAAATATATTTCTAATGATGAACTAGATACATTTATTAAATGTGTTTAAAAGTTTGGAAAAGAAAATCAAAAAATATATTTCTAGTGATAAACTAGATACATTTATGAAATTTGTTGAAAAGTGTAAAATATAAACAAAATATATTTCTAATAATAAACTATATACATTTATGAGATGTATTGAAAAGTTTGAAAAAGAAAATCAAAAAATATATTTCTAGTGATAAACTAGATACATTTATGAAATTTGTTGAAAAGTGTAAAATATAAACAAAATATATTTCTAATGATAAACTATATACATTTATGAGATGTATTGAAAAGTTTGAAAAAGAAAATCAAAAAATATATTTCTAATAATAAACTACTGGTAAATACATTTATGAAATGTGTTGAAAAGTTTCAAAATCAAAAAATATATTTCTAATGATAAACTAGATACATTTATGAAATGTGTTGAAAAGTTTGGAAAAGAAAATCAAAAAATATATTTCTAGTGATAATCTACCAGTAGATACATTTATGAGATGTATTGAAAAGTTTGAAAAAGAAAATAAAAAAATATATTTCTAATAATAAACTATATACATTCATGAAATGTGTTGAAATGTTGAAAAAGAAAATAAAAAGATATATTTCTAGTGATCATCTACCGGTAGATACATTTATGAAATGTGTTGAAAAGTTTGAACAAGAAAATAAACAAAAATATTTCTGATGATAAACTATATACATTTATGAGATGTGTTGAAAAGATTTTAAAAAGAAAATGAAAAAATATATTTCTAATAATAAACTACTGGTAGATACATTTATGAAATGTGTTGAAAAGTATCAAAGTTAAAAAATATATTTCAAATAATAAACTAGATACATTTATGAGATGTGTTGAAACGTTTGAAAAATAAAATCAAAAAATATATTTCTAGTGATACTCTACTGGTAGATACATTTATGAGATGTGTTGAACAGTTTGAAAATCAAAAAAATATATTTCTAATGATAAACTAGATACATTTATGAGATGTGTTGAAAAGTTTGAAAAAGAAAATATACAATATATTTCTAATGATGAACTAGATACATTTATTAAATGTGTTGAAAAGTTTGGAAAAGAAAATCAAAAAATATATTTCTAGTGATAAACTAGATACATTTATGAAATTTGTTGAAAAGTGTAAAATATAAGCAAAATATATTTCTAATGATAAACTATATACATTTATGAGATGTATTGAAAAGTTTGAAAAAGAAAATCAAAACATATATTTCAAATAATAAACTACTGGTAGATACATTTATGAAATGTGTTGAAAAGTTTCAAAATTTAAAAATATATTTCTAATGATAAACTAGATACATTTATGATATGTGTTGAAAAGTTTGAAAAAGAAAATAAAAAAATATATTTCTAATAATAAACTATATACATTTATGAAATGTGTTGAAATGTTTGAAAAAGAAAATAAAAAGATATATTTCTAGTGATCATCTACCGGTAGATACATTTATGAGATCTGTTGAAAAGAGTGAAAAAGAAAATAAAAAAATATAATTCTAATGAGAAACTATCGGTAGATACATTTATGAGATGTGTTGAAAAGTCTGAAAAAGAAAATCAAAAAATAAATTTCTATTGATCAACTATATACACTTATGAAATGTGTTGAAAGTTTGGAAAAGAAAATCAAAAAATATATTTTTAGTGATAAACTATATACATTTATGAGATGTGTTGAAAAGTTTGAAAAAGAAAATATAAAATATATTTCTAATGATAAACTAGATACATTTATTAAATGTGTTGAAAAGTTTAGAAAAGAAAATCAATAAATATATTTCTAGTGATAAACTAGATACATTTATGAAATGTGTTGAAAAGTTTAAAATTTAAACAAAATATATTTCTAATGATAAACTATATACATTTATGAGATGTATTGAAAAGTTTTTAAACAAAATAAAAAATATATTTCTAATAATAAACTACTGGTAGATACATTTATGAAATGTGTTGAAAAGTTTCAAAATTAAAAAATATTTTTCTAATGATAAATAAGATACATTTATGAGATGTGTTGAAAAGTTTGAAAAAGAAAATAAAAAATATATTTCTAATGAGAAACTACCGGTAGATACTAATAGGAGATGTATTGAAAAGTTTAAAAAAAAAATAAAAAATATATTTCTAATAATAAACTACTGGTAGATACATTTATGCAATGTGTTGAAAAGTATCAAAATTAAAACATATATTTCTAATAATAAACTAGATACATTTATGAGATGTGTTGAAACGTTTGAAAAATAAAATCAAAAAATATATTTCTAGTGATACTCAAAAAATATATTTCTAGTGATACTCTACTGGTAGATACATTTATGAGATGTGTTGAACAGTTTGAAAATCAAAAAAATATATTTCTAATGATAAACTAGATACATTTATGAGATGTGTTGAAAAGTTTGAAAAAGAAAATATACAATATATTTCTAATGATGAACTAGATACATTTATTAAATGTGTTGAAAAGTTTGGAAAAGAAAATCAAAAAATATATTTCTAGTGATAAACTAGATACATTTATGAAATTTGTTGAAAAGTGTAAAATATAAACAAAATATATTTCTAATGATAAACTATATACATTTATGAGATGTATTGAAAAGTTTGAAAAAGAAAATCAAAAAATATATTTCTAATAATAAACTACTGGTAAATACATTTATGAAATGTGTTGAAAAGTTTCAAAATCAAAAAATATATTTCTAATGATAAACTAGATACATTTATGAAATGTGTTGAAAAGTTTGGAAAAGAAAATCAAAAAATATATTTCTAGTGATAATCTACCAGTAGATACATTTATGAGATGTATTGAAAAGTTTGAAAAAGAAAATAAAAAAATATATTTCTAATAATAAACTATATACATTCATGAAATGTGTTGAAATGTTGAAAAAGAAAATAAAAAGATATATTTCTAGTGATCATCTACCGGTAGATACATTTATGAAATGTGTTGAAAAGTTTGAACAAGAAAATAAACAAAAATATTTCTGATGATAAACTATATACATTTATGAGATGTGTTGAAAAGATTTTAAAAAGAAAATAAAAAAATATATTTCTAATAATAAACTACTGGTAGATACATTTATGAAATGTGTTGAAAAGTATCAAAGTTAAAAAATATATTTCAAATAATAAACTAGATACATTTATGAGATGTGTTGAAACGTTTGAAAAATAAAATCAAAAAATATATTTCTAGTGATACTCTACTGGTAGATACATTTATGAGATGTGTTGAACAGTTTGAAAATCAAAAAAATATATTTCTAATGATAAACTAGATACATTTATTAAATGTGTTGAAAAGTTTAGAAAAGAAAATCAATAAATATATTTCTAGTGATAAACTAGATACATTTATGAAATGTGTTGAAAAGTTTAAAATTTAAACAAAATATATTTCTAATGATAAACTATATACATTTATGAGATGTATTGAAAAGTTTTTAAACAAAATAAAAAATATATTTCTAATAATAAACTACTGGTAGATACATTTATGAAATGTGTTGAAAAGTTTCAAAATTAAAACATATATTTCTAATAATAAACTAGATACATTTATGAGATGTGTTGAAACGTTTGAAAAATAAAATCAAAAAATATATTTCTAGTGATACTCTACTGGTAGATACATTTATGAGATGTGTTGAACAGTTTGAAAATCAAAAAAATATATTTCTAATGATAAACTAGATACATTTATGAGATGTGTTGAAAAGTTTGAAAAAGAAAATATACAATATATTTCTAATGATGAACTAGATACATTTATTAAATGTGTTGAAAAGTTTGGAAAAGAAAATCAAAAAATATATTTCTAGTGATAAACTAGATACATTTATGAAATTTGTTGAAAAGTGTAAAATATAAACAAAATATATTTCTAATGATAAACTATATACATTTATGAGATGTATTGAAAAGTTTGAAAAAGAAAATCAAAAAATATATTTCTAATAATAAACTACTGGTAAATACATTTATGAAATGTGTTGAAAAGTTTCAAAATCAAAAAATATATTTCTAATGATAAACTAGATACATTTATGAAATGTGTTGAAAAGTTTGGAAAAGAAAATCAAAAAATATATTTCTAGTGATAATCTACCAGTAGATACATTTATGAGATGTATTGAAAAGTTTGAAAAAGAAAATAAAAAAATATATTTCTAATAATAAACTATATACATTCATGAAATGTGTTGAAATGTTGAAAAAGAAAATAAAAAGATATATTTCTAGTGATCATCTACCGGTAGATACATTTATGAAATGTGTTGAAAAGTTTGAACAAGAAAATAAACAAAAATATTTCTGATGATAAACTATATACATTTATGAGATGTGTTGAAAAGATTTTAAAAAGAAAATAAAAAAATATATTTCTAATAATAAACTACTGGTAGATACATTTATGAAATGTGTTGAAAAGTATCAAAGTTAAAAAATATATTTCAAATAATAAACTAGATACATTTATGAGATGTGTTGAAACGTTTGAAAAATAAAATCAAAAAATATATTTCTATTGATACTCTACTGGTAGATACATTTATGAGATGTGTTGAACAGTTTGAAAATCAAAAAAATATATTTCTAATGATAAACTAGATACATTTATTAAATGTGTTGAAAAGTTTAGAAAAGAAAATCAATAAATATATTTCTAGTGATAAACTAGATACATTTATGAAATGTGTTGAAAAGTTTAAAATTTAAACAAAATATATTTCTAATGATAAACTATATACATTTATGAGATGTATTGAAAAGTTTTTAAACAAAATAAAAAATATATTTCTAATAATAAACTACTGGTAGATACATTTATGAAATGTGTTGAAAAGTTTCAAAATTAAAAAATATTTTTCTAATGATAAATAAGATACATTTATGAGATGTGTTGAAAAGTTTGAAAAAGAAAATAAAAAATATATTTCTAATGAGAAACTACCGGTAGATACTAATAGGAGATGTATTGAAAAGTTTTTAAAAAAAATAAAAAATATATTTCTAATAATAAACTACTGGTAGATACATTTATGCAATGTGTTGAAAAGTATCAAAATTAAAACATATATTTCTAATAATAAACTAGATACATTTATGAGATGTGTTGAAACGTTTGAAAAATAAAATCAAAAAATATATTTCTAGTGATACTCTACTGGTAGATACATTTATGAGATGTGTTGAACAGTTTGAAAATCAAAAAAATATATTTCTAATGATAAACTAGATACATTTATGAGATGTGTTGAAAAGTTTGAAAAAGAAAATCAAAACATATATTTCTAATAATAAACTACTGGTAGATACATTTATGAAATGTGTTGAAAAGTTTCAAAATTTAAAAATATATTTCTAATGATAAACTAGATACATTTATGATATGTGTTGAAAAGTTTGAAAAAGAAAATAAAAAAATATATTTCTAATAATAAACTATATACATTTATGAAATGTGTTGAAATGTTTGAAAAAGAAAATAAAAAGATATATTTCTAGTGATCATCTACCGGTAGATACATTTATGAGATCTGTTGAAAAGAGTGAAAAAGAAAATAAAAAAATATAATTCTAATGAGAAACTATCGGTAGATACATTTATGAGATGTGTTGAAAAGTCTGAAAAAGAAAATCAAAAAATAAATTTCTATTGATCAACTATATACACTTATGAAATGTGTTGAAAGTTTGGAAAAGAAAATCAAAAAATATATTTTTAGTGATAAACTATATACATTTATGAGATGTATTGAAAAGTTTGAAAAAGAAAATAAAAAAATATATTTCTAATAATAAACTATATACATTCATGAAATGTGTTGAAATGTTGAAAAAGAAAATAAAAAGATATATTTCTAGTGATCATCTACCGGTAGATACATTTATGAAATGTGTTGAAAAGTTTGAACAAGAAAATAAACAAAAATATTTCTGATGATAAACTATATACATTTATGAGATGTGTTGAAAAGATTTTAAAAAGAAAATAAAAAAATATATTTCTAATAATAAACTACTGGTAGATACATTTATGAAATGTGTTGAAAAGTATCAAAGTTAAAAAATATATTTCAAATAATAAACTAGATACATTTATGAGATGTGTTGAAACGTTTGAAAAATAAAATCAAAAAATATATTTCTAGTGATACTCTACTGGTAGATACATTTATGAGATGTGTTGAACAGTTTGAAAATCAAAAAAATATATTTCTAATGATAAACTAGATACATTTATGAGATGTGTTGAAAAGTTTGAAAAAGAAAATATACAATATATTTCTAATGATGAACTAGATACATTTATTAAATGTGTTGAAAAGTTTGGAAAAGAAAATCAAAAAATATATTTCTAGTGATAAACTAGATACATTTATGAAATTTGTTGAAAAGTGTAAAATATAAACAAAATATATTTCTAATGATAAACTATATACATTTATGAGATGTATTGAAAAGTTTGAAAAAGAAAATCAAAAAATATATTTCTAATAATAAACTACTGGTAAATACATTTATGAAATGTGTTGAAAAGTTTCAAAATCAAAAAATATATTTCTAATGATAAACTAGATACATTTATGAAATGTGTTGAAAAGTTTGGAAAAGAAAATCAAAAAATATATTTCTAGTGATAATCTACCAGTAGATACATTTATGAGATGTATTGAAAAGTTTGAAAAAGAAAATAAAAAAATATATTTCTAATAATAAACTATATACATTCATGAAATGTGTTGAAATGTTGAAAAAGAAAATAAAAAGATATATTTCTAGTGATCATCTACCGGTAGATACATTTATGAAATGTGTTGAAAAGTTTGAACAAGAAAATAAACAAAAATATTTCTGATGATAAACTATATACATTTATGAGATGTGTTGAAAAGATTTTAAAAAGAAAATAAAAAAATATATTTCTAATAATAAACTACTGGTAGATACATTTATGAAATGTGTTGAAAAGTATCAAAGTTAAAAAATATATTTCAAATAATAAACTAGATACATTTATGAGATGTGTTGAAACGTTTGAAAAATAAAATCAAAAAATATATTTCTAGTGATACTCTACTGGTAGATACATTTATGAGATGTGTTGAACAGTTTGAAAATCAAAAAAATATATTTCTAATGATAAACTAGATACATTTATGAGATGTGTTGAAAAGTTTGAAAAAGAAAATATACAATATATTTCTAATGATGAACTAGATACATTTATTAAATGTGTTGAAAAGTTTGGAAAAGAAAATCAAAAAATATATTTCTAGTGATAAACTAGATACATTTATGAAATTTGTTGAAAAGTGTAAAATATAAGCAAAATATATTTCTAATGATAAACTATATACATTTATGAGATGTATTGAAAAGTTTGAAAAAGAAAATCAAAACATATATTTCTAATAATAAACTACTGGTAGATACATTTATGAAATGTGTTGAAAAGTTTCAAAATTTAAAAATATATTTCTAATGATAAACTAGATACATTTATGATATGTGTTGAAAAGTTTGAAAAAGAAAATAAAAAAATATATTTCTAATAATAAACTATATACATTTATGAAATGTGTTGAAATGTTTGAAAAAGAAAATAAAAAGATATATTTCTAGTGATCATCTACCGGTAGATACATTTATGAGATCTGTTGAAAAGAGTGAAAAAGAAAATAAAAAAATATAATTCTAATGAGAAACTATCGGTAGATACATTTATGAGATGTGTTGAAAAGTCTGAAAAAGAAAATCAAAAAATAAATTTCTATTGATCAACTATATACACTTATGAAATGTGTTGAAAGTTTGGAAAAGAAAATCAAAAAATATATTTTTAGTGATAAACTATATACATTTATGAGATGTGTTGAAAAGTTTGAAAAAGAAAATATAAAATATATTTCTAATGATAAACTAGATACATTTATTAAATGTGTTGAAAAGTTTAGAAAAGAAAATCAATAAATATATTTCTAGTGATAAACTAGATACATTTATGAAATGTGTTGAAAAGTTTAAAATTTAAACAAAATATATTTCTAATGATAAACTATATACATTTATGAGATGTATTGAAAAGTTTTTAAACAAAATAAAAAATATATTTCTAATAATAAACTACTGGTAGATACATTTATGAAATGTGTTGAAAAGTTTCAAAATTAAAAAATATTTTTCTAATGATAAATAAGATACATTTATGAGATGTGTTGAAAAGTTTGAAAAAGAAAATAAAAAATATATTTCTAATGAGAAACTACCGGTAGATACTAATAGGAGATGTATTGAAAAGTTTTTAAAAAAAATAAAAAATATATTTCTAATAATAAACTACTGGTAGATACATTTATGCAATGTGTTGAAAAGTATCAAAATTAAAACATATATTTCTAATAATAAACTAGATACATTTATGAGATGTGTTGAAACGTTTGAAAAATAAAATCAAAAAATATATTTCTAGTGATACTCTACTGGTAGATACATTTATGAGATGTGTTGAACAGTTTGAAAATCAAAAAAATATATTTCTAATGATAAACTAGATACATTTATGAGATGTGTTGAAAAGTTTGAAAAAGAAAATATACAATATATTTCTAATGATGAACTAGATACATTTATTAAATGTGTTGAAAAGTTTGGAAAAGAAAATCAAAAAATATATTTCTAGTGATAAACTAGATACATTTATGAAATTTGTTGAAAAGTGTAAAATATAAACAAAATATATTTCTAATGATAAACTATATACATTTATGAGATGTATTGAAAAGTTTGAAAAAGAAAATCAAAAAATATATTTCTAATAATAAACTACTGGTAAATACATTTATGAAATGTGTTGAAAAGTTTCAAAATCAAAAAATATATTTCTAATGATAAACTAGATACATTTATGAAATGTGTTGAAAAGTTTGGAAAAGAAAATCAAAAAATATATTTCTAGTGATAATCTACCAGTAGATACATTTATGAGATGTATTGAAAAGTTTGAAAAAGAAAATAAAATAATATATTTCTAATAATAAACTATATACATTCATGAAATGTGTTGAAATGTTGAAAAAGAAAATAAAAAGATATATTTCTAGTGATCATCTACCGGTAGATACATTTATGAAATGTGTTGAAAAGTTTGAACAAGAAAATAAACAAAAATATTTCTGATGATAAACTATATACATTTATGAGATGTGTTGAAAAGATTTTAAAAAGAAAATAAAAAAATATATTTCTAATAATAAACTACTGGTAGATACATTTATGAAATGTGTTGAAAAGTATCAAAGTTAAAAAATATATTTCAAATAATAAACTAGATACATTTATGAGATGTGTTGAAACGTTTGAAAAATAAAATCAAAAAATATATTTCTAGTGATACTCTACTGGTAGATACATTTATGAGATGTGTTGAACAGTTTGAAAATCAAAAAAATATATTTCTAATGATAAACTAGATACATTTATTAAATGTGTTGAAAAGTTTGGAAAAGAAAATCAATAAATATATTTCTAGTGATAAACTAGATACATTTATGAAATGTGTTGAAAAGTTTAAAATTTAAACAAAATATATTTCTAATGATAAACTATATACATTTATGAGATGTATTGAAAAGTTTTTAAACAAAATAAAAAATATATTTCTAATAATAAACTACTGGTAGATACATTTATGAAATGTGTTGAAAAGTTTCAAAATTAAAAAATATTTTTCTAATGATAAATAAGATACATTTATGAGATGTGTTGAAAAGTTTGAAAAAGAAAATAAAAAATATATTTCTAATGAGAAACTACCGGTAGATACTAATAGGAGATGTATTGAAAAGTTTTTAAAAAAAATAAAAAATATATTTCTAATAATAAACTACTGGTAGATACATTTATGCAATGTGTTGAAAAGTATCAAAATTAAAACATATATTTCTAATAATAAACTAGATACATTTATGAGATGTGTTGAAACGTTTGAAAAATAAAATCAAAAAATATATTTCTAGTGATACTCTACTGGTAGATACATTTATGAGATGTGTTGAACAGTTTGAAAATCAAAAAAATATATTTCTAATGATAAACTAGATACATTTATGAGATGTGTTGAAAAGTTTGAAAAAGAAAATATACAATATATTTCTAATGATGAACTAGATACATTTATTAAATGTGTTGAAAAGTTTGGAAAAGAAAATCAAAAAATATATTTCTAGTGATAAACTAGATACATTTATGAAATTTGTTGAAAAGTGTAAAATATAAACAAAATATATTTCTAATGATAAACTATATACATTTATGAGATGTATTGAAAAGTTTGAAAAAAAAAATCAAAAAATATATTTCTAATAATAAACTACTGGTAAATACATTTATGAAATGTGTTGAAAAGTTTCAAAATCAAAAAATATATTTCTAATGATAAACTAGATACATTTATGAGATGTGTTGAAAAGTTTGGAAAAGAAAATCAAAAAATATATTTCTAGTGATAATCTACCAGTAGATACATTTATGAGATGTATTGAAAAGTTTGAAAAAGAAAATAAAAAAATATATTTCTAATAATAAACTATATACATTCATGAAATGTGTTGAAATGTTGAAAAAGAAAATAAAAAGATATATTTCTAGTGATCATCTACCGGTAGATACATTTATGAAATGTGTTGAAAAGTTTGAACAAGAAAATAAACAAAAATATTTCTGATGATAAACTATATACATTTATGAGATGTGTTGAAAAGATTTTAAAAAGAAAATAAAAAAATATATTTCTAATAATAAACTACTGGTAGATACATTTATGAAATGTGTTGAAAAGTATCAAAGTTAAAAAATATATTTCAAATAATAAACTAGATACATTTATGAGATGTGTTGAAACGTTTGAAAAATAAAATCAAAAAATATATTTCTAGTGATACTCTACTGGTAGATACATTTATGAGATGTGTTGAACAGTTTGAAAATCAAAAAAATATATTTCTAATGATAAACTAGATACATTTATGAGATGTGTTGAAAAGTTTGAAAAAGAAAATATACAATATATTTCTAATGATGAACTAGATACATTTATTAAATGTGTTGAAAAGTTTGGAAAAGAAAATCAAAAAATATATTTCTAGTGATAAACTAGATACATTTATGAAATTTGTTGAAAAGTGTAAAATATAAGCAAAATATATTTCTAATGATAAACTATATACATTTATGAGATGTATTGAAAAGTTTGAAAAAGAGAATCAAAACATATATTTCTAATAATAAACTACTGGTAGATACATTTATGAAATGTGTTGAAAAGTTTCAAAATTTAAAAATATATTTCTAATGATAAACTAGATACATTTATGATATGTGTTGAAAAGTTTGAAAAAGAAAATAAAAAAATATATTTCTAATAATAAACTATATACATTTATGAAATGTGTTGAAATGTTTGAAAAAGAAAATAAAAAGATATATTTCTAGTGATCATCTACCGGTAGATACATTTATGAGATCTGTTGAAAAGAGTGAAAAAGAAAATAAAAAAATATAATTCTAATGAGAAACTATCGGTAGATACATTTATGAGATGTGTTGAAAAGTCTGAAAAAGAAAATCAAAAAATAAATTTCTATTGATCAACTATATACACTTATGAAATGTGTTGAAAGTTTGGAAAAGAAAATCAAAAAATATATTTTTAGTGATAAACTATATACATTTATGAGATGTGTTGAAAAGTTTGAAAAAGAAAATATAAAATATATTTCTAATGATAAACTAGATACATTTATTAAATGTGTTGAAAAGTTTAGAAAAGAAAATCAATAAATATATTTCTAGTGATAAACTAGATACATTTATGAAATGTGTTGAAAAGTTTAAAATTTAAACAAAATATATTTCTAATGATAAACTATATACATTTATGAGATGTATTGAAAAGTTTTTAAACAAAATAAAAAATATATTTCTAATAATAAACTACTGGTAGATACATTTATGAAATGTGTTGAAAAGTTTCAAAATTAAAAAATATTTTTCTAATGATAAATAAGATACATTTATGAGATGTGTTGAAAAGTTTGAAAAAGAAAATAAAAAATATATTTCTAATGAGAAACTACCGGTAGATACTAATAGGAGATGTATTGAAAAGTTTTTAAAAAAAATAAAAAATATATTTCTAATAATAAACTACTGGTAGATACATTTATGCAATGTTTTGAAAAGTATCAAAATTAAAACATATATTTCTAATAATAAACTAGATACATTTATGAGATGTGTTGAAACGTTTGAAAAATAAAATCAAAAAATATATTTCTAGTGATACTCTACTGGTAGATACATTTATGAGATGTGTTGAACAGTTTGAAAATCAAAAAAATATATTTCTAATGATAAACTAGATACATTTATGAGATGTGTTGAAAAGTTTGAAAAAGAAAATATACAATATATTTCTAATGATGAACTAGATACATTTATTAAATGTGTTGAAAAGTTTGGAAAAGAAAATCAAAAAATATATTTCTAGTGATAAACTAGATACATTTATGAAATTTGTTGAAAAGTGTAAAATATAAACAAAATATATTTCTAATGATAAACTATATACATTTATGAGATGTATTGAAAAGTTTGAAAAAGAAAATCAAAAAATATATTTCTAAAAATAAACTACTGGTAAATACATTTATGAAATGTGTTGAAAAGTTTCAAAATCAAAAAATATATTTCTAATGATAAACTAGATACATTTATGAAATGTGTTGAAAAGTTTGGAAAAGAAAATCAAAAAATATATTTCTAGTGATAATCTACCAGTAGATACATTTATGAGATGTATTGAAAAGTTTGAAAAAGAAAATAAAAAAATATATTTCTAATAATAAACTATATACATTCATGAAATGTGTTGAAATGTTGAAAAAGAAAATAAAAAGATATATTTCTAGTGATCATCTACCGGTAGATACATTTATGAAATGTGTTGAAAAGTTTGAACAAGAAAATAAACAAAAATATTTCTGATGATAAACTATATACATTTATGAGATGTGTTGAAAAGATTTTAAAAAGAAAATAAAAAAATATATTTCTAATAATAAACTACTGGTAGATACATTTATGAAATGTGTTGAAAAGTATCAAAGTTAAAAAATATATTTCAAATAATAAACTAGATACATTTATGAGATGTGTTGAAACGTTTGAAAAATAAAATCAAAAAATATATTTCTAGTGATACTCTACTGGTAGATACATTTATGAGATGTGTTGAACAGTTTGAAAATCAAAAAAATATATTTCTAATGATAAACTAGATACATTTATGAGATGTGTTGAAAAGTTTGAAAAAGAAAATATACAATATATTTCTAATGATGAACTAGATACATTTATTAAATGTGTTGAAAAGTTTGGAAAAGAAAATCAAAAAATATATTTCTAGTGATAAACTAGATACATTTATGAAATTTGTTGAAAAGTGTAAAATATAAGCAAAATATATTTCTAATGATAAACTATATACATTTATGAGATGTATTGAAAAGTTTGAAAAAGAAAATCAAAACATATATTTCTAATAATAAACTACTGGTAGATACATTTATGAAATGTGTTGAAAAGTTTCAAAATTTAAAAATATATTTCTAATGATAAACTAGATACATTTATGATATGTGTTGAAAAGTTTGAAAAAGAAAATAAAAAAATATATTTCTAATAATAAACTATATACATTTATGAAATGTGTTGAAATGTTTGAAAAAGAAAATAAAAAGATATATTTCTAGTGATCATCTACCGGTAGATACATTTATGAGATCTGTTGAAAAGAGTGAAAAAGAAAATTAAAAAATATAATTCTAATGAGAAGCTATCAGTAGATACATTTATGAGATGTGTTGAAAAGTCTGAAAAAGAAAATCAAAAAATAAATTTCTATTGATCAACTATATACACTTATGAAATGTGTTGAAAGTTTGGAAAAGAAAATCAAAAAATATATTTTTAGTGATAAACTATATACATTTATGAGATGTGTTGAAAAGTTTGAAAAAGAAAATATAAAATATATTTCTAATGATAAACTAGATACATTTATTAAATGTGTTGAAAAGTTTAGAAAAGAAAATCAATAAATATATTTCTAGTGATAAACTAGATACATTTATGAAATGTGTTGAAAAGTTTAAAATTTAAACAAAATATATTTCTAATGATAAACTATATACATTTATGAGATGTATTGAAAAGTTTTAAAAAAAAATAAAAAATATATTTCTAATAATAAACTACTGGTAGATACATTTATGAAATGTGTTGAAAAGTTTCAAAATTAAAAAATATTTTTCTAATGATAAATAAGATACATTTATGAGATGTGTTGAAAAGTTTGAAAAAGAAAATAAAAAATATATTTCTAATGATAAACTATATACATTTATGAAATGTTTGAAAAAGAAAATAAAAAAATATATTTCTAGTGATCATCTACCGGTAGATACATTTATGAGATGTGTTGAAAAGAGTGAAAAAGAAAATAAAAAATGTATTTCTAATGAGAAACTACCGGTAGATACTAATAGGAGATGTATTGAAAAGTTTTTTAAAAAAATAAAAAATATATTTCTAATAATAAACTACTGGTAGATACATTTATGCAATGTGTTGAAAAGTATCAAAATTAAAACATATATTTCTAATAATAAACTAGATACATTTATGAGATGTGTTGAAACGTTTGAAAAATAAAATCAAAAAATATATTTCTAGTGATACTCTACTGGTAGATACATTTATGAGATGTGTTGAACAGTTTGAAAATCAAAAAAATATATTTCTAATGATGAACTAGATACATTTATTAAATGTGTTTAAAAGTTTGGTAAAGAAAATCAAAAAATATATTTCTAGTGATAAACTAGATACATTTATGAAATTTGTTGAAAAGTGTAAAATATAAACAAAATATATTTCTAATGATAAACTATATACATTTATGAGATGTGTTGAAAAGATTTTAAAAAGAAAATAAAAAAATATATTTCTAATAATAAACTATATACATTCATGAAATGTGTTGAAATGTTGAAAAAGAAAATAAAAAGATATATTTCTAGTGATCATCTACCAGTAGATACATTTATGAAATGTGTTGAAAAGTTTGAACAAGAAAATAAACAAAAATATTTCTGATGATAAACTATATACATTTATGAGATGTGTTGAAAAGATTTTAAAAAGAAAATAAAAAAATATATTTCTAATAATAAACTACTGGTAGATACATTTATGAAATGTGTTGAAAAGTATCAAAGTTAAAAAATATATTTCAAATAATAAACTAGATACATTTATGAGATGTGTTGAAACGTTTGAAAAATAAAATCAAAAAATATATTTCTAGTGATACTCTACTGGTAGATACATTTATGAGATGTGTTGAACAGTTTGAAAATCAAAAAAATATATTTCTAATGATAAACTAGATACATTTATGAAATGTGTTGAAAAGAAAATCAAAAAATATATTTCTAGTGATAAACTATATACATTTATGAAATATATTGAAAAGTTTGAACAAGAAAATAAAATAAAAATATTTCTAATGATAAACTATATACATTTATGAAATGTTTTGAAAAGTTTGAAATTTAAAAAAAATATATTTCTAATGATAAACTAGATACATTTATGAAATATGTTGCAAGGTTTCAAAAAGAAAATCACAAAATATATTTCTAGTGATAAACTAGATACATTTATGAAATGTGTTAAAAAGTTTGAAATTTAAAAAAAATATATTTCTAATGATAAACTAGATACATTTATGAAATCTGTTGAAAAGTTTGAAAAAGAAAATCAAAAAATATATTTCTACTGATAAACTACATACATTTCTGAAATGTGTTGAAAAGTTTCAAAATCAAAGAAATAAATTTCTATTGATACACTATATACACTTATGAAATGTGTTGAAAAGTTTGAAAATCAAAAAAATATATTTCTAATGATAAACTAGATACATTTATGAAATGTGTTGAAAAGTTTGAAAAAGAAAATCAAAAAATAAATTTCTATTGATCAACTATATACATTTATGAAATGTGTTGAAAAGTTTAAAATTTAAACAAAATATATTTCTAATGATAAACTATATACATTTATGAGATGTATTGAAAAGTTTTTAAAAAAAATAAAAAATATATTTCTAATAATAAACTACTGGTAGATACATTTATGAAATGTGTTGAAAAGTTTCAAAATTAAAAAATATTTTTCTAATGATAAATAAGATACATTTATGAGATGTGTTGAAAAGTTTGAAAAAGAAAATAAAAAATATATTTCTAATGATAAACTATATACATTTATGAAATGTTTGAAAAAGAAAATAAAAAAATATATTTCTAGTGATCATCTACCGATAGATACATTTATGAGATGTGTTGAAAAGTTTGAAAAAGAAAATAAAAAATATATTTCTAATGATAAACTATATACATTTATGAAATGTTTGAAAAAGAAAATAAAAAAATATATTTCTAGTGATCATCTACCGGTAGATACATTTATGAGATGTGTTGAAAAGAGTGAAAAAGAAAATAAAAAATGTATTTCTAATGAGAAACTACCGGTAGATACTAATAGGAGATGTATTGAAAAGTTTTTAAAAAAAATAAAAAATATATTTCTAATAATAAACTACTGGTAGATACATTTATGCAATGTGTTGAAAAGTATCAAAATTAAAACATATATTTCTAATAATAAACTAGATACATTTATGAGATGTGTTGAAACGTTTGAAAAATAAAATCAAAAAATATATTTCTAATAATAAACTACTGGTAAATACATTTATGAAATGTGTTGAAAAGTTTCAAAATCAAAAAATATATTTCTAATGATAAACTAGATACATTTATGAAATGTGTTGAAAATTTTGGAAAAGAAAATCAAAAAATATATTTCTACTGATAAACTACATACATTTCTGAAATGTGTTGAAAAGTTTCAAAATCAAAGAAATAAATTTCTATTGATACACTATATACACTTATGAAATGTGTTGAAAAGTTTGAAAATCAAAAAAATATATTTCTAATGATAAACTAGATACATTTATGAAATGTGTTGAAAAGTTTGAAAAAGAAAATCAAAAAATTAATTTCTATTGATCAACTATATACATTTATGAAATGTGTTGAAAAGTTTAAAATTTAAACAAAATATATTTCTAATGATAAACTATATACATTTATGAGATGTATTGAAAAGTTTAAAACAAAAATAAAAAATATATTTCTAATAATAAACTACTGGTAGATACATTTATGAAATGTGTTGAAAAGTTTCAAAATTAAAAAATATTTTTCTAATGATAAATAAGATACATTTATGAGATGTGTTGAAAAGTTTGAAAAAGAAAATAAAAAATATATTTCTAATGATAAACTATATACATTTATGAAATGTTTGAAAAAGAAAATAAAAAAATATATTTCTAGTGATCATCTACCGGTAGATACATTTATGAGATGTGTTGAAAAGTTTGAAAAAGAAAATAAAAAATATATTTCTAATGATAAACTATATACATTTATGAAATGTTTGAAAAAGAAAATAAAAAAATATATTTCTAGTGATCATCTACCGGTAGATACATTTATGAGATGTGTTGAAAAGAGTGAAAAAGAAAATAAAAAATGTATTTCTAATGAGAAACTACCGGTAGATACTAATAGGAGATGTATTGAAAAGTTTTTAAAAAAAAATAAAAAATATATTTCTAATAATAAACTACTGGTAGATACATTTATGCAATGTGTTGAAAAGTATCAAAATTAAAACATATATTTCTAATAATAAACTAGATACATTTATGAGATGTGTTGAAACGTTTGAAAAATAAAATCAAAAAATATATTTCTAATAATAAACTACTGGTAAATACATTTATGAAATGTGTTGAAAAGTTTCAAAATCAAAAAATATATTTCTAATGATAAACTAGATACATTTATGAAATGTGTTGAAAATTTTGGAAAAGAAAATCAAAAAATATATTTCTAGTGATAATCTACCAGTAGATACATTTATGAGATGTATTGAAAAGTTTGAAAAAGAAAATAAAAAAATATATTTCTAATAATAAACTATATACATTCATGAAATGTGTTGAAATGTTGAAAAAGAAAATAAAAAGATATATTTCTAGTGATCATCTACCGGTAGATACATTTATGAAATGTGTTGAAAAGTTTGAACAAGAAAATAAACAAAAATATTTCTGATGATAAACTATATACATTTATGAGATGTGTTGAAAAGATTTTAAAAAGAAAATAAAAAAATATATTTCTAATAATAAACTACTGGTAGATACATTTATGAAATGTGTTGAAAAGTATCAAAGTTAAAAAATATATTTCAAATAATAAACTAGATACATTTATGAGATGTGTTGAAAAGTTTGAAAAAGAAAATATACAATATATTTCTAATGATGAACTAGATACATTTATTAAATGTGTTGAAAAGTTTGGAGAAGAAAATCAAAAAATATATTTCTAGTGATAAACTAGATACATTTATGAAATTTGTTGAAAAGTGTAAAATATAAGCAAAATATATTTCTAATGATAAACTATATACATTTATGAGATGTATTGAAAAGTTTGAAAAAGAAAATCAAAACATATATTTCTAATAATAAACTACTGGTAGATACATTTATGAAATGTGTTGAAAAGTTTCAAAATTTAAAAATATATTTCTAATGATAAACTAGATACATTTATGAAATGTGTTAAAATGTTTGAAAAAGAAAATAAAAAGATATATTTCGAGTGATCATCTACCGGTAGATACATTTATGAGATCTGTTGAAAAGAGTGAAAAAGAAAATAAAAAAATATAATTCTAATGAGAAACTATCGGTAGATACATTTATGAGATGTGTTGAAAAGTCTGAAAAAGAAAATCAAACAATATATTTATAATGATAAACTAGATACATTTCTGAAATGTGTTGAAAAGTTTCAAAATCAAAGAAATAAATTTCTATTGATACACTATATACACTTATGAAATGTGTTGAAAAGTTTGAAAAAGAAAATCAAAAAATAAATTTCTATTGATCAACTATATACACTTATGAAATGTGTTGAAAGTTTGGAAAAGAAAATCAAAAAATATATTTTTAGTGATAAACTATATACATTTATGAGATGTGTTGAAAAGTTTGAAAAAGAAAATATAAAATATATTTCTAATGATAAACTAGATACATTTATTAAATGTGTTGAAAAGTTTAGAAAAGAAAATCAATAAATATATTTCTAGTGATAAACTAGATACATTTATGAAATGTGTTGAAAAGTTTAAAATTTAAACAAAATATATTTCTAATGATAAACTATATACATTTAATATGAGATGTATTGAAAAGTTTTAAAAAAAAATAAAAAATATATTTCTAATAATAAACTACTGGTAGATACATTTATGAAATGTGTTGAAAAGTTTCAAAATTAAAAAATATTTTTCTAATGATAAATAAGATACATTTATGAGATGTGTTGAAAAGTTTGAAAAAGAAAATAAAAAATATATTTCTAATGATAAACTAGATACATTTATGAAATATGTTGAAAAGTTTGAAAAAGAAAATCAAAAAATATATTTCTAATGATAAACTAGATACATTTATGAAATGTGTTGAAAAATTTCAAAAAGAAAATCAAAAAATAAATTTCTATTGATAAACTATATACATTTATGAAATATGTTGAAAACTTTGAACAAGAAAAAAATATATATATTTCTAATGATAAACTATATACATTTATGAAATGTGTTGAAACGTTTGAAAAAGAAAAGATATATTTCTAGTGATAATCTACTGGTAGATACATTTATGACATGTATTGAAAAGTTTGAAAAAGAAAATCAAAAAATATATTTCTAATAATAAACTACTGGTAGATACATTTATGAAATGTGTTGAAAAGTTTCAAAATGATAAAATATTTTTCTAATGATAAACTAGATACATTTATGAAATGTGTTGAAAAATTTCAAAAAGAAAATCAAAAAATTAATTTCTATTGATAAACTATATACATTTATGAAATATGTTGAAAAGTTTGAAAAATAAAATCAAAAAATATATTTCTAGTGATACTCTACTGGTAGATACATTTATGAGATGTGTTGAACAGTTTGAAAATCAAAAAAATATATTTCTAATGATAAACTAGATACATTTATGAAATGTGTTGAAAAGAAAATCAAAAAATATATTTCTAGTGATAAACTATATACATTTATGAAATATATTGAAAAGTTTGAACAAGAAAATAAAATAAAAATATTTCTAATGATAAACTATATACATTTATGAAATGTTTTGAAAAGTTTGAAATTTAAACAAAATATATTTCTAATGATAAACTAGATACATTTATGAAATATGTTGCAAGGTTTCAAAAAGAAAATCACAAAATATATTTCTAGTGATAAACTAGATACATTTATGAAATGTGTTAAAAAGTATGAAATTTAAAAAAAAAAAATATATTTCTAATGATAAACTAGATACATTTATGAAATCTGTTGAAAAGTTTGAAAAAGAAAATCAAAAAATATATTTCTACTGATAAACTACATACATTTCTGAAATGTGTTGAAAAGTTTCAAAATCAAAGAAATAAATTTCTATTGATACACTATATACACTTATGAAATGTGTTGAAAAGTTTGAAAATCAAAAAAATATATTTCTAATGATAAACTAGATACATTTATGAAATGTGTTGAAAAGTTTGAAAAAGAAAATCAAAAAATAAATTTCTATTGATCAACTATATACATTTATGAAATGTGTTGAAAAGTTTAAAATTTAAACAGAATATATTTCTAATGATAAACTATATACATTTATGAGATGTATTGAAAAGTTTTTAAAAAAAATAAAAAATATATTTCTAATAATAAACTACTGGTAGATACATTTATGAAATGTGTTGAAAAGTTTCAAAATTAAAAAATATTTTTCTAATGATAAATAAGATACATTTATGAGATGTGTTGAAAAGTTTGAAAAAGAAAATAAAAAATATATTTCTAATGATAAACTATATACATTTATGAAATGTTTGAAAAAGAAAATAAAAAAATATATTTCTAGTGATCATCTACCGGTAGATACATTTATGAGATGTGTTGAAAAGAGTGAAAAAGAAAATAAAAAATGTATTTCTAATGAGAAACTACCGGTAGATACTAATAGGAGATGTATTGAAAAGTTTTTAAAAAAAATAAAAAATATATTTCTAATAATAAACTACTGGTAGATACATTTATGCAATGTGTTGAAAAGTATCAAAATTAAAACATATATTTCTAATAATAAACTAGATACATTTATGAGATGTGTTGAAACGTTTGAAAAATAAAATCAAAAAATATATTTCTAATAATAAACTACTTGTAAATACATTTATGAAATGTGTTGAAAAGTTTCAAAATCAAAAAATATATTTCTAATGATAAACTAGATACATTTATGAAATGTGTTGAAAAGTTTGGAAAAGAAAATCAAAAAATATATTTCTAGTGATAATCTACCAGTAGATACATTTATGAGATGTATTGAAAAGTTTGAAAAAGAAAATAAAAAAATATATTTCTAATAATAAACTATATACATTCATGAAATGTGTTGAAATGTTGAAAAAGAAAATAAAAAGATATATTTCTAGTGATCATCTACCGGTAGATACATTTATGAAATGTGTTGAAAAGTTTGAATAAGAAAATAAACAAAAATATTTCTGATGATAAACTATATACATTTATGAGATGTGTTGAAAAGATTTTAAAAAGAAAATAAAAAAATATATTTCTAATAATAAACTACTGGTAGATACATTTATGAAATGTGTTGAAAAGTATCAAAGTTAAAAAATATATTTCAAATAATAAACTAGATACATTTATGAGATGTGTTGAAACGTTTGAAAAATAAAATCAAAAAATATATTTCTAGTGATACTCTACTGGTAGATACATTTATGAGATGTGTTGAACAGTTTGAAAATCAAAAAAATATATTTCTAATGATAAACTAGATACATTTATGAGATGTGTTGAAAAGTTTGAAAAAGAAAATATACAATATATTTCTAATAATGAACTAGATACATTTATTAAATGTGTTGAAAAGTTTGGAGAAGAAAATCAAAAAATATATTTCTAGTGATAAACTAGATACATTTATGAAATTTGTTGAAAAGTGTAAAATATAAGCAAAATATATTTCTAATGATAAACTATATACATTTATGAGATGTATTGAAAAGTTTGAAAAAGAAAATCAAAACATATATTTCTAATAATAAACTACTGGTAGATACATTTATGAAATGTGTTGAAAAGTTTCAAAATTTAAAAATATATTTCTAATGATAAACTAGATACATTTATGAAATGTGTTGAAATGTTTGAAAAAGAAAATAAAAAGATATATTTCTAGTGATCATCTACCGGTAGATACATTTATGAGATCTGTTGAAAAGAGTGAAAAAGAAAATAAAAAAATATAATTCTAATGAGAAACTATCGGTAGATACATTTATGAGATGTGTTGAAAAGTCTGAAAAAGAAAATCAAACAATATATTTATAATGATAAACTAGATACATTTCTGAAATGTGTTGAAAAGTTTCAAAATCAAAGAAATAAATTTCTATTGATACACTATATACACTTATGAAATGTGTTGAAAAGTTTGAAAAAGAAAATCAAAAAATAAATTTCTATTGATCAACTATATACACTTATGAAATGTGTTGAAAGTTTGGAAAAGAAAATCAAAAAATATATTTTTAGTGATAAACTATATACATTTATGAGATGTGTTGAAAAGTTTGAAAAAGAAAATATAAAATATATTTCTAATGATAAACTAGATACATTTATTAAATGTGTTGAAAAGTTTAGAAAAGAAAATCAATAAATATATTTCTAGTGATAAACTAGATACATTTATGAAATGTGTTGAAAAGTTTAAAATTTAAACAAAATATATTTCTAATGATAAACTATATACATTTATGAGATGTATTGAAAAGTTTTAAAAAAAAATAAAAAATATATTTCTAATAATAAACTACTGGTAGATACATTTATGAAATGTGTTGAAACGTTTCAAAATTAAAAAATATTTTTCTAATGATAAATAAGATACATTTATGAGATGTGTTGAAAAGTTTGAAAAAGAAAATAAAAAATATATTTCTAATGATAAACTAGATACATTTATGAAATATGTTGAAAAGTTTGAAAAAGAAAATCAAAAAATATATTTCTAATGATAAACTAGATACATTTATGAAATGTGTTGAAAAATTTCAAAACGAAAATCAAAAAATAAATTTCTATTGATAAACTATATACATTTATGAAATATGTTGAAAACTTTGAACAAGAAAAAAATATATATATTTCTAATGATAAACTATATACATTTATGAAATGTGTTGAAACGTTTGAAAAAGAAAAGATATATTTCTAGTGATAATCTACTGGTAGATACATTTATGACATGTATTGAAAAGTTTGAAAAAGAAAATCAAAAAATATATTTCTAATAATAAACTACTGGTAGATACATTTATGAAATGTGTTGAAAAGTTTCAAAATGATAAAATATATTTCTAGTGATAAACTAGATACATTTATGAAATATGTTGAAAGGTTTCAAAAAGAAAATCAAAAAAATATATTTCTAATGTTATAGATACATTTATGAAATGTGTTGAAAAGTTTGAAAAAGAAAATAAAAAAATATATTTCTACTGATAAACTAGATACATTTATGTTATGTCTTGAAAAGTTTGAAAATCAAAGAAATATTTTTCTAATGATAAATTAGATACATTTATGAAATGTGTTGAAAAGAAAATCAAAAAATATATTTCTAGTGATAAACTATATACATTTATGAAATATATTGAAAAGTTTGAACAAGAAAATAAAATAAAAATATTTCTAATGATAAACTATATACATTTATGAAATGTTTTGAAAAGTTTGAAATTTAAAAAAAATATATTTCTAATGATAAACTAGATACATTTATGAAATATGTTGCAAGGTTTCAAAAAGAAAATCAAAAAATATATTTCTAGTGATAAACTAGATACATTTATGAAATGTGTTAAAAAGTTTGAAATTTAAAAAAAATATATTTCTAATGATAAACTAGATACATTTATGAAATCTGTTGAAAAGTTTGAAAAAGAAAATCAAAAAATATATTTCTACTGATAAACTACATACATTTCTGAAATGTGTTGAAAAGTTTCAAAATCAAAAAATATATTTCTAGTGATAAACTAGATACATTTATGAAATGTGTTAAAAAGTTTGAAATTTAAAAAAAATATATTTCTAATGATAAACTAGATACATTTATGAAATCTGTTGAAAAGTTTGAAAAAGAAAATCAAAAAATATATTTCTCCTGATAAACTACATACATTTCTGAAATGTGTTGAAAAGTTTGGAAAAGAAAATCAAAAAATATATTTCTAGTGATAATCTACCAGTAGATACATTTATGAGATGTATTGAAAAGTTTGAAAAAGAAAATAAAAAAATATATTTCTAATAATAAACTATATACATTCATGAAATGTGTTGAAATGTTGAAAAAGAAAATAAAAAGATATATTTCTAGTGATCATCTACCGGTAGATACATTTATGAAATGTGTTGAAAAGTTTGAACAAGAAAATAAACAAAAATATTTCTGATGATAAACTATATACATTTATGAGATGTGTTGAAAAGATTTTAAAAAGAAAATAAAAAATTATATTTCTAATAATAAACTACTGGTAGATACATTTATGAAATGTGTTGAAAAGTATCAAAGTTAAAAAATATATTTCAAATAATAAACTAGATACATTTATGAGATGTGTTGAAACGTTTGAAAAATAAAATCAAAAAATATATTTCTAGTGATACTCTACTGGTAGATACATTTATGAGATGTGTTGAACAGTTTGAAAATCAAAAAAATATATTTCTAATGATAAACTAGATACATTTATGAGATGTGTTGAAAAGTTTGAAAAAGAAAATATACAATATATTTCTAATGATAAACTAGATACATTTATGAAATGTGTTGAAAAGTTTAAAATTTAAACAAAATATATTTCTAATGATAAACTATATACATTTATGAGATGTATTGAAAAGTTTTAAAAAAAAATAAAAAATATATTTCTAATAATAAACTACTGGTAGATACATTTATGAAATGTGTTGAAAAGTTTCAAAATTAAAAAATATTTTTCTAATGATAAATAAGATACATTTATGAGATGTGTTGAAAAGTTTGAAAAAGAAAATAAAAAATATATTTCTAATGATAAACTAGATACATTTATGAAATATGTTGAAAAGTTTGAAAAAGAAAATCAAAAAATATATTTCTAATGATTTTTTCTTTCTTCTTTCGTTCACTTGAAACATGTCTATATCTGCAATTCTGTCTCCTTAATAAAACTCACTGTCTTTTGTAGTTCATACAGTGTCCCATAGAGCTTTGATTCCAGTGTTGTTTCCTCTGGCCAATATGTCTGCCTCAGCGTTTCATGCTCAGAACACTCTTGAAGTATATGTTTGGCACTCTGTACTGCCTGTCCACATGTACACATGGCCGTGTTGCCAATCTTGAACTTTGTATACATGTGACTGCGGAGTCGGTTGTGTCCTGTTCTGAGACGTAGAATTATAACTTGTTCTGATCTGTTCATAATGTGATAGTCATCTTGTGTTGGTGTTTGTGGCTTTCTTATTGACTTGATCATCTGTTTTTTCTGATGGTAGGTGATTGGTATATCTGGTTGATCTTCGGCAGCACCTTCCTTAGCCAGTTGGTCTGCTTTTTCATTTCCTGGTATTCCACAGTGAGAGGGTATCCACTGCATGGTTACCCTATACTGGTAAGACAATTCGCTAAGTAGTTTTTTCAAGTCTGTTAGTTTTCCAGACTGGAGAGCTTGAAGCACTGACCTTGCATCTGTCAGGAATACCACAGGCTGTAGGTCAGAGTTGGAGTTCAGCAGTTTTTTAGCTGCCACAGTAATTGCCTGGATTTCTGCATCATAATTATTGCAGAATTTTCCTGTCGGTGTTCTGATTGTATCTCTAGGCTTGTGTGGATATTCTATATATACACCTGCACCTCCATTCCTCACAGCATTCTGTGCTGACCCATCTGTGTATACTCTGACCCATATATCTTGTGGATATTCCTCGTCCAGGAAACTGAGGGTGACTGTCCTCCGCTGCACACTGTTCTGTTCGTCCTCGCTTAGTATTCCTTTCATTTCTAATGATAAACTAGATACATTTATGAAATGTGTTGAAAAATTTCAAAAATAAAATCAAAAAATAAATTTCTATTGATAAACTATATACATTTATGAAATATGTTGAAAACTTTGAACAAGAAAAAAATATATATATTTCTAATGATAAACTATATACATTTATGAAATGTGTTGAAACGTTTGAAAAAGAAAAGATATATTTCTAGTGATAATCTACTGGTAGATACATTTATGACATGTATTGAAAAGTTTGAAAAAGAAAATCAAAAAATATATTTCTAATAATAAACTATATACATTCATGAAATGTGTTGAAATGTTGAAAAAGAAAATAAAAAGATATATTTCTAGTGATCATCTACCGGTAGATACATTTATGAAATGTGTTGAAAAGTTTGAACAAGAAAATAAACAAAAATATTTCTGATGATAAACTATATACATTTATGAGATGTGTTGAAAAGATTTTAAAAAGAAAATAAAAAATTATATTTCTAATAATAAACTACTGGTAGATACATTTATGAAATGTGTTGAAAAGTATCAAAGTTAAAAAATATATTTCAAATAATAAACTAGATACATTTATGAGATGTGTTGAAACGTTTGAAAAATAAAATCAAAAAATATATTTCTAGTGATACTCTACTGGTAGATACATTTATGAGATGTGTTGAACAGTTTGAAAATCAAAAAAATATATTTCTAATGATAAACTAGATACATTTATGAGATGTGTTGAAAAGTTTGAAAAAGAAAATATACAATATATTTCTAATGATAAACTAGATACATTTATGAAATGTGTTGAAAAGTTTAAAATTTAAACAAAATATATTTCTAATGATAAACTATATACATTTATGAGATGTATTGAAAAGTTTTAAAAAAAAATAAAAAATATATTTCTAATAATAAACTACTGGTAGATACATTTATGAAATGTGTTGAAAAGTTTCAAAATTAAAAAATATTTTTCTAATGATAAATAAGATACATTTATGAGATGTGTTGAAAAGTTTGAAAAAGAAAATAAAAAATATATTTCTAATGATAAACTAGATACATTTATGAAATATGTTGAAAAGTTTGAAAAAGAAAATCAAAAAATATATTTCTAATGATAAACTAGATACATTTATGAAATGTGTTGAAAAATTTCAAAAAGAAAATCAAAAAATAAATTTCTATTGATAAACTATATACATTTATGAAATATGTTGAAAACTTTGAACAAGAAAAAAATATATATATTTCTAATGATAAACTATATACATTTATGAAATGTGTTGAAACGTTTGAAAAAGAAAAGATATATTTCTAGTGATAATCTACTGGTAGATACATTTATGACATGTATTGAAAAGTTTGAAAAAGAAAATCAAAAAATATATTTCTAATAATAAACTATATACATTCATGAAATGTGTTGAAATGTTGAAAAAGAAAATAAAAAGATATATTTCTAGTGATCATCTACCGGTAGATACATTTATGAAATGTGTTGAAAAGTTTGAACAAGAAAATAAACAAAAATATTTCTGATGATAAACTATATACATTTATGAGATGTGTTGAAAAGATTTTAAAAAGAAAATAAAAAAATATATTTCTAATAATAAACTACTGGTAGATACATTTATGAAATGTGTTGAAAAGTATCAAAGTTAAAAAATATATTTCAAATAATAAACTAGATACATTTATGAGATGTGTTGAAAAGTTTGAAAAAGAAAATATACAATATATTTCTAATGGTGAACTAGATACATTTATTAAATGTGTTGAAAAGTTTGGAGAAGAAAATCAAAAAATATATTTCTAGTGATAAACTAGATACATTTATGAAATTTGTTGAAAAGTGTAAAATATAAGCAAAATATATTTCTAATGATAAACTATATACATTTATGAGATGTATTGAAAAGTTTGAAAAAGAAAATCAAAACATATATTTCTAATAATAAACTACTGGTAGATACATTTATGAAATGTGTTGAAAAGTTTCAAAATTTAAAAATATATTTCTAATGATAAACTAGATACATTTATGAAATGTGTTGAAATGTTTGAAAAAGAAAATAAAAAGATATATTTCTAGTGATCATCTACCGGTAGATACATTTATGAGATCTGTTGAAAAGAGTGAAAAAGAAAATAAAAAAATATAATTCTAATGAGAAACTATCGGAAGATACATTTATGAGATGTGTTGAAAAGTCTGAAAAAGAAAATCAAACAATATATTTATAATGATAAACTAGATACATTTCTGAAATGTGTTGAAAAGTTTCAAAATCAAAGAAATAAATTTCTATTGATACACTATATACACTTATGAAATGTGTTGAAAAGTTTGAAAATCAAAAAAATATATTTCTAATGATAAACTAGATACATTTATGAAATGTGTTGAAAAGTTTGAAAAAGAAAATCAAAAAATAAATTTCTATTGATCAACTATATACATTTATGAAATGTGTTGAAAAGTTTAAAATTTAAACAAAATATATTTCTAATGATAAACTATATACATTTATGAGATGTATTGAAAAGTTTTTAAAAAAAATAAAAAATATATTTCTAATAATAAACTATATACATTTATGAAATGTTTGAAAAAGAAAATAAAAAAATATATTTCTAGTGATCATCTACCGGTAGATACATTTATGAGATGTTTTGAAAAGAGTGAAAAAGAAAATAAAAAATGTATTTCTAATGAGAAACTACCGGTAGATACTAATAGGAGATGTATTGAAAAGTTTTTAAAAAAAATAAAAAATGTATTTCTAATAATAAACTACTGGTAGATACATTTATGCAATGTGTTAAAAAGTATCAAAATTAAAAAATATATTTCTAATAATAAACTAGATACATTTATGAGATGTGTTGAAACGTTTGAAAAATAAAATCAAAAAATATATTTCTAGTGATACTCTACTGGTAGATACATTTATGAGATGTGTTGAACAGTTTGAAAATCAAAAAAATATATTTCTAATGATAAACTAGATACATTTATGAGATGTGTTGAAAAGTTTGAAAAAGAAAATATACAATATATTTCTAATGATAAACTAGATACATTTATGAAATGTGTTGAAAAGTTTAAAATTTAAACAAAATATATTTCTAATGATAAACTATATACATTTATGAGATGTATTGAAAAGTTTTAAAAAAAAATAAAAAATATATTTCTAATAATAAACTACTGGTAGATACATTTATGAAATGTGTTGAAAAGTTTCAAAATTAAAAAATATTTTTCTAATGATAAATAAGATACATTTATGAGATGTGTTGAAAAGTTTGAAAAAGAAAATAAAAAATATATTTCTAATGATAAACTAGATACATTTATGAAATATGTTGAAAAGTTTGAAAAAGAAAATCAAAAAATATATTTCTAATGATAAACTAGATACATTTATGAAATGTGTTGAAAAATTTCAAAAAGAAAATCAAAAAATAAATTTCTATTGATAAACTATATACATTTATGAAATATGTTGAAAACTTTGAACAAGAAAAAAATATATATATTTCTAATGATAAACTATATACATTTATGAAATGTGTTGAAACGTTTGAAAAAGAAAAGATATATTTCTAGTGATAATCTACTGGTAGATACATTTATGACATGTATTGAAAAGTTTGAAAAAGAAAATCAAAAAATATATTTCTAATAATAAACTACTGGTAGATACATTTATGAAATGTGTTGAAAAGTTTCAAAATGATAAAATATATTTCTAGTGATAAACTAGATACATTTATGAAATATGTTGAAAGGTTTCAAAAAGAAAATCAAAAAAATATATTTCTAATGTTATAGATACATTTATGAAATGTGTTGAAAAGTTTGAAAAAGAAAATAAAAAAATATATTTCTACTGATAAACTAGATACATTTATGTTATGTCTTGAAAAGTTTGAAAATCAAAGAAATATTTTTCTAATGATAAATTAGATACATTTATGAAATGTGTTGAAAAGAAAATCAAAAAATATATTTCTAGTGATAAACTATATACATTTATGAAATATATTGAAAAGTTTGAACAAGAAAATAAAATAAAAATATTTCTAATGATAAACTATATACATTTATGAAATGTTTTGAAAAGTTTGAAATTTAAAAAAAATATATTTCTAATGATAAACTAGATACATTTATGAAATATGTTGCAAGGTTTCAAAAAGAAAATCAAAAAATATATTTCTAGTGATAAACTAGATACATTTATGAAATGTGTTAAAAAGTTTGAAATTTAAAAAAAATATATTTCTAATGATAAACTAGATACATTTATGAAATCTGTTGAAAAGTTTGAAAAAGAAAATCAAAAAATATATTTCTACTGATAAACTACATACATTTCTGAAATGTGTTGAAAAGTTTCAAAATCAAAAAATATATTTCTAGTGATAAACTAGATACATTTATGAAATGTGTTAAAAAGTTTGAAATTTAAAAAAAATATATTTCTAATGATAAACTAGATACATTTATGAAATCTGTTGAAAAGTTTGAAAAAGAAAATCAAAAAATATATTTCTCCTGATAAACTACATACATTTCTGAAATGTGTTGAAAAGTTTCAAAATCAAAGAAATAAATTTCTATTGATACACTATATACACTTATGAAATGTGTTGAAAAGTTTGAAAATCAAAAAAATATATTTCTAATGATAAACTAGATACATTTATGAAATGTGTTGAAAAGTTTAAAAAAGAAAAACAAAAAATAAATTTCTATTGATCAACTATATACATTTATGAAATGTGTTGAAAAGTTTAAAATTTAAACAAAATATATTTCTAATGATAAACTATATACATTTATGAGATGTATTGAAAAGTTTTAAAAAAAAATATATTTCTAATAATAAACTATATACATTTATGAAATGTTTGAAAAAGAAAATAAAAAAATATATTTCTAGTGATCATCTACCGGTAGATACATTTATGAGATGTGTTGAAAAGAGTGAAAAAGAAAATAAAAAATGTATTTCTAATGAGAAACTACCGGTAGATACTAATAGGAGATGTATTGAAAAGTTTTTAAAAAAAATAAAAAATGTATTTCTAATAATAAACTACTGGTAGATACATTTATGCAATGTGTTAAAAAGTATCAAAATTAAAACATATATTTCTAATAATAAACTAGATACATTTATGAGATGTGTTGAAACGTTTGAAAAATAAAATCAAAAAATATATTTCTAGTGATACTCTACTGGTAGATACATTTATGAGATGTGTTGAACAGTTTGAAAATCAAAAAAATATATTTCTAATGATGAACTAGATACATTTATTAAATGTGTTTAAAAGTTTGGAAAAGAAAATCAAAAAATATATTTCTAGTGATAAACTAGATACATTTATGAAATTTGTTGAAAAGTGTAAAATATAAACAAAATATATTTCTAATGATAAACTATATACATTTATGAGATGTATTGAAAAGTTTGAAAAAGAAAATCAAAAAATATATTTCTAATAATAAACTACTGGTAAATACATTTATGAAATGTGTTGAAAAGTTTCAAAATCAAAAAATATATTTCTAATGATAAACTAGATACATTTATGAAATGTGTTGAAAAGTTTGGAAAAGAAAATCAAAAAATATATTTCTAGTGATAATCTACCAGTAGATACATTTATGAGATGTATTGAAAAGTTTGAAAAAGAAAATAAAAAAATATATTTCTAATAATAAACTATATACATTCATGAAATGTGTTGAAATGTTGAAAAAGAAAATAAAAAGATATATTTCTAGTGATCATCTACCGGTAGATACATTTATGAAATGTGTTGAAAAGTTTGAACAAGAAAATAAACAAAAATATTTCTGATGATAAACTATATACATTTATGAGATGTGTTGAAAAGATTTTAAAAAGAAAATAAAAAATTATATTTCTAATAATAAACTACTGGTAGATACATTTATGAAATGTGTTGAAAAGTATCAAAGTTAAAAAATATATTTCAAATAATAAACTAGATACATTTATGAGATGTGTTGAAACGTTTGAAAAATAAAATCAAAAAATATATTTCTAGTGATACTCTACTGGTAGATACATTTATGAGATGTGTTGAACAGTTTGAAAATCAAAAAAATATATTTCTAATGATAAACTAGATACATTTATGAGATGTGTTGAAAAGTTTGAAAAAGAAAATATACAATATATTTCTAATGATAAACTAGATACATTTATGAAATGTGTTGAAAAGTTTAAAATTTAAACAAAATATATTTCTAATGATAAACTATATACATTTATGAGATGTATTGAAAAGTTTTAAAAAAAAATAAAAAATATATTTCTAATAATAAACTACTGGTAGATACATTTATGAAATGTGTTGAAAAGTTTCAAAATTAAAAAATATTTTTCTAATGATAAATAAGATACATTTATGAGATGTGTTGAAAAGTTTGAAAAAGAAAATAAAAAATATATTTCTAATGATAAACTAGATACATTTATGAAATATGTTGAAAAGTTTGAAAAAGAAAATCAAAAAATATATTTCTAATGATAAACTAGATACATTTATGAAATGTGTTGAAAAATTTCAAAAAGAAAATCAAAAAATAAATTTCTATTGATAAACTATATACATTTATGAAATATGTTGAAAACTTTGAACAAGAAAAAAATATATATATTTCTAATGATAAACTATATACATTTATGAAATGTGTTGAAACGTTTGAAAAAGAAAATATATATTTCTAGTGATAATCTACTGGTAGATACATTTATGACATGTATTGAAAAGTTTGAAAAAGAAAATCAAAAAATATATTTCTAATAATAAACTACTGGTAGATACATTTATGAAATGTGTTGAAAAGTTTCAAAATGATAAAATATTTTTCTAATGATAAACTAGATACATTTATGAAATGTGTTGAAAAGTATCAAAGTTAAAAAATATATTTCAAATAATAAACTAGATACATTTATGAGATGTGTTGAAACGTTTGAAAAATAAAATCAAAAAATATATTTCTAGTGATACTCTACTGGTAGATACATTTATGAGATGTGTTGAACAGTTTGAAAATCAAAAAAATATATTTCTAATGATAAACTAGATACATTTATGAGATGTGTTGAAAAGTTTGAAAAAGAAAATATACAATATATTTCTAATGATAAACTAGATACATTTATGAAATGTGTTGAAAAGTTTAAAATTTAAACAAAATATATTTCTAATGATAAACTATATACATTTATGAGATGTATTGAAAAGTTTTAAAAAAAAATAAAAAATATATTTCTAATAATAAACTACTGGTAGATACATTTATGAAATGTGTTGAAAAGTTTCAAAATTAAAAAATATTTTTCTAATGATAAATAAGATACATTTATGAGATGTGTTGAAAAGTTTGAAAAAGAAAATAAAAAATATATTTCTAATGATAAACTAGATACATTTATGAAATATGTTGAAAAGTTTGAAAAAGAAAATCAAAAAATATATTTCTAATGATAAACTAGATACATTTATGAAATGTGTTGAAAAATTTCAAAAAGAAAATCAAAAAATAAATTTCTATTGATAAACTATATACATTTATGAAATATGTTGAAAACTTTGAACAAGAAAAAAATATATATATTTCTAATGATAAACTATATACATTTATGAAATGTGTTGAAACGTTTGAAAAAGAAAAGATATATTTCTAGTGATAATCTACTGGTAGATACATTTATGACATGTATTGAAAAGTTTGAAAAAGAAAATCAAAAAATATATTTCTAATAATAAACTATATACATTCATGAAATGTGTTGAAATGTTGAAAAAGAAAATAAAAAGATATATTTCTAGTGATCATCTACCGGTAGATACATTTATGAAATGTGTTGAAAAGTTTGAACAAGAAAATAAACAAAAATATTTCTGATGATAAACTATATACATTTATGAGATGTGTTGAAAAGATTTTAAAAAGAAAATAAAAAAATATATTTCTAATAATAAACTACTGGTAGATACATTTATGAAATGTGTTGAAAAGTATCAAAGTTAAAAAATATATTTCAAATAATAAACTAGATACATTTATGAGATGTGTTGAAAAGTTTGAAAAAGAAAATATACAATATATTTCTAATGGTGAACTAGATACATTTATTAAATGTGTTGAAAAGTTTGGAGAAGAAAATCAAAAAATATATTTCTAGTGATAAACTAGATACATTTATGAAATTTGTTGAAAAGTGTAAAATATAAGCAAAATATATTTCTAATGATAAACTATATACATTTATGAGATGTATTGAAAAGTTTGAAAAAGAAAATCAAAACATATATTTCTAATAATAAACTACTGGTAGATACATTTATGAAATGTGTTGAAAAGTTTCAAAATTTAAAAATATATTTCTAATGATAAACTAGATACATTTATGAAATGTGTTGAAATGTTTGAAAAAGAAAATAAAAAGATATATTTCTAGTGATCATCTACCGGTAGATACATTTATGAGATCTGTTGAAAAGAGTGAAAAAGAAAATAAAAAAATATAATTCTAATGAGAAACTATCGGTAGATACATTTATGAGATGTGTTGAAAAGTCTGAAAAAGAAAATCAAACAATATATTTATAATGATAAACTAGATACATTTCTGAAATGTGTTGAAAAGTTTCAAAATCAAAGAAATAAATTTCTATTGATACACTATATACACTTATGAAATGTGTTGAAAAGTTTGAAAATCAAAAAAATATATTTCTAATGATAAACTAGATACATTTATGAAATGTGTTGAAAAGTTTGAAAAAGAAAATCAAAAAATAAATTTCTATTGATCAACTATATACATTTATGAAATGTGTTGAAAAGTTTAAAATTTAAACAAAATATATTTCTAATGATAAACTATATACATTTATGAGATGTATTGAAAAGTTTTTAAAAAAAATAAAAAATATATTTCTAATAATAAACTATATACATTTATGAAATGTTTGAAAAAGAAAATAAAAAAATATATTTCTAGTGATCATCTACCGGTAGATACATTTATGAGATGTTTTGAAAAGAGTGAAAAAGAAAATAAAAAATGTATTTCTAATGAGAAACTACCGGTAGATACTAATAGGAGATGTATTGAAAAGTTTTTTAAAAAAATAAAAAATGTATTTCTAATAATAAACTACTGGTAGATACATTTATGCAATGTGTTAAAAAGTATCAAAATTAAAAAATATATTTCTAATAATAAACTAGATACATTTATGAGATGTGTTGAAACGTTTGAAAAATAAAATCAAAAAATATATTTCTAGTGATACTCTACTGGTAGATACATTTATGAGATGTGTTGAACAGTTTGAAAATCAAAAAAATATATTTCTAATGATAAACTAGATACATTTATGAGATGTGTTGAAAAGTTTGAAAAAGAAAATATACAATATATTTCTAATGATAAACTAGATACATTTATGAAATGTGTTGAAAAGTTTAAAATTTAAACAAAATATATTTCTAATGATAAACTATATACATTTATGAGATGTATTGAAAAGTTTTAAAAAAAAATAAAAAATATATTTCTAATAATAAACTACTGGTAGATACATTTATGAAATGTGTTGAAAAGTTTCAAAATTAAAAAATATTTTTCTAATGATAAATAAGATACATTTATGAGATGTGTTGAAAAGTTTGAAAAAGAAAATCAAAAAATATATTTCTAATGATAAACTAGATACATTTATGAAATGTGTTGAAAAATTTCAAAAAGAAAATCAAAAAATAAATTTCTATTGATAAACTATATACATTTATGAAATATGTTGAAAACTTTGAACAAGAAAAAAATATATATATTTCTAATGATAAACTATATACATTTATGAAATGTGTTGAAACGTTTGAAAAAGAAAAGATATATTTCTAGTGATAATCTACTGGTAGATACATTTATGACATGTATTGAAAAGTTTGAAAAAGAAAATCAAAAAATATATTTCTAATAATAAACTACTGGTAGATACATTTATGAAATGTGTTGAAAAGTTTCAAAATGATAAAATATATTTCTAGTGATAAACTAGATACATTTATGAAATATGTTGAAAGGTTTCAAAAAGAAAATCAAAAAAATATATTTCTAATGTTATAGATACATTTATGAAATGTGTTGAAAAGTTTGAAAAAGAAAATAAAAAAATATATTTCTACTGATAAACTAGATACATTTATGTTATGTCTTGAAAAGTTTGAAAATCAAAGAAATATTTTTCTAATGATAAATTAGATACATTTATGAAATGTGTTGAAAAGAAAATCAAAAAATATATTTCTAGTGATAAACTATATACATTTATGAAATATATTGAAAAGTTTGAACAAGAAAATAAAATAAAAATATTTCTAATGATAAACTATATACATTTATGAAATGTTTTGAAAAGTTTGAAATTTAAAAAAAATATATTTCTAATGATAAACTAGATACATTTATGAAATATGTTGCAAGGTTTCAAAAAGAAAATCAAAAAATATATTTCTAGTGATAAACTAGATACATTTATGAAATGTGTTAAAAAGTTTGAAATTTAAAAAAAATATATTTCTAATGATAAACTAGATACATTTATGAAATCTGTTGAAAAGTTTGAAAAAGAAAATCAAAAAATATATTTCTACTGATAAACTACATACATTTCTGAAATGTGTTGAAAAGTTTCAAAATCAAAAAATATATTTCTAGTGATAAACTAGATACATTTATGAAATGTGTTAAAAAGTTTGAAATTTAAAAAAAATATATTTCTAATGATAAACTAGATACATTTATGAAATCTGTTGAAAAGTTTGAAAAAGAAAATCAAAAAATATATTTCTCCTGATAAACTACATACATTTCTGAAATGTGTTGAAAAGTTTCAAAATCAAAGAAATAAATTTCTATTGATACACTATATACACTTATGAAATGTGTTGAAAAGTTTGAAAATCAAAAAAATATATTTCTAATGATAAACTAGATACATTTATGAAATGTGTTGAAAAGTTTAAAAAAGAAAAACAAAAAATAAATTTCTATTGATCAACTATATACATTTATGAAATGTGTTGAAAAGTTTAAAATTTAAACAAAATATATTTCTAATGATAAACTATATACATTTATGAGATGTATTGAAAAGTTTTAAAAAAAAATATATTTCTAATAATAAACTATATACATTTATGAAATGTTTGAAAAAGAAAATAAAAAAATATATTTCTAGTGATCATCTACCGGTAGATACATTTATGAGATGTGTTGAAAAGAGTGAAAAAGAAAATAAAAAATGTATTTCTAATGAGAAACTACCGGTAGATACTAATAGGAGATGTATTGAAAAGTTTTTAAAAAAAATAAAAAATGTATTTCTAATAATAAACTACTGGTAGATACATTTATGCAATGTGTTAAAAAGTATCAAAATTAAAACATATATTTCTAATAATAAACTAGATACATTTATGAGATGTGTTGAAACGTTTGAAAAATAAAATCAAAAAATATATTTCTAGTGATACTCTACTGGTAGATACATTTATGAGATGTGTTGAACAGTTTGAAAATCAAAAAAATATATTTCTAATGATGAACTAGATACATTTATTAAATGTGTTTAAAAGTTTGGAAAAGAAAATCAAAAAATATATTTCTAGTGATAAACTAGATACATTTATGAAATTTGTTGAAAAGTGTAAAATATAAACAAAATATATTTCTAATGATAAACTATATACATTTATGAGATGTATTGAAAAGTTTGAAAAAGAAAATCAAAAAATATATTTCTAATAATAAACTACTGGTAAATACATTTATGAAATGTGTTGAAAAGTTTCAAAATCAAAAAATATATTTCTAATGATAAACTAGATACATTTATGAAATGTGTTGAAAAGTTTGGAAAAGAAAATCAAAAAATATATTTCTAGTGATAATCTACCAGTAGATACATTTATGAGATGTATTGAAAAGTTTGAAAAAGAAAATAAAAAAATATATTTCTAATAATAAACTATATACATTCATGAAATGTGTTGAAATGTTGAAAAAGAAAATAAAAAGATATATTTCTAGTGATCATCTACCGGTAGATACATTTATGAAATGTGTTGAAAAGTTTGAACAAGAAAATAAACAAAAATATTTCTGATGATAAACTATATACATTTATGAGATGTGTTGAAAAGATTTTAAAAAGAAAATAAAAAATTATATTTCTAATAATAAACTACTGGTAGATACATTTATGAAATGTGTTGAAAAGTATCAAAGTTAAAAAATATATTTCAAATAATAAACTAGATACATTTATGAGATGTGTTGAAACGTTTGAAAAATAAAATCAAAAAATATATTTCTAGTGATACTCTACTGGTAGATACATTTATGAGATGTGTTGAACAGTTTGAAAATCAAAAAAATATATTTCTAATGATAAACTAGATACATTTATGAGATGTGTTGAAAAGTTTGAAAAAGAAAATATACAATATATTTCTAATGATAAACTAGATACATTTATGAAATGTGTTGAAAAGTTTCAAAATCAAAGAAATAAATTTCTATTGATACACTATATACACTTATGAAATGTGTTGAAAAGTATGAAAAAGAAAATCAAAAAATAAATTTCTATTGATAAACTAGATACATTTATTAAATGTGTTGAAAAGTTTAGAAAAGAAAATCAATAAATATATTTCTAGTGATAAACTAGATACATTTATGAAATGTGTTGAAAAGTTTAAAATTTAAACAAAATATATTTCTAATGATAAACTATATACATTTATGAGATGTATTGAAAAGTTTTTAAAAAAAATAAAAAATATATTTCTAATAATAAACTACTGGTAGATACATTTATGAAATGTGTTGAAAAGTTTCAAAATTAAAAAATATTTTTCTAATGATAAATAAGATACATTTATGAGATGTGTTGAAAAGTTTGAAAAAGAAAATAAAAAATATATTTCTAATGATAAACTAGATACATTTATGAAATATGTTGAAAAGTTTGAAAAAGAAAATCAAAAAATATATTTCTAATGATAAACTACATACATTTATGAAATGTGTTGAAAAATTTCAAAAAGAAAATCAAAAAATAAATTTCTATTGATAAACTATATACATTTATGAAATATGTTGAAAACTTTGAACAAGAAAAAAATATATATATTTCTAATGATAAACTATATACATTTATGAAATGTGTTGAAACGTTTGAAAAAGAAAAGATATATTTCTAGTGATAATCTACTGGTAGATACATTTATGACATGTATTGAAAAGTTTAAATGATAAAATATATTTCTAGTGATAAACTAGATACATTTATGAAATATGTTGAAAGGTTTCAAAAAGAAAATCAAAAAAATATATTTCTAATGTTATAGATACATTTATGAAATGTGTTGAAAAGTTTGAAAAAGAAAATAAAAAAATATATTTCTACTGATAAACTAGATACATTTATGAAATGTGTTGAAAAGTTTGAAAATCAAAGAAATATTTTTCTAATGATAAATTAGATACATTTATGAAATGTGTTGAAAAGAAAATCAAAAAATATATTTCTAGTGATATACTATATACATTTATGAAATATATTGAAAAGTTTGAACAAGAAAATAAAATAAAAATATTTCTAATGATAAACTATATACATTTATGAAATGTTTTGAAAAGTTTGAAATTTAAAAAAAATATATTTCTAATGATAAACTAGATACATTTATGAAATATGTTGCAAGGTTTCAAAAAGAAAATCAAAAAATATATTTCTAGTGATAAACTAGATACATTTATGAAATGTGTTAAAAAGTTTGAAATTTAAAAAAAATATATTTCTAATGATAAACTAGATACATTTATGAAATCTGTTGAAAAGTTTGAAAAAGAAAATCAAAAAATATATTTCTACTGATAAACTACATACATTTCTGAAATGTGTTGAAAAGTTTCAAAATCAAAGAAATAAATTTCTATTGATACACTATATACACTTATGAAATGTGTTGAAAAGTTTGAAAATCAAAAAAATATATTTCTAATGATAAACTAGATACATTTATGAAATGTGTTGAAAAGTTTGAAAAAGAAGATCAAAAAATAAATTTCTATTGATCAACTATATACACTTATGAAATGTGTTGAAAAGTTTGGAAAAGAAAATCAAAAAATATATTTCTAGTGATAAACTATATACATTTATGAAATGTGTTGAAAAGTTTGAAAAAGAAAATGAAAAATATATTTCTAATGAAACTATATACATTTATGAAATGTGTGTTTAAAAGTTTGAAAAAGAAAATGAAAAGATATATTTTTAGTGATAATCTACCGGCAGATACATTTATGAGATGTGTTGAAAAGTTTGAAAAAGAAAATAAAAAATGTATTTCTAATGAAACTATATACATTTATGAAATGTGTGTTTAAAAGTTTGAAAAAGAAAATAAAAAGATATATTTCTAGTGATAATCTACCGGTAGATACATTTATGAGATGTAATGAAAAGTTTGAAATAGAAAATTAAAAAATTTATTTCTAATAATAAACTATATACCCGGTACATTTATGAAATGTTTGAAAAAGAAAATAAAACGATATATTTCTAATGATCATCTACCGGTAGATACATTTATGAGATGTGTTGAAAAGAGTGAAAAAGAAAATTAAAAAATATATTTCTAATGAGAAACTACCGGCAGATACATTTATGAGATGTGTTGAAAAGTTTGAAAAAGAAAATCAAAAAATATATTTCTAATAATAAACTACTGGTAGATACATTTATGAAATGTGTTGAAAAGTATCAAAATCAAAAAATATATTTCTAATAATAAACTAGATACATTTATGAAATGTGTTGAAAAAAAAATTTTTTTAAATAAAAAAAAATATTTCTAATGAGAAACTACCGGTAGATACATATATGAGATTTGTTGAAAAGTTTGAAAATCAAAAAAATATATTTCTAATGTTATAGATACATTTATGAAATGTGTTGAAAAGTTTGAAAAAGAAAATATAAATATATTTCTAATGATAAACTAGATACATTTATTAAATGTGTTGAAAAGTTTGAAAAAGAAAATAAAAAAATATATTTCTAATGAGAACTACCGGTAGATACATTTATGAGATGTGTTGAAAAGATTGAAAATCAAAAAAATATATTTCTACTGATAAACTAGATACATTTATGAAATATGTTGAATAGTTTGAAAAAGAAAATCAAAAAATATATTTCTAATGATAAACTAGATACATTTATGAAATGTGTTGAAAAGATTTTTTTTTTAAATAAAAAAAAATATTTCTAATGAGAAACTACCAGTAGATACATATATGAGATTTGTTGAAAAGTTTGAAAATCAAAAAAATATATTTCTAATGTTATAGATACATTTATGAAATGTGTTGAAAAGTTTGAAAATCAAAGAAATATTTTTCTAATGATAAATTAGATACATTTATGAAATGTGTTGAAGAGATTGAGCAAGAAAATCAAAAAATATATTTATAGTGATAAACTAGATACATTTATGAAATATGTTGAAAAGTTTGAACAAGAAAATCAAAAAATATGTTTCTTATGATAAACTAGATACATTTATAAAATGTGTTGATAAGTTTCAAAAAGAAAATTAAAAAATATACTTCTAGTGGCAAACTACCACTAGATACATTTATGAGATGTCCTGAAATGTTTCAAAATCAAAACAAAAAAAATTTATAAAATTGATTCATTTATGAAATGTGTTGAAAAGTTTGAAATTTAAAAAAAATATATTTCTAATGATAAACTATATACATTTATGAAATATGTTGAAAAGTGTAAAATATAACCAAAATATATTTCTAATGATAAACTATATACATTTATGAGATGTATTGAAAAGTTTGAAAAAGAAAATCAAAACATATATTTCTAATAATAAACTACTGGTAGATACATTTATGAAATGTGTTGAAAAGTTTCAAAATTTAAAAATATATTTCTAATGATAAACTAGATACATTTATGAAATGTGTTGAAATGTTTGAAAAAGAAAATAAAAAGATATATTTCTAGTGATCATCTACCGGTAGATACATTTATGAGATCTGTTGAAAAGAGTGAAAAAGAAAATAAAAAAATATAATTCTAATGAGAAACTATCGGTAGATACATTTATGAGATGTGTTGAAAAGTCTGAAAAAGAAAATCAAACAATATATTTATAATGATAAACTAGATACATTTCTGAAATGTGTTGAAAAGTTTCAAAATCAAAGAAATAAATTTCTATTGATACACTATATACACTTATGAAATGTGTTGAAAAGTTTGAAAAAGAAAATCAAAAAATAAATTTCTATTGATAAACTAGATACATTTATTAAATGTGTTGAAAAGTTTAGAAAAGAAAATCAATAAATATATTTCTAGTGATAAACTAGATACATTTATGAAAATGTTGAAAAGTTTAAAATTTAAACAAAATATATTTCTAATGATAAACTATATACATTTATGAGATGTATTGAAAAGTTTTTTAAAAAAATAAAAAATATATTTCTAATAATAAACTACTGGTAGATACATTTATGAAATGTGTTGAAAAGTTTCAAAATTAAAAAATATTTTTCTAATGATAAATAAGATACATTTATGAGATGTGTTGAAAAGTTTGAAAAAGAAAATAAAAAATATATTTCTAATGATAAACAAGATACATTTATGAAATATGTTGAAAAGTTTGAAAAAGAAAATCAAAAAATATATTTCTAATGATAAACTAGATACATTTATGAAATGTGTTGAAAAATTTCAAAAAGAAAATCAAAAAATATATTTCTATTGATAAACTATATACATTTATGAAATATGTTGAAAACTTTGAACAAGAAAAAAATATATATATTTCTAATGATAAACTATATACATTTATGAAATGTGTTGAAACGTTTGAAAAAAAAAGATATATTTCTAGTGATAATCTACTGGTAGATACATTTATGACGTATTGAAAAGTTTGAAAAAGAAAATCAAAAAATATATTTCTAATAATAAACTACTGGTAGATACATTTATGAAATGTGTTGAAAAGTTTCAAAATGATAAAATATATTTCTAGTGATAAACTAGATACATTTATGAAATATGTTGAAAGGTTTCAAAAAGAAAATCAAAAAAATATATTTCTAATGTTATAGATACATTTATGAAATGTGTTGAAAAGTTTGAAAAAGAAAATAAAAAAATATATTTCTACTGATAAACTAGATACATTTATGAAATGTGTTGAAAAGTTTGAAAATCAAAGAAATATTTTTCTAATGATAAATTAGATACATTTATGAAATGTGTTGAAAAGAAAATCAAAAAATATATTTCTAGTGATAAACTATATACATTTATGAAATATATTGAAAAGTTTGAACAAGAAAATCAAATAAAAATATTTCTAATGATAAACTATATACATTTATGAAATGTTTTGAAAAGTTTGAAATTTAAAAAAAATATATTTCTAATGATAAACTAGATACATTTATGAAATATGTTGCAAGGTTTCAAAAAGAAAATCAAAAAATATATTTCTAGTGATAAACTAGATACATTTATGAAATGTGTTGAAAAGATTTTTTTTTTTAAATAAAAAAAAATATTTCTAATGAGAAACTACCGGTAGATACATATATGAGATTTGTTGAAAAGTTTGAAAATAAAAAAATATATTTCTAATGTTATAGATACATTTATGAAATGTGTTGAAAAGTTTGAAAATCAAAGAAATATTTTTCTAATGATAAATTAGATACATTTATGAAATGTGTTGAAGAGATTGAGCAAGAAAATCAAAAAATATATTTATAGTGATAAACTAGATACATTTATGAAATATGTCTAAAAGTTTGAACAAGAAAATCAAAAAATATGTTTCTTATGATAAACTAGATACATTTATAAAATGTGTTGATAAGTTTGAAAAAGAAAATTAAAAAATATACTTCTAGTGGAAAACTACCACTAGATACATTTATGAGATGTCCTGAAATGTTTCAAAATCAAAACAAAAAAAATTTATAAAATTGATTCATTTATGAAATGTGTTGAAAAGTTTGAAATTTAAAAAAAATATATTTCTAATGATAAACTATATACATTTATGAAATGTGTTGAAAAGTTTGAAAAAGAAAAGATATATTTCTAGTGATAATCTACTGGTAGATACATTTATGAGATGTAGTGAAAAGTTTCAAAATGATAAAATATATTTCTAGTGATGTTTGTTTGTTTTTCGTTCGCTCCATTGTAACCATCACGGATATCCGTCCGATTTCCGCCGGGAGCGTGATTACGTTGTGCCACCGTTATGCGCCTTGTAGGCCTAGCACATCCGATTTCGGCATGCCTTGACAATTCGGGTGGGCTACCCTTAGCCTGTGACAGCCTCTATATCTGTCTCCAGGCACGCGTAGTGAAGACTCTTCGCCCAGACGATTTTCTTGCTCTCGTCTCACTCGAACGAGGTGTTCCACTGTCTATGAACTTGCCTCGTGTAATTGGACGTGTTGTGCCTGTGCCCATTAGGTACTGAACCGTTTCTCATCCATGAGCCTGGTTCCTTAAGGGGAAGAACTCAACAGAGGAGTTGGACCTTGGCTCTTTCGCCCTCTTAGCCGAGGTGTCATTCACCGACATCGTGTACCCCTTGTCCAAGTTCGAGTCTCACACCACGCGTTTGAGAGCAAGGCGTTCTCGAGCTGAGCGTCCTTGTCCCAATAGCGCCTGAGCCCATCAGGTACTGAACCCTTTCTCTCTTCAAGTGTATTTCCGGTGTAGGAAAACCTGACAGTAGAGTTGGGCCAGGGCTAAATCGTTGTCCCTTTTGTGCCTGAGCGAATCGAGTACGGAACCCTTTCTCTCTGCAAGTTACTTCCGGTATAGGAAACCTTGACAGTAGAGTTGGGCCAGGACTGCCATCGTTGTCCCTTTCTTGCCTACACCCATCGGGTACAGAACCCTTTCTCTTTGCAAGCATATTTCCGGTTTAGGAAGGCTCGACATTAGAGTTGGGTTAGGTCTTTTGCTTTACCAAACGCCGATGGATGGGTCTGGGTCTCTGCCTGTTAGGAACTTTGGTAACTAGAAGCCCGTCTCGAGCTGACAGAGCTAGTAGTTCCCTTTCCTAGGGACTTTTCACTTTCTATTTGCAGTTCGCGCTGCCCTCTAGCGCTGTTCTGCCCTTTCATTGTTTCATTGTACTCTGTATGAAACATATTTGTCTCTCGCTATGCATTTACCTTTACGTGCATTTTACATTGGCCGCCCCTCCAATGTTCGGACTGGACTGACTAGCTTCACTGTATGCCGACAGTGTCGCTATATGTGGTGATGCTGGTGGTGTCGGAGATATTGTCTGTCTCTTGTGCAGTCAAATCTCTTTCCATCTGCTACCTCCACATTCTCGGACACGATCCCCAAATGATTTGGCCAGAATCAGCACGAGCTGCTGTATTTCTGTTTCCAGGGTGCACCTCGTGGAGGTACATTTGGGATCTTGGTTATCTGCTAACCCTGGGTCCGCCTAGAGCAATGCGTTCCCTTTGCACCCCTTATTACAGTAACTTTATGTCTACTTTGATGGAATGTGATTTACAAAAACAAGATAAATATAATGTTACTACTTTATTATATTCTTCTATGTTATACACTTATCAATAAAAGTACAGTACTCATTGACATATCTCGTTACTACACAATCTTAGACGTAGTACTCATTGACATATCTCATTACTACACAATCTTGGATGTAGTACTCATTGACACATCTTGTGACACATTTATGAAATGTTTTGAAAAGTTTGAAAAAGAAAATGAAAAGATATGTTTCTAGTGATAAACTACCGGTAGATACATTTATGAGAAGTGTTGAAAAGTTTCAAAATCAAAGAAATATTTTTCTAATGATAAATTAGATACATTTATGAAATGTGTTGAAAAGTTTGAAATTTAAAAAAAAATATTTTTCTATTGATAAACTATATACATTTATGAAATATGTTGAAAAGTTTGAACAAGAAAAAAATATATATATTTCTAATGATAAACTATATACATTTATGAAATGTGTTGAAACGTTTGAAAAAGAAAAGATATAGTTCTAGTGATAATCTACTGGTAGATACATTTATGACATGTATTGAAAAGTTTGAAAAAAAAATCAAAAAATATATTTCTAATAATAAACTACTGGTAGATACATTTATGAAATGTGTTGAAAAGTTTCAAAATGATAAAATATATTTCTAGTGATAAACTAGATACATTTATGAAATATGTTGAAAGGTTTCAAAAAGAAAATCAAAAAAATATATTTCTAATGTTATAGATACATTTATGAAATGTGTTGAAAAGTTTGAAAAATAAAATAAAAAAATATATTTCTAATGAGAAACTACCGGTAGATACATTTATGAGATGTGTTGAAAAGTTTGAAAATCAAAAAAATATATTTCTAATGTTATAGATACATTTATGAAATGTGTTGAAAAATTTGAAAAAGAAAATAAAAAAATATATTTCTACTGATAAACTAGATACATTTATGAAATGTGTTGAAAAGTTTGAAAATCAAAGAAATATTTTTCTAATGATAAATTAGATACATTTATGAAATGTGTTGAAAAGAAAATCAAAAAATATATTTCTAGTGATAAACTATATACATTTATGAAATATATTGAAAAGTTTGAACAAGAAAATAAAATAAAAATATTTCTAATGATAAACTATATACATTTATGAAATGTTTTGAAAGGTTTGAAAAAGAAAATGAAATGATGTTTCTAGTGATAAACTACCGGTAGATACATTTATGAGAAGTGTTGAAAAGTTTCAAAATCAAAGAAATATTTTTCTAATGATAAATTAGAAACATTTATGAAATGTGTTGAAAAGTTTGGAAAAGAAAATTAAAAAATATATTTCTAGTGATAAACTAGATACATTTATGAAAAATGTTGAAAAGTTTGAAATTTAAAAAAAATATTTTTCTAATGATAAACTAGATACATTTATGAAATGTGTTGAAAAATTTCAAAAAGAAAATCAAACAATAAATTTCTATTGATAAACTATATACATTTATGAAATATGTTGAAAAGTTTGAACAAGAAAAAAATATATATATTTCTAATGATAAACTATATACATTTATGAAATGTGTTGAAACGTTTGAAAAAGAAAAGATATATTTCTAGTGATAATCTACTGGTAGATACATTTATGACATGTATTGAAAAGTTTGAAAAAGAAAATCAAAAAATATATTTCTAATAATAAACTACTGGTAGATACATTTATGAAATGTGTTGAAAAGTTTCAAAATGATAAAATATATTTCTAGTGATAAACTAGATACATTTATGAAATATGTTGAAAGGTTTCAAAAAGAAAATCAAAAAATATATTTCTAATGTTATAGATACATTTATGAAATGTGTTGAAAAGTTTGAAAAATAAAATAAAAAAATATATTTCTAATGAGAAACTACCGGTAGATACATTTATGAGATGTGTTGAAAAGTTTGAAAATCAAAAAAATATATTTCTAATGTTATAGATACATTTATGAAATGTGTTGAAAAGTTTGAAAAAGAAAATAAAAAAATATATTTCTACTGATAAACTAGATACATTTATGAAATGTGTTGAAAAGTTTGAAAATCAAAGAAATATTTTTCTTATGATAAATTAGATACATTTATGAAATGTGTTGAAAAGAAAATCAAAAAATATATTTCTAGTGATAAACTATATACATTTATGAAATATATTGAAAAGTTTGAACAAGAAAATAAAATAAAAATATTTCTAATGATAAACTATATACATTTATGAAATGTTTTGAAAAGTTTGAAAAAGAAAATGAAAAGATATGTTTCTAGTGATAAACTACCGGTAGATTCATTTATGAGAAGTGTTAAAAAGTTTGAAAATCAAAAAATATATTTCTAATGATAAACTAGATACATTTATGAAATATGTTGCAAGGTTTCAAAAAGAAAATCAAAAAATATATTTCTAGTGATAAACTAGATACATTTATGAAATGTGTTAAAAAGTTTGAAATTTAAAAAAAATATATTTCTAATGATAAACTAGATACATTTATGAAAAATGTTGAAAAGTTTGAAATTTAAAAAAAATATTTTTCTAATGATAAACTAGATACATTTATGAAATGTGTTGAAAAATTTCAATAAGAAAATCAAAAAATATATTTCTAATGTTATAGATACATTTATGAAATGTGTTGAAAAGTTTGAAAAATAAAATAAAAAAATATATTTCTAATGAGAAACTACAGGTAGATACATTTATGAGATGTGTTGAAAAGTTTGAAAATCCAAAAAATATATTTCTAATGTTATAGATACATTTATGAAATGTGTTGAAAAGTTTGAAAAAGAAAATAAAAAAATATATTTCTACTGATAAACTAGATACATTTATGAAATGTGTTGAAAAATTTTAAAAAATTAAAGAAATATTTTTCTAATGATAAATTAGATACATTTATGAAATGTGTTGAAAAGAAAATTAAAAATATATTTCTAGTGATAAACTATATACATTTATGAAATATATTGAAAAGTTTGAGCAAGAAAATAAAATAAAAATATTTCTAATGATAAACTATATACATTTATGAAATGTTTTGAAAAGTTTGAAAAAGAAAATGAAAAGATATGTTTCTAGTGATAAACTACCGGTAGATACATTTATGAGAAGTGTTAAAAAGTTTGAAAATCAAAAAATATATTTCTAATGATAAACTAGATACATTTATGAAATATGTTGCAAGGTTTCAAAAAGAAAATCAAAAAATATATTTCTAGTGATAAACTAGATACATTTATGAAATGTGTTAAAAAGTTTGAAATTTAAAAAAAATATATTTCTAATGATAAACTAGATACATTTATGAAAAATGTTGAAAAGTTTGAAATTTAAAAAAAATATTTTTCTAATGATAAACTAGATACATTTATGAAATGTGTTGAAAAATTTCAAAAAGAAAATCAAACAATAAATTTCTATTGATAAACTATATACATTTATGAAATATGTTGAAAAGTTTGAACAAGAAAAAAATATATATATTTCTAATGATAAACTATATACATTTATGAAATGTGTTGAAACGTTTGAAAAAGAAAAGATATATTTCTAGTGATAATCTACTGGTAGATACATTTATGACATGTATTGAAAAGTTTGAAAAAGAAAATCAAAAAATATATTTCTAATAATAAACTACTGGTAGATACATTTATGAAATGTGTTGAAAAGTTTCAAAATGATAAAATATATTTCTAGTGATAAACTAGATACATTTATGAAATATGTTGAAAGGTTTCAAAAAGAAAATCAAAAAATATATTTCTAATGTTATAGATACATTTATGAAATGTGTTGAAAAGTTTGAAAAATAAAATAAAAAAATATATTTCTAATGAGAAACTACCGGTAGATACATTTATGAGATGTGTTGAAAAGTTTGAAAATCAAAAAAATATATTTCTAATGTTATAGATACATTTATGAAATGTGTTGAAAAGTTTGAAAAAGAAAATAAAAAAATATATTTCTACTGATAAACTAGATACATTTATGAAATGTGTTGAAAAGTTTGAAAATCAAAGAAATATTTTTCTAATGATAAATTAGATACATTTATGAAATGTGTTGAAAAGAAAATCAAAAAATATATTTCTAGTGATAAACTATATACATTTATGAAATATATTGAAAAGTTTGAACAAGAAAATAAAATAAAAATATTTCTAATGATAAACTATATACATTTATGAAATGTTTTGAAAAGTTTGAAAAAGAAAATGAAAAGATATGTTTCTAGTGATAAACTACCGGTAGATACATTTATGAGAAGTGTTAAAAAGTTTGAAAATCAAAAAATATATTTCTAATGATAAACTAGATACATTTATGAAATATGTTGCAAGGTTTCAAAAAGAAAATCAAAAAATATATTTCTAGTGATAAACTAGATACATTTATGAAATGTGTTAAAAAGTTTGAAATTTAAAAAAAATATATTTCTAATGATAAACTAGATACATTTATGAAAAATGTTGAAAAGTTTGAAATTTAAAAAAAATATTTTTCTAATGATAAACTAGATACATTTATGAAATGTGTTGAAAAATTTCAATAAGAAAATCAAAAAATATATTTCTAATGTTATAGATACATTTATGAAATGTGTTGAAAAGTTTGAAAAATAAAATAAAAAAATATATTTCTAATGAGAAACTACCGGTAGATACATTTATGAGATGTGTTGAAAAGTTTGAAAATCCAAAAAATATATTTCTAATGTTATAGATACATTTATGAAATGTGTTGAAAAGTTTGAAAAAGAAAATAAAAAAATATATTTCTACTGATAAACTAGATACATTTATGAAATGTGTTGAAAAATTTTAAAAAATTAAAGAAATATTTTTCTAATGATAAATTAGATACATTTATGAAATGTGTTGAAAAGAAAATCAAAAAATATATTTCTAGTGATAAACTATATACATTTATGAAATATATTGAAAAGTTTGAACAAGAAAATAAAATAAAAATATTTCTAATGATAAACTATATACATTTATGAAATGTTTTGAAAAGTTTGAAAAAGAAAATGAAAAGATATGTTTCTAGTGATAAACTACCGGTAGATACATTTATGAGAAGTGTTAAAAAGTTTGAAAATCAAAAAATATATTTCTAATGATAAACTAGATACATTTATGAAATATGTTGCAAGGTTTCAAAAAGAAAATCAAAAAATATATTTCTAGTGATAAACTAGATACATTTATGAAATGTGTTAAAAAGTTTGAAATTTAAAAAAAATATATTTCTAATGATAAACTAGATACATTTATGAAAAATGTTGAAAAGTTTGAAATTTAAAAAAAATATTTTTCTAATGATAAACTAGATACATTTATGAAATGTGTTGAAAAATTTCAAAAAGAAAATCAAAAAATAAATTTCTATTGATAAACTATATACATTTATGAAATATGTTGAAAAGTTTGAACAAGAAAAAAATATATATATTTCTAATGATAAACTATATACATTTATGAAATGTGTTGAAACGTTTGAAAAAGAAAAGATATAGTTCTAGTGATAATCTACTGGTAGATACATTTATGACATGTATTGAAAAGTTTGAAAAAGAAAATCAAAAAATATATTTCTAATAATAAACTACTGGTAGATACATTTATGAAATGTGTTGAAAAGTTTCAAAATGATAAAATATATTTCTAGTGATAAACTAGATACATTTATGAAATATGTTGAAAGGTTTCAAAAAGAAAATCAAAAAAATATATTTCTAATGTTATAGATACATTTATGAAATGTGTTGAAAAGTTTGAAAAAGAAAATAAAAAAATATATTTCTAATGAGAAACTACCGGTAGATACATTTATGAGATGTGTTGAAAAGTTTGAAAATCAAAAAAATATATTTCTAATGTTATAGATACATTTATGAAATGTGTTGAAAAGTTTGAAAAAGAAAATAAAAAAATATATTTCTACTGATAAACTAGATACATTTATCAAATGTGTTGAAAAGTTTGAAAATCAAAGAAATATTTTTCTAATGATAAATTAGATACATTTATGAAATGTGTTGAAAAGAAAATCAAAAAATATATTTCTAGTGATAAACTATATATATTTATGAAATATATTGAAAAGTTTGAACAAGAAAATAAAATAAAAATATTTCTAATGATAAACTATATACATTTATGAAATGTTTTGAAAAGTTTGAAAAAGAAAATGAAAAGATATGTTTCTAGTGATAAACTACCGGTAGATACATTTATGAGAAGTGTTAAAAAGTTTGAAAATCAAAAAATATATTTCTAATGATAAATTAGATACATTTATGAAATATGTTGCAAGGTTTCAAAAAGAAAATCAAAAAATATATTTCTAGTGATAAAGTAGATACATTTATGAAATGTGTTAAAAAGTTTGAAATTTAAAAAAAATATATTTCTAATGATAAACTAGATACATTTATGAAATCTGTTGAAAAGTTTGAAAAAGAAAATCAAAAAATATATTTCTACTGATAAACTACATACATTTCTGAAATGTGTTGAAAAGTTTCAAAATCAAAGAAATAAATTTCTATTGATACACTATATACACTTATGAAATGTGTTGAAAAGTTTGAAAATCAAAAAAATATATTTCTAATGATAAACTAGATACATTTATGAAATGTGTTGAAAAGTTTGAAAAAGAAAATGAAAAGATATATTTTTAGTGATAATCTACCGGCAGATACATTTATGAGATGTGTTGAAAAGTTTGAAAAAGAAAATAAAAAATATATTTCTAATGAAACTATATACATTTATGAAATGTGTGTTTAAAAGTTTGAAAAAGAAAATGAAAAGATATATTTCTAGTGATAATCTACCGGTAGATACATTTATGAGATGTAATGAAAAGTTTGAAAAAGAAAATTAAAAAATGTATTTCTAATTATAAACTATATACCCGGTACATTTATGAAATATTTGAAAAAGAAAATAAAACGATATATTTCTAGTGATCATCTACCGGCAGATACATTTATGAGATGTGTTGAAAAGTTTGAAAAAGAAAATCAAAAAATATATTTCTAATAATAAACTACTGGTAGATACATTTATGAAATGTGTTGAAAAGTTTGAAATTTAAAAAAAATATATTTCTAATGATAAACTAGATACATTTATGAAATGTGTTGAAAAGAAAATCAAAAAATATATTTCTAGTGATAAACTAGATACATTTATGAAATATGTTGAAAAGTTTGAACAAGAAAATAAAATAAAAATATTTCTAATGATAAACTATATACATTTATGAAATGTTGTGAAAAGTTTGAAAAAGAAAATGAAAAGATATGTTTCTAGTGATAAACTACCGGTAGATACATTTATGAGAAGTGTTGAAAAGTTTCAAAATCAAAGAAATATTTTTCTAATGATAAATTATATACATTTATGAAATGTGTTGAAAAATCTGGAAAAGAAAATCAAAAAATATATTTCTAGTGATAAACTAGATACATTTATGAAATATGTTGAAAAGTTTGAAATTTAAAAAAAATATTTTGCTAATGATAAACTAGATACATTTATGAAATATGTTGAAAAGTTTGAACAAGAAAAAAAATATATATTTCTAATGATAAACTATATACATTTATGAAATGTGTTGAAAAGTTTGAAAAAGAAAAGATATATTTCTAGTGATAATCTACTGGTAGATACATTTATGAGATGTATTGAAAAGTTTCAAAATGATAAAATATATTTCTAGTGATAAACTATATACATTTATGAAATGTTTTGAAAAGTTTGAAAAAGAAAATGAAAAGATATGTTTCTAGTGATAAACTACCGGTAGATACATTTATGAGAATTGTTGAAAAGTTTCAAAATCAAAGAAATATTTTTCTAATGATAAATTAGATACATTTATGAAATGTGTTGAAAAATCTGGAAAAGAAAATCAAAAAATATATATCTAATGATAAACTAGATACATTTATGAAATGTGTTGAAAAATTTCAAAAAAAAAATCAAAAAAAAAATTTCTATTGATAAACTATATACATTTATGTAATATGATGAAAAGTTTGAACAAGAAAAAAATATATATATTTCTAATGATAAACTATATACATTTATGAAATGTGTTGAAACGTTTGAAAAAGAAAAGATATATTTCTAGTGATAATCTACTGGTAGATACATTTATGACATGTATTGAAAAGTTTGAAAAAAAAAATCAAAAAATATATTTCTAATAATAAACTACTGGTAGATACATTTATGAAATGTGTTGAAAAGTTTCAAAATGATAAAATATATTTCTAGTGATAAACTAGATACATTTATGAAATATGTTGAAAGGTTTCAAAAAGAAAATCAAAAAAATATATTTCTAATGTTATAGATACATTTATGAAATGTGTTGAAAAGTTTGAAAAAGAAAATTAAAAAATATATTTCTACTGATAAACTAGATACATTTATGAAATGTGTTGAAAAGTTTGAAAATCAAAAAAATATTTTTCTAATGATAAATTAGATACATTTATGAAATGTGTTGAAAAGAAACTCAAAAAATATATTTCTAGTGATAAACTATATACATTTATGAAATATATTGAAAAGTTTGAACAAGAAAATGAAAAGATATGTTTCTAGTGATAAACTACCGGTAGATACATTTATGAGAAGTGTTAAAAAGTTTGAAAATCAAAAAATATATTTCTAATGATAAACTAGATACATTTATGAAATATGTTGCAAGGTTTCAAAAAGAAAATCAAAAAATATATTTCTAAGGATAAACTAGATACATTTATGAAATGTGTTAAAAAGTTTGAAATTTAAAAAAAAAATATTTCTAATGATAAACTAGATACATTTATGAAATCTGTTGAAAAGTTTGAAAAAGAAAATCAAAAAATATATTTCTACTGATAAAATACATACATTTATGAAATCTGTTGAAAAGTTTCAAAATCAAAGAAATATTTTTCTAATGATAAATTAGATACATTTATGAAATGTGTTGAAAAATTTCAAAAAGAAAATCAAACAGTAAATTTCTATTGATAAACTATATACATTTATGAAATATGTTGAAAAGTTTGAACAAGAAAAAAAAATATATATTTCTAATGATAAACTATATACATTTATGAAATGTGTTGAAACGTTTGAACAAGAAAAGATATATTTCTAGTGATAATCTACTGGTAGATACATTTATGACATGTATTGAAAAGTTTGAAAAAGAAAATCAAAAAATATATTTCTAATAATAAACTACTTGTAGATACATTTATGAAATGTGTTGAAAAGTTTCAAAATGATAAAATATATTTCTAGTGATAAACTAGATATATTTATGAAATATGTTGAAAGGTTTCAAAAAGAAAATCAAAAAAATATATTTCTAATGTTATAGATACATTTATGAAATGTGTTGAAAAGTTTGAAAAAGAAAATAAAAAAATATATTTCTAATGAGAAACTACCGGTAGATACATTTATGAAATGTGTTGAAAAGTTTGAAAAAAAATAAAATATATATATTTCTACTGATAAACTAGATACATTTATGAAATGTGTTGAAAAGTTTGAAAATCAAAAAAATATATTTCTAATGTTATAGATACATTTATGAAATGTGTTGAAAAGTTTGAAAAGAAAATCAAAAAATATATTTCTAGTGATAAACTATATACATTTATGAAATATATTGAAAAGTTTGAACAAGAAAATAAAATAAAAATATTTCTAATGATAAACTATATACATTTATGAAATGTTTTGAAAAGTTTGAAAAAGAAAATGAAAAGATATGTTTCTAGTGATAAACTACCGGTAGATACATTTATGAGAAGTGTTAAAAAGTTTGAAAATCAAAAAATATATTTCTAATGATAAACTAGATACATTTATGAAATATGTTGCAAGGTTTCAAAAAGAAAATCAAAAAATATATTTCTAATGATAAACTACATACATTTATGAAATCTGTTGAAAAGTTTGAAAAAGAAAATCAAAAAATATATTTCTACTCATAAACTACATACATTTCTGAAATGTGTTGAAAAGTTTCAAAATCAAAGAAATAAATTTCTATTGATACACTATATACACTTATGAAATGTGTTGAAAAGTTTGAAAAAGAAAATGAAAAGATATATTTTTAGTGATAATCTACCGGCAGATACATTTATGAGATGTGTTGAAAAGTTTGAAAAAGAAAATAAAAAATATATTTCTAATGAAACTATATACATTTATGAATTGTGTGTTTAAAAGTTTGAAAAAGAAAATGAAAAGATATATTTCTAGTGATAATCTACCGGTAGATACATTTATGAGATGTAATGAAAAGTTTGAAAAAGAAAATTAAAAAATTTATTTCTAATTATAAACTATATACCCGGTACATTTATGAAATATTTGAAAAAGAAAATGAAAAGATATATTTCTAGTGATAATCTACCGGTAGATACATTTATGAGATGTGTTGAAAAGAGTGAAAAAGAAAATAAAAAAATATATTTCTAATGAGAAACTACCGGCAGATACATTTATGAGATGTGTTGAAAAGTTTGAAAAAGAAAATCAAAAAATATATTTCTAATAATAAACTACTGGTAGATACATTTATGAAATGTGTTGAAAAGTATCAAAATTAAAAAATATATTTCTAATAATAAACTAGATACATTTATGAGATGTGTTGAAACGTTTGAAAAATAAAATCAAAAAATATATTTCTAGTGATACTCTACTGGTAGATACATTTATGAGATGTGTTGAACAGTTTCAAAATCAAAAAAATATATTTCTAATGGTAAACTAGATACATTTATGAGATGTGTTGAAAAGTTTGAAAAAGAAAATATAAAATATATTTCTAATGATAAACTAGATACATTTATTAAATGTATGAAAAGTTTGAAAAAGAAAATAAAAAATTATATTTCTAATGAGAAACTACCGGTAGATACATTTATGAGATGTGTTGAAAAGTTTGAAAATCAAAAAAATATATTTCTACTGATAAACTAGATACATTTAGGAAATATGTTGAAAAGTTTGAAAAAGAAAATCAAAAAATATATTTCTAATGATAAACTAGATACATTTATGAAATGTGTTGAAAAGATTTTTTTTTTAAATTTAAAAAAAATATTTCTAATGAGAAACTACCGGTAGATACATTTATGAGATTTGTTGAAAAGTTTGAAAATCAAAAAAATATATTTCTAATGTTATAGATACATTTATGAAATGTGTTGAAAAGTTTGAAAATCAAAGAAATATTTTTCTAATGATAAATTAGATACATTTATGAAATGTGTTGAAGAGATTGAGCAAGAAAATCAAAAAATATATTTATTGTGATAAACTAGATACATTTATGAAATATGTTGAAAAGTTTGAACAAGAAAATCAAAAAATATGTTTCTTATGATAAACTAGATACATTTATAAAATGTGTTGATAAGTTTGAAAAAGAAAATTAAACAATATACTTCTAGTGGAAAACTACCACTAGATACATTTATGAGATGTCCTGAAATGTTTCAAAATCAAAACAAAAAAAATTTATAAAATAGATTCATTTATGAAATGTGTTGAAAAGTTTGAAATTTAAAAAAAATATTTTTCTAATGATAAACTAGATACATTTATGAAATATGTTGAAAAGTTTGAACAAGAAAAAAAAATATATATTTCTAATGATAAACTATATACATTTATGAAATGTGTTGAAAGGTTTCAAAAAGAAAATCAAAAAATATATTTCTAATAATAAACTACTGGTAGATACATTTATGAAATGTGTTGAAAAGTTTCAAAATGATAAAATATATTTCTAGTGATAAACTAGATGCATTTATGAAATATGTTGAAAGGTTTCAAAAAGAAAATCAAAAAAATATATTTCTAATGTTATAGATACATTTATGGAATGTGTTGAAAAGTTTGAAAAAGAAAATAAAAAAATATATTTCTAATGAGAAACTACCGGTAGATACATTTATGAGATGTGTTGAAAAGTTTGAAAATCAAAAAAATATATTTCTAATGTTATAGATACATTTATGAAATGTGTTGAAAAGTTTGAAAAAGAAAATAAAAAAATATATTTCTACTGATAAACTAGATACATTTATGAAATGTGTTGAAAAGTTTGAAAATCAAAGAAATATTTTTCTAATGATAAATTAGATACATTTATGAAATGTGTTGAAAAGAAAATCAAAAAATATATTTCTAGTGATAAACTATATACATTTATGAAATATATTGTAAAGTTTGAACAAGAAAATAAAATAAAAATATTTCTAATGATAAACTATATACATTTATGAAATGTTTTGAAAAGTTTGAAAAAGGAAATGAAAAGATATGTTTCTAGTGATAAACTACCGGTAGATACATTTATGAGAAGTGTTAAAAAGTTTGAAAATCAAAAAATATATTTCTAATGATAAACTAGATACATTTATGAAATATGTTGCAAGGTTTCAAAAAGAAAATCAAAAAATATATTTCTAGTGATAAACTAGATACATTTATGAAATGTGTTAAAAAGTTTGAAAAAGAAAATCAAAAAATATATTTCTACTGATAAACTACATACATTTCTGAAATGTGTTGAAAAGTTTCAAAATCAAAGAAATATTTTTCTAATGATAAATTAGATACATTTATGAAATGTGTTGAAGAGTTTTAGCAAGAAAATCAAAAAATATATTTATTGTGATAAACTAGATAGGTACATTTATGAAATATATTGAAAAGTTTGAACAAGAAAATAAAATAAAAATATTTCTAATGATAAACTAGATACATTTATAAAATGTGTTGATAAGTTTGAAAAAGAAAATTAAAAAATATACTTCTAGTGGAAAACTACCAGTAGATAACATTTATGAGATGTCCTGAAATGTTTCAAAATCAAAACAAAAAAAATTTATAAAATAGATACATTTATAAAATGTGTTGAAAAGAAAATCAAAAAATATATTTCTAGTGATAAACTAGATACATTTATGAAATATGTTGAAAAGTTTGAACAAGAAAATAAAATAAAAATATTTCTAATGATAAACTATATACATTTATGAAATGTTTTGAACAGTTTGAAAAAGAAAATGAAAAGATATGTTTCTAGTGATAAACTACCGGTAGATACATTTATGAGAAGTGTTGAAAAGTTTTAAAATCAAAGAAATATTTTTCTAATGATAAATTAGATACATTTATGAAATGTGTTGAAAAGTTTGGAAAAGAAAATCAAAAAATTAATTTCTATTGATAAACTATATACATTTATGAAATATGTTGAAAAGTTTGAACAAGAAAAAAAAATATATTTCTAATGTTATAGATACATTTATGAAATGTGTTGAAAAGTTTGAAAATCAAAAAAATATATTTCTACTGATAAACTACCGGTAGATACATTTATGAGATGTGTTGAAAAGTATGAAAATCAAAAAAATATATTTCTACTGATAAACTAGATACATTTATGAAATATGTTGAAAAGTTTGAACAAGAAAATCAAAAAATATATTTCCAATGATAAACTAGATATATTTATGAGATTTGTTGAAGAATTTGAAAAAGAAAATGAAAAGATATATTTCTAGTGATAATCTACCGGTAGATACATTTATGAGATGTATTGAAAAGTTTTAAAAAGAAAATTAAAAAATATATTTCTAATGATAAACTAGATACATTTATGAGATGTATTGAAAAGTTTTAAAAAGAAAATTAAAAAATATATTTCTAATGATAAACTAGATACATTTATAAGATGTGTTGAAAAGTTTGGAAAAGAAAATAAAAAAATATATTTCTAGTGATAATCTACCGGTAGATACATTTATGAAATGTGTTGAAAAGATTAAAAAGAAAATAAAAAAATATATTTCTAATGAGAAACTACCGGTAGATACATTTATGAGATGTGTTGAAAAGTTTGAAAATCGAAAAAATATATTTATTTCTAGTGTTAAACTAGATACATTTATGAAATATGTTGAAAAGTTTGAACAAGAAAATCAAAAAATATATTTCCAATGATAAACTAGATATATTTATGAGATTTGTTGAAGAATTTGAAAAAGAAAATGAAAAGATATATTTCTAGTGATAATCTACCGGTAGATACATTTATGAGATGTATTGAAAAGTTTTAAAAAGAAAATTAAAAAATATATTTCTAATGATAAACTAGATACATTTATGAGATGTATTGAAAAGTTTTAAAAAGAAAATTAAAAAATATATTTCTAATGATAAACTAGATACATTTATAAGATGTGTTGAAAAGTTTGGAAAAGAAAATAAAAAAATATATTTCTAGTGATAATCTACCGGTAGATACATTTATGAAATGTGTTGAAAAGATTAAAAAGAAAATAAAAAAATATATTTCTAATGAGAAACTACCGGTAGATACATTTATGAGATGTGTTGAAAAGTTTGAAAATCGAAAAAATATATTTATTTCTAGTGTTAAACTAGATACATTTATGAAATATGTTGAAAAGTTTGAACAAGAAAATCAAAAAATATATTTCTAATGATAAACTAGATACATTTATGAAATTTTTTAGAAAGTTTGAAAATGAAAAAAATTATATTTCTAGTGATAAACTAGATACATTTATGAAATATGTTGAAAAGTTTGAAAACGAAAATAATTTGAATTTAAATATCTGTGAAGAATATAAAAATTCTACCTCCATTAAAACGAAGAAAAAGAAAGTCCCAGAAGATTTAGAAAAAAGATTTAATTAATTAATTACTGTAGAAAAAAAATAAAATATATTTTTCTTAAAAAAAGTCCAAATCATGAAATTATTGATATATGTGATAGAATATTAAATTATTTAGATGATTTAGAAAAAGGAAATATGCATGTGGTTGTGTCTATGGGTCTCACCAATGGCCCACTAGACAAACCACCCATGCAACAGAAAACCTTAGGGGATGACATGCCATTATATTGAGGTTATCTTCTTAGAGAAACTTCATGGTACGTCATCTATACAATTGTGCATTTATTTTGTTGTTGAAATGTGTTTCATGTTTGCCTGAATATATATGTATGCACCCTCTGTGGCTGGGAGGGAGCCAGAGATGTACTATGCAGCACTTGGGAGGAGGAAACTGACAGCACTGTTTTTTCCTATGGCGTAGACCCATCATAGAGGCACAGTGACTCAAGACGTGACAATCCTTTTGACTTGAACATTTGGTTGCATGCCTGGAGCAATAAAGAAGTTCGGCATAACTAGTAGTCAATTGATGGTGGGGAATGAGTACAGTGAACCCTATCTTGGCTACAATGGCTGGGAGCAGTGCATAGGTTGAAACCTACCTTCCTGGAGGTGTGATAGTTATTCTCTGTCCCTGGGTGGGCCAAAAATCCACATACTTCCCAGCAATATAATGCCATTTAATGGCATTAGGTCAAAGGGCATGATCCCATGGACCGCTGGATCAGCAACCAACCAACCATCCAGAAAATAGAAATAAAACATTTTATTATACACTTGGAGAATTATGATTTATGCTTAAAAGTAGATATAATAATGAAAAAGTAGATATAATAGGGAAAATAGATATAATAGGGAAAAAGTAGATATAATAGTGAAAAAGTAGATATAATAGGAAAATAGATATAATAGTGAAAAAGTAGATATAATAGTGAAAAAGTAGATATAATAGGGAAAAAGTAGATATAATAGTGAAAAAGTAGATATAATAGGGAAAATAGATATAATAGGGAAAAAGTAGATATAATAGGGAAAATGTAGATATAATAGGGAAAAAGTAGATATAATAGGGAAAAAGTAGATATAATAGTGAAAAAGTAGATATAATAGGGAAAATGTAGATATAATATTGAAAAAGTAGATATAATAGTGAAAAAGTAGATATAATAGGGAACAAGTAGATATAATAGTGAAAAAGTAGATATAATAGTGAAAAAGTAGATATAATAGGGAAAAAGTAGATATAATAGGGAAAATGTAGATATAATAGGGAAAAAGTAGATATAATAGGGAAAAAGTAGATATAATAGTGAAAAGTAGATATAATAGGGAAAATGTAGATATAATAGTGAAAAAGTAGATATAATAGTGAAAAAGTAGATATAATAGGGAACAAGTAGATATAATAGTGAAAAAGTAGATATAATAGGGAAAATGTAGATATAATAGTGAAAAAGTAGATATAATAGTGAAAAAGTAGATATAATAGTGAAAAAGTAGATATAATAGTGAAAACAGAATTTCTTGCTTTTGCTAAAGAAAAATTTAGTAGATGTAAATCAACTAATAATGAATACATAAGATTTTATAGTATTTGTAATGATTATTCTATCTTATTAAACTGTAATTTATCATAATAGAGAAATTATGAAAAATTTACATGAAATAAAATAATAGGATGACAGTCAACTAATTTGACCTCTATTTACTTTTTTATTCTCTTATAAAATGGATTTAAACGAATTAAAACTTTTAAGTGAAATGACTCCTGAAAATATGAATAATGCATATAAAACAAATATGATTATTAAATTGATAGATTGCGAAATGAATATATCAGGGAAAGAATAGGTATAATATCTTGTACAGATTACATAGAGAGAGAACAGATCAAGTGGTTTGGCCACATTATGAGAATACATCACGAAAGTTGCCCGTACAAGCATATAACCAAATGAGATCAGGGTACAAGGCCAGAGGAAGACCATGGAAAAGATGGATAGAAAACATCAGGGACATCCTTAACAGACACAGTCATAGCACAGACGAGGCCACACATCTGGCTTTAGAACGCAAGCTCGAGCTCCAATCACCCTTACACTTAACTGCAAGAGTGGATCACAAACCACCTAGGGAAAGACAATAGACAATAGATAGATTATTAAATTTATGAATATTAAAACCGAACAACCTAATTTATCACAAGATCAGATTTGTAGTAAATTAGGTATTTCTTCTTCTACAATAAAAAAGAATAAGACAAGATTTAAATGTAAAATTTCCATATAAATATGATATTCCTTTTAAAAAGTAACAAGAATAAAAAAAATATTGAAATTAGTAATAAAGAAACATTAAAAATAAATAAAGAAACAAGGAAATTAAAAGTTAAAAAAAGAAAAGAAAATTGGTAATGGAAGGGATAATAATAAATTATTTAATGTTAATAAAGCAATAGAAGAAGTGTAAATAATTTATTGTTATATTTGATGTTGAGAATTTCATTCTCTAAAAATGGAAGAACTAAAATTATTTGTTAAAAAAAATAAAAGTGATGAAATTAAAGAACAAATAAAAAAAACTTGAAAAACAAAATTATAAAACAAAAGATTATTTATTAAAACAATATATTGTAAAAAATACGATTAATAAAGAAGTTTTAAAAATAGTTGGTGAACAAATGATTGAGTATGAAGAAGAATTCGAAGAAAAACAATGTTTAATGAATGAATATGAAACAATAATTGGTGGTGATAAATTAATGAAATAATTCAGAAATATAATAAAAAATATATCAAACAAATTGATCCTAGTAAAGTACCTTATAAAGATAAGAGTGCGTAAAAGATTATTATATAAATTAAACAACAAAATAAAAGAATTAGAAAAGTAGAAATAATAGTATAAATAATTACTGATAAAATATATATTTTAAATTTGTATTTTAAAATTATGATTTATTTTTTTATCTATTTCTTCACATATTTTTACCACCCGTGTGTTGTTGGGGTCCGAAAGGGGAGAACAGAATAGCAACACCGTGTACCTTTCATGCATGTCATATGAGGTGACTAAGGAGGTTATGGGAGGGGTTGGCTGTCCCATTAAATAGGGTCAGTGACCCAAAGCCATGCTGAAGTTGGATGTATCAGGCCGAAAGGTGCAGATATCACAGCTTTGCTGTAAACCATGACACAACACATTCCATTCTCCGGACTACATCCTGCTAATCTGAAGGAGTTTGAGAACGAATGCAGAAGAAGAAGAAATGTACAGATGAAATGAGATGGGGGTCATTCACAAGTAGAAATTCTCATTATATTGGCATGGCTTCTATTGTTTCTTCATTGTTCATTCTCAAACTCCCACTGGAACTCTCTTGTTGCAGGAAAATGATCCATCCTACTAGGTTACATAATTTCTCAAACTCCCACTGGAACTCTCTTGTTGCAGGACAATGATCCTACAAGATTTCAAGTAGGATGTAGTCCAGAGAATGGAAATGCATTGTGTTTCCGATTTATTTGCGCTAATGTCCTAATACATCGGACTTTGACTGTATTGCTAGTTTACTGTTGCATAATGGTTAGTCTGATAAGCAAATAGTGCGACCTTCAAACCTTCCACATTCAGGAACCATTGTCATTAAGTTAGCACAGACTTGAAACACCGTGTTCCTGTGTGACTGCACAACAAAGGTGATCCTTAGGATTTAACTTTACAGTTGTGAAATATGATATTGTTTACAATAAATCTAAGAAGTATTTACATGAATGATACTGTCCACAGATATTTGGGAAGGAAACGTTTACGCAAAGACTTAGAGACAATGGTAGAGGGCAGCGATCGGTTGGCGTGGCCACACTATTCCTATTGGACAATCAGTTACATATTGTCTATCTGGGGTGCACGAAAACTGCTAGATCAGAAACCTTTGTCAAAGATGGTGTCTGTGGATGAGTAATGAGTACCTTCCAATCATGTTTGATAGGCATCCAGAGTGAGTACTTGTTTAATTGTCAGCTAAAAGACATAATATCTTAGTGTTAAAGGTGATGTTGAGTTCTTGTTTAATTGAGAGATAAAAACAAATTATGCCTTAATGTTAAAGGTGGTAAGATAAATTATAACACCCACCATCCAGTGGGGTGGAACAAGGTATTAAGTTAGAGCTTGGAATCACATGTGCTGTGGGGTTCTGGGAAGGATGTATAGAATAATATTGTGACTGGCTTGTATGACAACTGACTTTCTTGAACTTCTAGTTAATGACAAAGAATAGGGCCAGTGTCTTATTTTCAAGCATGTCGTTGAAGGCGACTAAGTACAGTTGGGGCACAGTAGAGGCGACTAAGTACAGTTGGAGCACAGTAGAGGCGAATAAGTACAGTTGGGGCACAGTAGAGGTGACTAAGTACAGTTGGGGCACAGTAGAGGCAACTAAGTACAGTTGGGGCACAGTAGAGGCGACTAAGTACAGTTGGGGCACAGTAGAGGCGACTAAGTACAGTTGGGGTACAGTAGAGGCGACTAAGTACAGTTGAGGTACAGTAGAGGCGACTAAGTACAGTTGGGGTACAATAGAGGCGACTAAGTACAGTTGGGGTACAGTAGAGGCGACTAAGTACAGTTGCGGTACAGTAGAGGCGACTAAGTACAGTTGGTGTACAGTAGAGGCGACTAATTACAGTTGGGTACAGTAGAGGCGACTAAGTACAGTTGAGGTGACTAAGTACAGTTGAGGTACAGTAGAGGCGACTAAGTACAGTTGAGGTACAGTAGACTGACAAGTTGTCACCTGCGGAAAAATCGTTGTCACATATTGTCACAATTTTGTCTTCCAACAAATCAACCCCCATGGATGATGAAGAGATGCCGGCCAGGAAATTGCACCTTTTGTGGCAGACTCCAATGTGACGGAGACTATGTGACTGAGACTGTGTGACGGGGACTATGTGACGGAGAATGTTAGTTGTGTCATCACTACTGATGGGTCAATAGATCTGACATAAGAATGACAACATAGTTGGCCCAGATTTGTGTGGTGTGCTCCTGGCTCCTGGAATGCCTGCCTTTGGGGACTAAACATGCATTCAGAAACCTCCATGATGCAACAATGCCTTTGAGACAACCTTATAGAGTCTAGGTTACACAAGAGCCTCAGTTACACAACTGAGAAGAAGCTGTGCTATTGTCAGAAAGGCTATGGGCTATCAAATATAGCTCATATATATAGCTATATAGCTACCACCTCAAAACTAAAGGGATTCTTCTTCGTTCATTCTCAAACTCCTGCAGATTAGCAGGTTGTAGTCCGGAGAACGGAATGCGTTGTGTCATGGTTTACATCATTGCTGTGATATATGCGCCTTTCGGCCTGACACATCTGACTTCAGCATTACTAAATGGATTATTTCATAATCATCATTATAATACTGTGACTTGCAATGTATGTTGTAAGAGGCAGCTAAGGAGGGCTTGGAGTGTGGTTGGTTACTCCATTTCATAGAAAGACACACAAAAATAGTAGCATACCATGTATAAACTAATTTGATTATAAACCGAGTACATGATTTTAATGTCTGAAATTTGACACAAGTCTAGAATCCATTTATAGGCAGAGGTGTAGAATTCCATTATTATAATAATGAAGGGGCAAGTGCCACATGGTTTGCATCTGTGGGTATCACCAACTAGACAAACCATTAATGCAAAAGAAAGTCTTAGTAGATGACATGCCGTTATATTGAGGTTCTCTTATAGAAGCTTCATGGCACATCATATATACAATTATGCTTTTATTTTATTGTTGCAATGTATTTTATGCTTTATTTGTATATATGTATGCACCTTCTGTGGTTGGGATAAAGCCAGAGATGTACTTTGCAGCACCTGGGAGGGGAGGAGGAAGCTGACAGCAATATATGTTTCCTATGCTGAGGCCCGTCATAGAGGTGCAATGACTTAGGAAGTGACAATCATTTTGACTTGACCATTTGGTTGCATGCCTGAAGCAATAGAGAAGTCTGACATAACCAGTAGTCAATTGGTGGCGGGGAATGAACATAGTGAACCCTACCTTAGCTCCAGTGATTTGAGCATTACTTAGGTAGAAAACTCACAAACCAAATTAGACAATTACCAATTTATTATAATTATATTTTTTTTTTCATCGCATTTATTGTTTTTCATGCCATGTGCATCTTCGCTTGCGAAGGAGGAACATCATCAGGTATCCTCTGGCTCTAACCGGGTTGGACCAAAATCCACAGACCTCCCATCAATATAATGCTAGCACAACAAATATTATTTACAGACGAGCAGATACAAGATCGTCATAAAACAAAGTCTTCGCTTAACATCCTACAACTGAACATGGTATAGGAAACTCTTCTTCTTCAGCGTTCATTCTCAAACTCCCGCCAGATCTCTCTTGTAGCAGGACATATGTTTGCCAAATGTTGCATGAGTTTGGCTAAATGTTGTTATGTATTTGGTTAAATAATAATGGAGGGCAGAGCACCAGGGCAGAGGAGGAAAGGCAGACCAAGAAGATGATGGACTGACAACATTAAATATAACATGAATATGTCATTGGAGAATGCAAGCCGCATCGCCCACGACAGAGAATGGTTCAGGGAGTTCATTAGAAAGACAACGTTCTGGAGAGAATATGTCACTGACAGTGTGACTAAATTTTGTATGTGTTTGACCAAATGTTGTATATGTTTGACCAAATGTTGTATGTGTTTGACCAAATGTTGTATGTGTTTGACCAAATGTTGTATGTGTTTGACCAAATGTTTCATGTGTTTGACCAAATTGTGTATGTTTGACCAAATTTTCTATGTGTTTGACCAAATTTTCTATGTGTTTTACCAAATGTTGTTTGTGTTTGACCAAATTGTGTATATTTGACCAAATGTTGTATGTGTTTGACCAAATGTTGTATGTGTTTGACCAAATGTTGTATGTGTTTGACCAAATGGTGTAGATATCAAAGCCAAATGGTAAACTATGATGTAACATATTATCTTTTCCGGACTACATCCTGTTCAGTCCTTTACAATGCCAAAGTCATATGTGTTGGGCCATTGAGGCAAATAAAACTGTGACAAAACATTTACGTTCTCTGGTGTATGTCCTGCTGGAAATCTAGTACGAACATCCTGCTACAGGAAAGATCTTATGGGAGTATGGCAACGAGCGTAAAGAAAAGAGAAATAATATAGCCTGACATGCATGGTGTAAGAGGCAACTAAAGAGAGGAGGCAAGGTGTCTACCATGTGTTGAATTCAAAAGTCAAGCAAAAAATAGAAACAATGTGACCCGACATGCATGATGTAAGAGGCAGTTAAGATGGAAATGACTGTGTCAACTCATAGGTTAAAGTGACCACAAACAGTGCTTATTCTATATTTTCATGTTTATGTAATTATTGCTTATTATAAATTTGTGCTTGTAAATTTTTGCTTATTATTAATTTTTACTTTTTAATAGTTTACTTATTATAAATTGTTTGCTTATTATAAATTGTTCCTTATTATGAATTGTTATTGGCGGAAATAAAATTGTGACACAACGCATTTCCATTCTCTGAACTGGAAATCTAGTAGGACTATGGTCCTGCTACAAAGAAGATCCAACGAGAGTTTTATAATGAATGCTGAAGAACAAGTATTACTTCCCATGCGAATATTTGAGCGACAATTGTTGGGCAGGTTTTACATATATAAATATGCCAAGACAATAAATGGGGGAGTATTTAATTGGAGGGTTGTATGAGTGGAAACATGATTGGGTTTGAATGCAGGGTATTATTTTGTGTCGGATAATGAATTTAATCATCACGATAGAAGTTTAATGTCATAGTATGACACTGTGCGCATTTCCCGTTTGCAAGTACTCTTCGTGACTGCAACAATTGTACTGCGTCTTTGTCAGTCAAAGGCAAATTCAACATACATACGGCAGCCATTTTACTAAAGATATGTAGTGGAAGAGTGACGTAACGGAAGTGTGAATAGCATTACCAAGTTCTAAAAAATACGACAGGAGCGCATTTTAAAAAAAAGTGTAAGCAGGAAATGCTAGATGGACAATTGATCCTGTATTGTTCCATTTTTGCTTATAAATTGTTACTTATTGTAAATTGTTACTTATTATAAATTGTTACTTATAAATTTAGCATATTATAAGTTGTTACTTATTGTAAATTGTTACTTGTAATTTTTTTTTTAATTATAATTTATCTTTTAGAGAACAGTGGAAACAGCATTTTTCTCCACGGGACCTAGTTGGCCTATCAGCGGAGCCTTACCTTCTATATCCAACACATTACACTGGAGAACCATATTACATCTCTGACACTGAAGATTCAATCATCATTGACAAGGGTCATGCTCGTAAAGGTGCTGCAGACAGTGAACTGCTGGTAGACACAAACATAGCAAGACCTGATGAGACAGAAACACAGATTGACGGTGTTATAAAGCTGGAAGGGCCAGTTGTCAAGGATGAGTTTTAATCAAGTATGGGAATAATTAATTAATCGCTGTGTAATTATGAGAATAGGCATATAGATGAACTCTATTACTAAGCTGGAACTTAGCTCGCTAAATTAGATTTGGGTTTTGTAGCAAGACAGTTAGATCTCCTTACCTACAAGTAATCAATCAAGTGCCATGCCAATTGGTGTAGGTCATCATGCTTCTCCACAACTTTCTGCCTCTTGTGTTGTTAAGTAATTCAATTGATGACTTCATGTTGTACCACACTGACAACCCATCCAGAAATTTATCTCTTTGTCTTCCTCTGTCTCTTCTCCCCTTGATCTTTCCAGTTGTTATTAAATGTTGAAGTTTTACTTTTCTCATCGCACGTCTAAGACCATCGGAAAACACATATGAAGTAGCAACAAAAATAATTTTTAAATTTTGGGACCGCCACAACATGAAGAACTATTAAAGGGTTGGGGGATTAGGAAGGCTGAAGGATAGAGGGATTACACTGCATGGAGTTTATTATCTGAATCCTGTATTATTTGAGTGTTTTATTTTCTGTGTTTTTTTATCATGAACTATTTGAAATAGATTTATGTTTTCTGTAATATTGTTGATTTTTCTCTTGTTGTTCCAGCTGACCATTTATATTTCTTATTGTGACATAATGTAGTTGAGTAAAACTACATAGCTGTCTAGTTTACAGAAAAGCTGCAATATGTATGCATTTTGGCCTGGTATATTTAATTTTATGTCGCAATATTGTTGATATAGACATGCTATTTGTATCTCGAGCATTTTTCTGCGATCAATTATTATACATCCAGTTTGATATTGTTCACGGATGATAATGATGACATAATCCCTTTACCCGTGAGCAAGTAGCTCTTGACACTTGATGATGATAAAATAATCCCTTTAGCTATGAACAGGTAGCTCTTTACACATGGTGTAGATGAAATAATCCCTTTAGCTGTGAACAGGTAGCTCTTTACACATGGTGATGATGAAATAATCCCTTTAGCTGTTTGTTTGTTTTTCGTTCGCTCCATTGTAACCATCACGGATATCCGTGCGATTTCCGCCGGGAGCGTGATTACGTTGTGCCACCGTTATGCGCCTTGTAGGCCTAGCACATCCGATTTCGGCATGCCTTGGCAATTCGGGTTGGCTACCCTTAGCCTGTGACAGCCTCTATATCTGTTTCCAGGCACGCGTAGTGGAGACTCTTCGCCCAGACAATTTTTGTGCTCTCGTCTGACTCGAACGAGGTGTTCCACTGTCTATGAACTTGCCTCGTGTAATTGGACGTGCTGTGCCTGTGCCCATTGGGTACTGAACCGTTTCTCATCCGTGAGCCTGGTTCCTTAAGGGGAAGAACTCAACAGAGGAGTTGGACCCTGGCTCTTTCGCCCTCTTAGCCGAGGTGTCATTCACCGACATCGTGTACCCCTTGTCCAAGTTCGAGTCTCACACCACGCGTTTGAGAGCAAGGCGTTCTCGAGCTGAGCGTCCTTGTCCCAATAGCGCCTGAGCCCATCAGATACTGAACCCTTTCTCTCTTCAAGTGTATTTCCGGTGTAGGAAAACCTGACAGTAGAGTTGGGCCAGGGCTAAATCGTTGTCCCTTTTGTGCCTGAGCGCATCGAGTACGGAACCCTTTCTCTTCGCGAGCATATTTCCGGTTTAGGAAGGCTCGACATTAGAGTTGGATTAGGTCTTCTTGCTTTACCAAACGCCAAAGAATGGGTCTGTGTCTCTGCCTGTAAGGAACACAGGTAACTAGAAGCTCGTATCGAGCTGACGGAGCTTGTAGTTCCCCTTTCCTAGGGACTTTTCACTTTCTATTTGCAGTTCGCGCTGCCCTCTAGCGCTGTTCTGCCCTTTCATTGTTTCATTGTACTCGGTATGAAATCTATTTGTCTCTCGCCATGCATCTACCTTTACGTGCATTTTACATTGGCCGCCCCTCCAATGTTCGGACTGGACTGACTAGCTTCACTGTATGTCGACAGTGTCGCTATATGTGGAGATGCTGGTGGTGTCGGAGATATTGTCTGTCTCTTGTGCAGGCAAATCTCTTTCCATCTGCTACCTCCACATTCTCGGACACAATCCCCAAATGATTTGGCCAGAATCAGCTCGAGCTGCTGTATTTCTGTTTCCATGGTGCACCGCGTGGAGGTACATTTGGGATCTTGGTTATCTGCTAACCCTGGGTCCGCCTAGAGCAATGCGTTCCCTTTGCACCCCCCTTTAGCTGTGAACAGGTAGCTCTTGACACATGATGATGATGCATCCCGTTATCTGTGAGCAGGTAGCTTTTGACACATGATGATGATGCATCCCGTTATCTGTGAGCAGGTAGCTCTTGACACATGATGATGATGATGCATCCCGTTACCTGTGAACAGATAGCTCTTGACACATGATGATGATGCATCCCGTTACCTGTGAACAGGTAGCTCTTGAAAGTCCATAGCCTTTTTTGACATAAGCACAGGTTCTTCTCAGTTGTGTAACTGAGGTGCCTGCCAGACTCACGTAAGGTTGTCTCAAAGGTATGGATGGTTAGGGGGAATTTATAGATGCATATGTTTTGTCCCCAAAGGGAGGCATTCCACTGTGGCAGTATCTTAGGATTATCACATCCTGCTAGGAGCACAGCACGCACATCTGAGCCAACAATCTCATCATTCTTCTGTCAGATTTGTTGACACATCCGCAGTGATGCACATTAAGTATTCCTCTGCCACAACTGGACAATGGTGCAATGTCTGCTGGTCGGTAGCTCTTCAGCATCCATGATCAAAGATTATTTGATAGAAAACAAAAGTAAGAAATTGAAACAAGATGATTTTTTTCACTCAACTTTCCTTAGTAACCTATTACAACATTCCGGGAAAGAAGACAGTATCCTTATTCTTTGTACCCGGAACCAGTAGTCCAGGCCCAAGTTACTATATGGGCGATTGGTCCTGTATAGAATAGTTTGTTTAGGTTGCCATGAGTCTCCCACAGTTTGTTTTGTAGAGATATTCCTGTGGACCAGGATATTGCTCTGTCAACAAATTCTCTGGGGCAATACTGTAGTATATATTCTGGGTAGGTGTTGTTATTCTGCACATGTTGGTTGCAGAGTCGCTAATACCGATTCGGGGTAAGTGTGCTTTTAGATGGCAATGTTCCATTTTCAGTCGAAATACCCTGACTTGTTCCTGTCAGTTGAATTTGTTCATGCTGTCTTGCTCGGGGCTGTAGTTTCCATTTAGTTCTCTCCGCTAAAGTCTCATATATTATTTTAGCGGAGACGCTACTTCCCTGAAATTTTGAAGTACGTGGGATTGAGGGAGATTATCTGCCATTTTTGACAATTCATCTTTGCTTTCAGGCATTCATTTAGCATCTAATTATTCTTTATATTTGTACAATATCTTTACTTTTTCTAAATACTCTATTTAGCTGAAAAGGAAAATAGCTGTGTTTGAATTTCTAAACCACCACCCCATACTTCCTTATTTACAGATCTGGTGCTATGCCATTATTGGAGCTAGTTTTCAAGTAGTAATGTTAAAGTTAACCATAGCATTTATTAAATGCCGTAGGGGTGTAAGATGTTAATGACCTCACATTTCAGTGGCTCTGCTATATGAGGGTGGTAGCCATCTCCTCTCCCTCACAGTCTTTACTTCCTGGATTAATCCGGTACCCAATTAAGGCTGGGTTGACCCGGGAGCCTTTGTGATTTGAAAAATGTTTCCACCTCAAACTGGGGAATGAACCCAAGACCACTCGAAACCAGCCCGCTAACCACTGCCCTACCCAGCTCCCTGTAGTTTTCAAGTACATATTTTATCAGAAGATTAAGATTGTGAACTTCATCACGTTTTATCCTAGGGTTAAGATTGTGAACTTCAGCCCATGTTTTATCTTAGGGTTTGCTTCTCACGTATATTGTTGACTGGAATTTCTCTGTGTAATGTTGTTCTGTTAGTTTGCAGTACAGCTGAAATATTTGTACTTTCAACTTGGCATATCCATTTTTCTGCATGTCCCCAATATATATCATTGTCTTCCTCTCACCTGTGTGTTGCCAGGGCACGAAAGGGGAGCAAAGACAACAACTTACCTGCCATGTAGTAAGTGGCAACTAAAGAGGTTTGTGGGTGTTATTGACATTTCCAACCCATAGGTCAAAGTGACTCTTCTTCTTCAGCATCCATTCTCAAACTTCTGCTGAATCTCTCTTGTAGCAAGACAATGGTACTACTAGATTTCCAGCAGGACGTAATCCAGAGAAAGGAAATTCATTGTGTCCCCATTTTATTTGCATCAGTGGCCCGACTCAAAAGTAAATCAACCATGCTCAATCTGGATCTTTCAGGTCGAAAGGTACAGATATTGCAGTCATGCTGTAAGCCAAAACAACAGAATTTATTCTCCAGACTACTTCTAGATAACCATCAGAAGATTTGGGGGCATTCATTCTCAAACTCTCACTTTATCTCTTGTATAGCAGAACACTGGTCTTACTAGATTTCCAGCAGGATGTAATCTAGAGAACACAAATACATTGTGTCGCAATTGTATTTGCGCCAATACATCCGACTTCGGCGTTAGTAACTAATACATTCATTATTTTTACTACTTTGACTGAACAGTAAATGTCTGTAACTTTATTGATAGTATAGTAAGCAAAGGGTGTGATTTTTCTACACTCGTCCGAATGATGGAGGACAGGTGTATGGAGGGCTTTGAAGGGCTTTTTGTGATAGGGGTGTTGGGAGAGCTTTATGTGATAGGGTGTTAGGAGGACTTTTTATGATAGGGTGTTAGGAGGGATTTTTGTGATAGGGTTTTTTGGTGTGCTTTTTTTTCTAACATTGCCACCAGAGTGGAATCCCTACAACCCTGATAGGTTATGGGTCATTATTATTATACGCCAGACGTACGAAAGAACTGGTTCTCATACTTGTTGTCATAGCCACAGACACACCACCGAGTTTTAGAATGAATGCAGATGAAGAACTTTACATCAGCGATGTTGTCATTTGTTTTTGTATTATAAATATGTTTTTTCACTTAATGATTTTTCATATTATGTGATACTAATTGGTGCTAATTAGTCATGTACAGAGCTGCAGATTATGTAATATATTTTCACAAACATATATTTTGATATTAATTGGTGCTATTTAGTCGTGTACAGAGCTGCAGACTAAACAATATATTCATATTTGATATATCAACATTGTAATCATTTAAATATATTTGTACTTCACTAATGAAGATAGAAATCTTTTGAGCAGACATCAAATATTTTTTATTGTAGGAGTGTACAAACAATTCATTATGATTTTTGGAGCTTTCCCTGAATGTGTGCCTACCAAAATATTTTTATTATTTCTCTTGGTTATGTTTGTCAGATAATGGGTATTTATTAGCCCTAATGCTAACCCTAACTCATACAACTCTCCTAACCACTCATATGATCATCTTAAATAAATAAATATTTAAGTTAATAAACATAGATAAACAAATGTATAAACATAATCAGGGAAATAATCAAAATACAATTTTATTGGGTAGGCACGCATTCGGGGACAGATCCTGATTGTTTCTAAAATAAATCCTCAATGTTTCATCTTCAGCATATTTTTAATCAAACTTCCACTGGATCTCTCTTGTAGCAGGACAATGGATGGTCCTAGATTTTATCTCTCTTGTAGCAGGACAATGGATGGTCTTAGATTTTATCTCTCTTGTAGCAGGACAATGGATGGTCCTAGATTTTATCTCTCTTGTAGCAGGACAATGGTCCTAGATTTTATCTCTCTTGTAGCAGGACAATGGATGGTCCTAGATTTTATATCTCTTGTAGCAGGACAATGGTCCTAGATTTTATATCTCTTGTAGCAGGACAATGGTCCTAGATTTTCAACAGGATGTAGTCTAGAGAATGGAAATGCATTGTGCCAAGTGTTTTATTTGTACCAATGGCCCAACACATTTGTCTCAGTGCTCTATATTATATTATCCATGTACTAAGGGAAATTTTCAGCACATTGTGTGGTTTCCTGATGATTTATCTCTACAAATTTTGCTGTCAAATATTTGCTTTATAACAGTAATTAACAGACTGCCAATCTACATACTTTGAATGTTTATGAATGACCAGTGTTGCCATGTGATTCGTATCTTTAGTTTCTTCTAACCTCTTGGATATCACAGGGATCTCTTCCCTGCACATGATAGTGCTGGTGGTAATGACAGAACAGTTCTACTTGCTTAAAATGTGTCGAGTCTGTGAATGATCTTTATGAAGGGAAATTGAAGTGTAAAATAATGACTTTGTAACAGGACTTTAAAAAAAGTCCCACCAAAGATGGATGTGTCGAGCCATTGCGGAAAAATAACGGCGACATAATTTATTTCCATTTTCTGGACTACACCCTGCTGGAAATATAAGACTATTGTCCTGCTACAAGAGAGAACCAGCGGGAGTTTGAGAATGAACGCTGAAGAGGATGAAGTAAAGAATGTGTACATGCATTGAGAGATTATAAATGGCTGATGCTGCTGTGAGTCATTGATATCTCTAGTTTCTTCCAACCTCTTGGGTAGGGTATCTCATGGATATACTTCTCTGGACATGATAAGCTCTTCCATCCTCTTGGGTATCTCATGGATACACTTCCTCGGTCGTGAGGGCATTTGATGGCTGGTCACATTCTATAGAAAGTCGTATTGGCTCAGAAGTCATACTGAAGTGGGATGAAAATATCAGATATCACAGCTAAGATATACATTTTGACAATTTATTCCATTATCCGGAGTGTACCCTGGTGATCTTGAGGAGTTCAGTATCACCCTGCCTTATTGAACAATATTTCCATGAGTTAAATGTTTTTTCCAACTGACTAATCTCATTCATTAAAGATGATGATGATGAAATAATCCCTTTAGATGTACGCAGGTAGCTTTAGATGTACGCAGGTAGCTTTAGATGTACGCAGGTAGCTTTAAATTTACGCAGGTAGCTTTAGATGTACACAGGTAGCTTTAGATGTACACAGGTAGCTTTAGATGTACGCAGGTAGCTTTAGATGTACGCAGGTAGCTTTAGATGTACGCAGGTAGCTTTAGATGTACGCAGGTAGCTTTAGATGTACGCAGGTAGCTTTAGATGTACGCAGGTAGCTTTCGACAGTCCTTCTAGAAAAACCACATGTCCTCTTCGGTTGAGTAACTGAGATGATACACAAATTCGCATAAGATTTACTGTTTCTTCTTCTTCAGCATTTATTCTCAAACTCCCATTGGATCTCTCTTATAGCAGGACAATGGTTAAACTATATTTCCAGCAGGATGTAGTCCAGAAAATGGAAATATGTTGTGTACCCGTTTTATTTGCACCAATGGCCCGACACATCCATCCTCTGCAGTATTTGCCATTTCAAAATGTATGGTTGTCATATGGAGTTTTATGGATACATGTTTAGTCCCTGAATGGAGACATTCCAGTGTGGCAATATCCCTGTATCATCACATCGTTCTAGGAGGGCAGAATTATATGTCTGGGCCAACTAGTTCATCCATTCTTCTATCAGATCTGTTGACCCATCTGCAGTGATGCCACCTAGTCTTCCCTTCCATGTGGGATTGTACCACCTAGTCTTCCCCGCCATGTGGGATTGTACCACCTAGTCTTCCCCGCCATGTGGGATTGTACCACCTAGTCTTCCCCGCCATGTGGGATTGTACCACCTAGTCTTCCCTGCCATGTGGGATTGTACCACCTAGTCTTCCCCGCCATGTGGGATTGTACCACCTAGTCTTACCCGCCATGTGGGATTGTACCACCTAGTTTTCCCCGCCATGTGGGATTGTACCACCTAGTCTTCCCCGCCATGTGGGATTGTGCCACCTAGTCTTCCCCGCCATGTGGGATTGTGCCACAAAGGTGCAATGTTTACTGCATCTCTTCATCATCTATGATGATTTTTCACAGGTTGTCATCCTCGAGACAAGACATGCAGCAGCAATGATGATTTTTCACAGGTTATCATCCTTGAGAATGGACATGCAGCAGCAATGATGATTTTTCATAGGTTATCATCCTCGAGACAAGACATGCAGCAGCAATGATGATTTTTCACATGTCATCCCATCCCACCAACTTTCTTGTCATCTCTCTATGACATGCCTGAAAAGAAGAGGTCCTATTCTGTGCTCCTTGAGCTAGAAGTCTAGGCCAGGGTTATCACACAAATAAAACCATGAAGGAGTATGAGGTTGCCTAGATTCTTCCTGTGCCGGGTGGTGAAGTTTTGCTTTCATCTCCTGAAGCGTGTTTCTCATAGCATTTTTTAAGGGAAGTTTTCCAGGACTTTTTCAAGTCCCAGATGAATCTTTTACTCTTCATCAGCTGTTATTCTCAAACTCCCACTGGATCTCTCTTGTAGAAGGACACTGGTCCTACCAGATTTCCAGCAGGATGTAGTCAATCATCGGCTGTGTCCCAGATGAGCGTGGTAATGTGTCATTAGCTAGACAGTATTCTACTCCAGCAGAAATCTCAACAGTTCAAGCATGGATCATATAGACATAGATCTCAGCATGGAGATACTGGTCTCAACAGACTTCATCACAGTGAACACCAATGTTTTCTCTTGATCCTAAAAGAGGAGCAAAGAATAGCAACACTACCTTCCATGCCTGTCATAAGATTCAACTATGGAGGTCATGGGGTGAAGTTGGCTTTTCCATTCCATATAGGGTCAAAGTAACTCAGAAGCCATGCTGAAGTCAGATGTGTCAAGCCAAAAGAAGCAGAAATCGGATCAAAACTACAAACCATGACACAATGCATTCTATATTTCGGACTTCATCCTGCTTATCTGCAGAAATTTGATAACAAATGCAGAAGTTGACTCTTATGACATGCATAGAAGGTAAAAAGTGTTGCTATTCTTTGTTCCCATTTTGGGCCACAACAACAGTGGTGGATCGTTCAGACACAGATCTTCTTCGTTCTTTCACAAACTCCTGCAGATTAGCAGAATGTAGTCCAGAGAAGGAAGTGCGTTGTGTCATGGTTTCCAGCAATGCTGCAATATCTGTGCTTTTTGGCCTGACACATCCAGCTTTAGCATGGTTTTGGGCCATGCTGACCCTATATTGGATGGGACAGCCTACTCCATCGCATAACCTCCTTAGTCGACCCATGACATGCATAGAATATAAACAGTGGTGCTATTCTTTGCTCCAATTTCGGGCCACAACAGCACACCACATGTGCAATGGATCGTTCGGACACAGGTCTTAAGCAGAATTCATCGCTGCGAAGATTATGAAGTGGAGGTAAACAAGCCAAAGTTCAGCACCGTAACCACTTATTATGACATACGTACATAGGTAACATTGTTACTATTCTCTGCTCCTCTTTTGTATGTCCTTGTAACATATGGGTGTGTGAATCTCATTCATAATCACATGTATATTAGTTTCCAAATGATATATTTATATCTACCGCTATATGCCATTAAATACTTTTTATTTTGTAAACTCATGTTGCACAATATAATCTGCATGCATTTTTTGTGTCACAATGAAATGTATATCATTATTCTATGCTTTATTTTGGTAATTCAGAAAGTTATATTGAAAAAAATTTTGGTAATTCAGAATGTTATATTGAAAATGTTTTTGGTAATTCAGAATGTTATATTGAAAATTTTTTTGGTAATTTGGAATGTTATATTGAAAAACTTTTGGTAATTCAGAATGTTATATTGAAGATTATAGGGGTACCGGATTGATAGCATCAACACACAGAGTCAGGATTATATTTTGAGCAAGTATTTTCTCTGTTTCGAATGAAACATTTCCCGCCAAAGGCGGATGTGTTGGGCCATTGGCGCAAATAAAACGGCAACACAACGCATTTCCATTCTCTGGACTACATAACTGGAAATCTTGTAGGATCATTGTCCTGTTACAAGAGAAATCCAGTGGGAATTTGAGAATGAACGCTGAAGAAGAATGAAACATTTGAATATAGCTTCTATTTTGAGCAAATATTTTCTCTGTTTAGAATGAAACATTTGAATATAGCTGATATTTTGAGCAAATATTTTCTCTGTTTCGAATATTATGTTTATACTTTATTAATAAACAGTTTTCTAATAACATTTGTTATTTGTTTTTCAACTGTGTGTTGCTGGGGGCCTGAAATAGCAGCACAGAATAGAAACACTGTTTACCATTCCATGCGGGATGTAAGAGGCTGTTATGGAAGTTATGGGGTGAAGTTGACTGTCTCATCCCATATAGGGTCAAAGTGATCCAAGCCATGCTGAGGTCAGATGTCGCAGACCGAAAGGAGCATATATCCATTCTCTAGGCTACATTCTGCTAATCTGCAGGAGTTTGAGAAAAATGCAGAAGAAGAAGTACTTGCTTATATCATTTTATTGGCAGGCAATGCAGCAATAGACAGCACAATACTGAGAAGAGATGAAGCAGACTTGATCAAGGCAGTAATAAATTAATTTCAAGATGAAGATGATGTCAATGAGGCTGAGAACGTACAGATACAGAGAATGTCAGTAATGGGAGTATCTAGAGGGGAGGGAAGGAAAAGTAAATTTTTTAGAAAGTCCCAAAGGTCACACAAGCAAGACCTGACTGGGACTCTGAGTCTACATACACTGTGATGGCTGCTGGAACGGAGAGTGGAGCACTTATGGAAGTGCCCCACGTGCTGTGATGCCAGATTCTAATCAAGAATCTGGAGACTGCCTTTTTGTATGCCTCATATATGTTTGTTTTTGTTGACTCATTTATTTCTGTAATCCATTGTTTGCCCCTGGTTTGTATCCATCTTTTCGGTATAGTAATGCTTTATTGAGGGGGCCCTGTCTGATGGTAGTCTGGAAGCATGTGAAAACCTCTTAATCTATTGTCTTCTGGTGTAATCGTGAATTGGCATTGTGTTTGTTACTGATGATGTCATTTCTGATTCTGTAGTTTATTATTACTGTGAGAATTTCACACAGCACAGAAGCACAGACAAACATCATGATAAATGGGCATAAATTTGAGGACGTGAATATTTTCAAATACCACGGATCCTGCGTATGCAGCGACGGAAAACGCAAAACAGATTTAAAGATATGCCCCTAAGGCTGGAGATATAACTGATATGTCAAGGTTAACTTTAATTTGGAAAAGATAAATCAGTGTTAGTGTGAAAATCTAACATTGAATCTGACTTATGTTGTTTATTGTGTTGTGTTGGTGTGTAAGCTGAACACTCACTGCAGTCATGGAGAAAGGATACAGACCTTCGAATACAAATGTTACAGACAAATTCTGCGCATCTCCTATAGAGAGCATGAGACAAATATGTCAATCAATCAAGTGCCATGCCGAATGGCATAGGCGATCAAGTTTCTCCACGACTCTATCTCTCTTGTGTTGTCAATGAGCACGGTTTGTGAAATTTTACCGTGCCACAATACTAGTCCATCTAGTGACAAATGTGTACATTAGAAATAAAATAGATTCATACAGGTCTACAACAATCATTACTGCCAATAGTAAAGCAACAAATATACCTACTTGCATGGTTTATAGGTCTGTTGCTTAGGAGAAGGTGGGTGGGGGAAGTGGGTGTTCAACTCCCCTCTTCCACCCTTAGGAAATCATGTTTTTTATTTGCTAGGAATTTAGCCAAAAGTTGGGTGAAATCCCTACATTAATGATTTTTCACAAAAAAGTCATCAGCTTTCTCATCAAAAAAGTCATCAGCTTTCTTTTCAAAAAATCAACTTTCTCATCAAAAAAGTCATCAGTTTTTTCATCAACAAAGTCATCAGCTTTCCCATCAAAAAAATCATCAGCTTTCTCATAAAAAAAGTCATCAGCTTTCTCATCAAAAAATCAACTTTCTCATCAAAAAGTCATCAGTTTTTTCATCAACAAAGTCATCAGCTTTCCCATCAAAAAAATCATCAGCTTTCTCATAAAAAAAGTCATCAGCTTTCTCATCAAAAAAGTCATCAGCTTTCTCATCAAAAAAGTCATCAGCTTTCTCATCAAAAAGTCATCAGCTTTCTTTTTAAAAAGTCATCAGCTTTCTCATTTAAAAAATCAACTACCTCATAAAAAAAGTCATCAGCTTTCTCATAAAAAAAGTCATCAGCTTTCTCATCAAAAAATCAACTTTCTCATCAAAAAAGTCATCAGCTCTCTCATCAAAAAAGTCATCAGCTTTCTCATCAAAAAAGTCATCAGTTTTCTCATCAAAAAAGTCATCAGTTTTAGCATCAAAAAGTCATAAGTTTTCGCATCAAAAAAGGCATCCGTTTTCACATCAAATAAGTCATCACCTTTCTCATTAAAAAAAGTCATCATCTTTCTCATTCAAAAATTCATCAGTTTTCGCATCAAAAAAGTCATCCGTTTTCACATCAAAAAAGTCATAAGCTTTCTTATCAAAAAAGTCATCAGTTTTCTCGTAAAAAGGAAGGAATTACATTAAAAAATGGATGAATGCCTTTTTCACATTATATTATAGGTAAATCCCCTTCCTCAATGAAAACTTGTCTGCGGCTCTGATGGTTTTTTTAGATGTGTGATGATATGATTATTCGTTATAAACTATACTACAGGGAACAGTCGAGGTTAGAAGAAGCAGACGAAGACTAATAAAATCATGGACAGGCAGCATCAAGGGCTGGATAGGTCAAGGTATTTTCACACTCATCTGCGTCGCTGAAGAAAGAATTCGCTGGAGAACTCTGGGTGTTGTTTCATCCAATGTGGTACTCCTGTGAACCTGGCAGGTTATAGCAGTTTTACCCAACCTTTTCTTTAAACCTTTCCCCACCCTCAATCTTTCAAAAATTCTGATGCCACCCCCCAGTCCTACATTTGTTTATAGGTCTATTTAAAAAATGACTTATTCCATAAATGAAACCTAATTATAACTTGTTCAGGACACAAGACTTGCGTTTTAGGAAGAAAACACTAGAAAATTATTAAAAGAAAAAAAACAGTTAAGTAGGCTAAATTTTCAAAACATATAATGGACAACTAAATCTCAAGAACACAATTTTTTTTCAAGTGTCCCCCTAAACAATGAAATTCCCCCCCCCCTTTTCATCTTTGGGGCGTGTGCCACAACACCGGGTTATAGGCTTATAGTTTTGGTGTGATAGCAGGGAAAGGAACATGAGGTAAATGGGAACTGTTGCTGACCTTTCGTGCGAAGACGGTACCTCATCTGTAATAAATAGGCTATTGTAATGTTGAACTTCTGTCATGTTTAAGGGGAAATATCACCTTTTAAAAAAAAAAAAGCAACGTGCCAACTCTGATTAAGAACCTCGAATAAATAGGTCAGACTTAGGCCTGTTCAATCAATCGTCTCATTTTATCCTCACGGTAACCCCCCCCCCCCCCCTCCAACCACAAAAACCCAACAACCGAGAAATACAGGAATACTCAAAAACGTATACACTGTAAACTAATAACGATGTACACAGGAGACACAGTCACGTGACATTTACAGTGTATGAATAAATGTATCCTTAGTTGATGATTGGTCGATAAGGAATTACAACCTTTTGGTTAAGGTATGTTGACATCATGGACTTAGAATATCATGGCCTGTCAGAAAAACTAATGTGGAAGTGTTGAAAGAGTCAAATGCGAAACGGACCCTAATAAATAATATAAGAAAAAGACAATCTTCATATTTTTGGCCACTTCATGAGACAAGGAGGTTTGGAGAATATAGTCACAACATGCAAGATTGAAGGCAACAGAGACAGATGGCTACAACGTGAAAATATATTAGACAGTTTGACAACCTGGCACGGCAGGGAAACAACAATGAGCTTGATACATAAGACTGGAGACAGAGAGATATGGAGAGCCATGGTCGCCTACGCCAGCCGGCATGGCACCTGATGATGATGTTGATATCGTCTTAGCGTAAATAGGCTTCAATTTCTAGCAAGTGTACTTGCGTTACAGCAAACACACACGTCGTTAGGCTGTTTGGCGAGGGCTCTACCTGCTTCGTGAACTGTTATTCCACGTGATCTGGTGGTAAAAGTCCATTCGAACCACTGATTGTGGATTATTTTGATCGTCTGTGTCATACAACATCTGTGTCATGAAAATGTTCGGAGATGAACTCCGTGAACACAGCATTCATTCACATTCATATGTTTATCAATGAACTCTCTAGTGATTGCAAAGATAGTCTTGAAAAGATAATCCATTCTTCACCAAGATCGATGCCTTCTGGTGCACACATCTGTTAAGATAGATGCCATCTGGTGCACACATCTGTTCAAGATCGATGCCATCTGGTGTAAACATCTTTTCAACTTCTTGTTTCATCTTCTGTATCCATTCTCAAGCTCCTGCAGATCAGCAGGATATAGTCCAGATAAACGTTGTGCCATAATTGACAGCTTAAATGACAAATCGAACTTCAGCATAGCCTCTAGGTCAATTTGACACTGTTGAGTGAGACCAGTGTTATAAATATGTTATAGGTCATATAAGTAGGGGGAGGGGGGAGGAGTAATTCCCTTTAAAAAGTCATTCGTGTGTTTTCGTGTATCAGATCTTCTTCATGTGATGTTCCTTTTGTGAAAATCTCTACGGGGGGGGGGGGAGAAGAGACGTTTTACCCGCATTTTGGCCAAATTTCTAATGCTAAAAGGCATAGACCTATTCTGATTTGCTAAAGAACGGGAAATTGAATATCTCAACCCTACAACCTCTTTATCTACGGGCCTTTGTGGGACAACAAACTCCACCTTAAATTCCTCTTAGTTGCTGCTTGCGATATGCTTGACAGGTAACAGTTTAGACCCGCTTTCAGACCCGCCAACCAAGGACGATTTCTATTGGAAATTAAGTTTATCTAACTATCACTACGTTCAGATTTTTGTTTACTAGAAACAGATTCTTGAAGAGATTCTTTCTTTTTAATTATATCAAAGAACATAGGTCAGCTGTGATGGAAATTTAATTTATTTATTGGATAATCTCCGTGACAGAAGACACATGGCAATCACATAATACTGTGAATTAATTAATATTTCTACAGAAAATACCTTATGACCACTGATCTATGTATAAATAAATCAAAGTCTTCACGCTCTACAGCATTTAGGATTACCAAGCGTGTTTATTCGCTTGAACAAAGCAAGACCAAGTGTGTTGATTTGAACAAGTAACATATTTGTTGTATTTGTAAACTGTTATAGAAACTGGGACATAGGCAAAACAGGGCGAGATATAAGTCAGTGTTATAAAACCAAGACAATCTTGGTGAGACCTGGACACATCTTTGCACTCAATACATACAATTACAATACATACGTGCCATTAACATAAACAAATGTATATTTCCGCAATTTTAGTAAGAAATGTATCAAGTCAAAATATTTTGAGTTTACATTTTTTTAAAACTCAGCTGACACAGGTGGATGTCGTTATATTGTGGAATTGTGTTATTGTTGAAAGTAAATTTTCTCTCAAAAATGAAGCGTTTTAAAACTCACAAATTGCAATCCCATTTTTTTTTCTCGTGAATACTAAATTTATTCTCTTGTGTTAATGAAATTATAATTAGATCTTTTAAATTACGAATGGCCATAAAAACTGTTTTTATTATTACTTTATTACTTTGTATCAAAATTGTTTATTCTTTCCAATAAATAACAGTATCAAAAATACACAAAAATACGTTTAAGTGTAACCGTGTAAATACAAATAATACTAAAATTTAGATAATTTCATGACAAAAAAGTCGAGTGAAGCACTTTCTAAGCAGCTCTCCTATACCCCCGTAATCCTCTTTCGAGGCGGTATGACATAGCAGGCGCCGACATTCGAAAGCCACTCGGACGCTAAGTATAGCTCACCACTTAGCTGAGCACGTTTATGCTGTTAACATTCCGTACGACCGAAAACTTCACCCCGGTGACTTCGTCCTGTCTTAACATGTCATATGGGGAGGAACCAGCCTAGATCCCAAGCGGTACTGTGACGAGCGAGCTGACTCGACACTGGCTGAACCTTGACCCCGCGGTGGAGTCTAAGACATGTGAACGGACTACTGACACTAGTTCCCATACAAAGTCAAGAGCCAACTTTTGTAGGAAAGTTCCGCGGGGAACTTGAACCTTATACGGACATTATCCCTTAACATCCAAAAGTTTATGTGCCACACTTTTGTTCACCATGTCAACAGTTAGGGAAGAATGTCGTGCATATTGCTTTCAAAAAAACGTTTTTATAAATAGTAGAACGGGGAAGAGTTACATAGAATCACTCAAAATAAATGAGAGTTTATTTAAATTATATTACCACATGATCAGATCAAAATATTTGTGTTCTTATGATTTATTAATACATTTTCACATATTAATACATTTCACATGAATTACATCCCCTTATCTGATAGTATCTGCGGGGTTATGACCCTTAATGAATAATGGAAATGTCCACCCTCTATAGCCCTGCTATCCTAGACAGAGCCTCAAAATATATTTCACAAAATTATTTTTCCATACAGAGCCTCAGTTTTTATCCTATTTTTGCATTGCAATCACGTTTTTATCTTTTTAAAACGTCAAGTTCCAAAAAGAGTCATGTTTTTATGTTGTGAGTTTAATTCAAGTACAATTAGTTTTCGCAAAAACAAAACACTTGACATTTGTTTGGACAATCATTCAATCATGACTATTACATTTTTGTTTGTAAACGTTTTATGAGATTGTCTTTTGCTAGGTCATATCGACTTACTGTACCGTGTCTCTCGTCAAATACAGTCACGTGAACTCATTCTTCTAAATGACTTTACTTGACGTTGATTTGTCATTGGCTGTCGACACAATGTATACAAAAGTGACCAATGAAAATCACTGTAATGGTTAAATAATGTGACTTCAGATGGATTATTTTCAAATAGTCCACACAACTAATTGAGAGACAAGATTATACAGTGTAGTAAACAATGTGTAATGGGGAATTTTTGATACCACATCGGTATATTCCGGTCATTTCTATTTGTACTGGTGTCTTTCAGCAGACATGGGTTACATGCGATCTGTTGCATTCTTTATCTTTATAATAACTAATGAAACCAGTATTCTGGTTTTCACACTTTTCTTTTATTAATATATGATATGCAAGTTTGGGAAAATTAGCGGTATATTGTCCTGAATGATAGATGCACAAAATAACCACCATTTAACACGTATTGTGTTTAGGCAAGTGCCACCAACTCGTTCCGTCAAAAGCACTAGACAACACAAATTGTTTTTAAAAAGTCACACACCATTAGTGTTTTTTTTTAATCTCGAGAGGGGAACAAATAATAGCAATACTGTTTGCTTTCCATGTATATTTTAAGAAACGACTAAGGAGGTTATATGGTGGAGTTGGCTGCCCCCTCCTATATAAGGTCACAATGATACAGTGCCATTATAAAGTCGAATGTGTTAGGTCAAAAGCGAAGATCTGGCATCAATGTTGTGAACAATGACAAAACGCTAATTTGCAGGAGTTTGAGAACAAACGCAGACTCAATTATCCAGAGTGAGAACTAAGATGGAAAGCATCTATGTCTTGTTGACAAGATCTCAATTTTCTTTTTATCTCCTGTTACCAGGGTTGATCACATCATCCGTAATATCACTCCCTTAATAATCACTTGTGCTTGTGCTTCTTTCTCTCCCACTTTCATCATCCCTTGCCTCCCATTTCGTCATACGTGTGTTTCTATTCATTGTTAGTCAGCTATAGTTTGTCCTGATGATGGTTTCTTTTTCAAAACTTCGTATGTCTTTGCGTCTATTCGCTAGTATGTCGTGTGTATACATATTGACAACATTTGTATCTAAATCTGTTTTCCTTATATTGCACTGTGTTGCCCCAGCCCTCGTATTTCCAGCCAATGTGTTGTTCCCGGCACTAGAGATTAATTCCTATAGACCAGAAAAAAGCTTGTCATCTTTCCTCAAGGATTACTACTATAGTATATCTTATGTGTCGCATAATTCTTTTCTCCTTCTTCCTCGTTTTCCAGCAGGTCAGATGCTGATATGGATTACATCAAAGAACTGTTCTGTAGTTAGAAGCTCCAGTGCAGTAGTTAGTGCAGTAGAGCTTTCCGCCAGAATTGTTTCAGATAGCCATCGTTTCTCCCTTGTGATGTGATATAGTGGGCAGTTTTGTAAAAAGAATAGAAGCATTCAAAAACTCATTTTTGTGTCGCAGATCTGGAAGAATCTGCGCCATAGTTTCATTTTTGGGTGAAATTATCCCCCTCCCTTCAAATATATAGCCCCAAACGTGGACCTAATTACATTTTGAGAACCACTGATCTTTATCTGCTTTATCTTTTTATGTGTACGTCCTCAAACTCCTGTATGTTATCAGGATGTAATCCGGAGAATGGAATGTGGTATGTCATGATTTACATCGTGGTTGCGATATCTGCGCCTTTCGATCTGACACACCCTATTCAGCATGATTTCTGGATAGCATGATCCTCTATTGAATAGGAGAGCCAAATCAACCACCCCCCCCAAAAAAAAAGTCACATTTTACGATGTGCATGGTAGACAACAATAACAGTACCACTAACTTTTCTTCTTTTTCCACACCACATTGGCAACACTGATCTAAACCACATTCACTGATCTAAACCACATATCACAGTACACACCACGCATTGTTTGTGTTTTGGTTTTTCTTACTAGTCCTATGTTGACATCTTAAGAGCACTTTCGTGAACTGTGTTCACGAGATAGAAATAGGGCTCTGTTTACTGGAAGAAAACTTGACTATTGTGTCTTAGATAGTCACACTGACTAAACATAATGCTTCATTAATAAAATATAATTTAGTCACAGTAAACAGAGAACTTCCCACTTTATAGAAAGTGGTTTTCACTTTATAGAAAGTGGTTTTACGTTTGCAATGAAGGGGAGATAATATGTATAGTTGTGAACATATTTGTTTTAATTAATTATTGTGTCAAAACAAAGTTGAGAAATCTATTCCTGATGTACTTTCACTTTAAATTTGCATTTACCGATTAGTATGTTGTTTTTTTTTAAATGTATGCATATGTCTAAAATATTTTAAAAAATTATTATGAAACTCTCACACTTAGGCTGACACATTAAGTGTTTCCTATATACAAAAACGAGAAATTTGGATGAGATCCCCTTGTTCTATCAATTTTTTTAAAATCATAGGGTTACTGTTTCATTGTTACAGTTACTCTTACTGTAATTACTGTTACTCATTGGAGCACCTGCCATCTGATGTTAAAATGGTGCCAAGATACTTGACTTTATCCCCATGATTTAATGTTGAATCATAGATAGTATATATCTTCCTTCATTAGACAAAGGCGTTGGATTTACATCAGCCATGTTCTCAGAATGAACAGCCTAAAAATTCCCCAGCAGTCACTATATTGGGTGCCACCTAGAGTAAGAAGAGGGAGACCTAGAGAAACTCTACGAAGAACCATTAATAGAGAAGGCATGTCAATGAACCTAAACAACACGCAACAATTGAAAGACCTGGCAACACAGACAGAAATGGAAAGCTATGGTTTCTGCCCTATGCGCCGCCTATGGCCCTGGAGGAACATAACATAACATAGATAGTAATGCTGTATTCTGGCGGTGTGTATTTCTTGAAACAGCCATTACTTCTAGTTTCTTCTTGTTTAGACTGAGAGCTTTGCTTTCACTTTTTTGTACTACCATGTCTAACAAACTTTAAATTTCTTTTTCTCCCCCTGCAATCAGACCTGTATCGTCAGCATATGTTAGATTATTCAGATTTTGTAACCTCCAACTGCTATTCCTAGCATGCTTTCTAAGTTTCATATAATATCCTCTGTATACAGGAAGAAAAGATCTGGTAATATTACACATCCTTGTCTGATGCCCATCTCTATCTTTTGAAATTCTCCTACATTGCCGTCAACACTCGACACAGCTGTTTGTTTCCAATACATGTTTCTTACTATCTTTAGATCTTTTCCATCAACATAGCTGTCATCTTATTTTTACATATAGTCATATGTAGTAGAATTTATATGCGTATTCTTATACAACTTCTGATTTATGAAACAACAGAGAATGAACAACGTAAAAACAAACTCAATGAACTGCTTTTCGCTGACGATAAAAACATCATGTATGATGACGAAGAAAAACTGCAAACTCATATCAACTCACTATCAAGAATATGCAATAAATACAACATTCGGATCAACCGACAAAAGGCAGAAACTATGCAAATAACGATATTAACAGACAAAAAGCAGAAACTGTGCAAATAACGAGATCAACAGAGCATTTAAACATTCAAATAGAGAAAACAAAAATAATACAAGTCAAAGAGTTCAAGTACCTACGAAGTATCTTTACAGAAGACGGATGAGTCAATTGAGAGATAGAAACAAGATGTAAAAAAGGCAAATACTGGGATATACCAGATGTCACTTTTGCTATAACACCCAAAAAACAACACGGAAGTAAAGAAACACATAAGTAAGAGCATCGTTCTGCCAACACTATGATACCAATGTCAGACTTGGCAATTAACACCTACACATAAATAAGAGCATCTTTGTACCAACACTATGCTACCAATGTCAGACTTGGTAACTAACACCTACACATAAGAGAAAGATCGAAACATGCGAAATGTCTAAGTAAGACTATTTGAGTCACCAGATTCGACAAGGTGCGCAATTAGACAATCAGACGGATACTAAGTATAACATAGTGCATCAAGTATATAGAGAAACAACCGATAAAATTGTTTTGACGTCTTATGAGGATGAACGGTCCCATAAGAGCATATAACAAGATTTAAATAATGATACAAAGCTAAGGGCAGACCTAGGAAAAGATAGATAGACAACATCAAGACCATCCTGAATAAACATGACTACACTACAACCATAGCAACATACCTGGCTCTGGAACACAGACTACATCTTCTATACAAACCTCTACCTTCAGCGGCAAGTGTGGACGTTACGACAATAGACAATTCTTATAAAAACGTCCGCATTAGTAATAATTACTGAAATTTAAACCCCCTCCCTCCATTGTCCAAACTATTTTATATCTGTTGTTTCTATATATATTCTATGCATGGTGTTATATATATTATCTTTCTGATGTTCTCATTGCGCATTTTGTTGAGTCTGGTGATTCCAATGACCTTCTTCAGACATTTCATTTTGCAAGTTTTGATCTTAAATACATCAAAAATCCTGTACACCATTCAACATAACTGCAGAATGTTCAGAGTGCTCAATAATTACATACTTGGGTTATACATTGTTCACTTTCTCCACCTTGGATTCACTAGACATTTGGGGTGCAAAGGGAACGCATTGCACTAGGCGGACCCAGGGTTAGCAGATAACCAAGACCCCAAATGTACCTCCTCGCGGTGCACCCTGGAAACAGAAATACAGCAGCTCGAGCTGATTCTGGCCAAATAATTTGGGGATCGTGTCCGAGAATGTGGAGGCAGCAGATGGAAAGAGATTTGACTGCATAAGAGACAGACACTATCTCCGACACCACCAGCATCACCACATATAGCGACACTGTCGACATACAGTGAAGCTAGTCAGTTCAGCCCGAACTGCAAATAGAAAGTGAAAAGAACTGCGTGAACTGCAAATAGAAAGTGAAAAGTTTCTAGGAAAGGGGAACTACAAGCTCCGTCAGCTCGAGACGAGCTTGTAGTTACCTGTGCTCCTTACAGGCGGAGACCCAGACCCATTCTTGAATGGATGTTAGAATTGTCGTTCGGAAAAGCAAGAAGACCTAACCCAACTCTAATGTCGAGCCTTCCTAAACCAGAAATATGCTCGCGAAGAGAAAGGGTTCCGTACCCGATGGGCTTAGGCAAGAAAGGGACAACGATAGTAGTCCTGGCCCAACTCTACTGTCAGGTTTTCCTACACCAAAACTACACTGGCAGAGAGAAAGGGTTCAGTACCTGATGGGCTCAGGCGATATTGGGACAAGGTCGCTCAGATCGAGAACGTCTTGCTCTCAAACGCGTGGTGTGAGACTCGAACTTGGACAAGGTGTACACGATGTCGGTGAATGACACCTCGGCTAAGAAGGCGAAAGAGCCAGGGTCCAACTCTTCTGTTGAGTTCTTCCCCTTAAGGAGCCAGGCTCACGGATGAGAAACCGTTCAGTACCCGATGGGCACAGGCACAATACGTCCAATTACACGAGGCAAGTTCATAGACAGTGGAACAACTCGTACGAGTCAGACGAGAGCAAAAATCGTCTTGGCGAAGAGTCACCACATACACGCGTGCCTGGAGACAGATATGGAGGCTGTCACAGGCTAGGGTAGCCCACCCGAATTGTCAAGGCATGCCAAAATCGGATATGCTAGGCCTACACGGCGCATAACTGTGGCACAACGTAATCACGCTCCCGGCGGAAATCGCACGGATATCCGTGCTGGTTAAAATGGAGCGAACGCAAAACAAACAAACAAACAAACTAGACATTTATGGATCACATTTATGGATTTAGAAGAAACAAACAAGTTTCATCTGACATTGGACTATTTAACAATCTCAAAAGCATTAATCTATTGTTTCTTTTGAACCCTGTGCTCGCTTTTATTGCGGCGTTCTTTGCCAGAGAAACTTCTACCATTTATTCATTTTAACACAGGTGGAAGAGTTGTAAGGAATATCATTGCACACATGTGGGAGAGTTGTAAGGAATATAATTTTAACAGTGTGTTGTCTAGTATTATTATGTATAAGGGTTAGTCATGGTCGCTGTAAGTTATTGAGTAATGGATGATACGTTTGGGTTTTCTGTAACGTGATACACATGACAAATTATCACTTTCATTTATTCCAAAGACAGTAAGTGAGAAAAGGAAGCGTGGATGTTAGAGTGTGAGGTCTATGGCACCATCTTTGTCCTTAGGTAGTATGCTAGTCATGTTAAGCACCTACGACTCAAAGTACACAGATTGAGTAAACTGTAGATTATAGGGACATCATATATATTGTTAGTTTCTTTGACATTCCTACAATACGAAAGTTATAAATATATTTCTGAATATATAATACATTCACTGTTTACCAAAATAATCACCATTCTTCAGTTTTTCTTTTAAAAAAATAAAGAAAGTTTCTTATGGCGAGGTATGCGCCTTTCAGCCACAAAAAAAGGTTATGTTTCAGATCATCCAGTCACCATGATTCCAATATTAAGATTGTGATGACAAAAACGTATTGAATATATAACTCGGCGGTTATGGTTTTGCAGCACTCCCTGAAATACATACTCTCGAATTCATGGTGGCTGGATTACCCAAGGGTGGCTCTATTATTATTTTATGGTAAAAAAAAACTATTATATAACCAAATTGGTGCCCGTGTGTTGCCAGAAGACAGAAAGGGGAGGGGGGTAAAGAATTGCAACATTATTACCCGCCAATTATGTTGTAAGAGGGTAGTAAGCAGGTCTTGGGCTCGCGTTGGTTGTTTCATCCCCAAAAAGGTCAAAGTAGTAGGATGTGTCAGACCGAAAAGCGCAGATATCGCAGCTAAGATATAAGCTATGACACAATGCACTTCGTTCTCCGAACTACATAATACTAATATTCAGGAGTCTGAGAACGAACGCAGAAGAAGAGGAGAGAAATTGGACCATGTACGCGTTTGAAAGAAGTGCGCCTCACCATAAGGTTACTTTAAATAAAATTAATTATAATAATAACATAGTTTGTAGTACAAACAAGAGTTAGGTAATAACGAAACATGAGGATGACAAAACAGAGGTTTATTACATAAACATATTGTGATCAAAAGTATTCCTTGATCACACACACACACACACACACGCACGCACGCATATATATATATATATATATATATATATATATATATATATATATATATATATATATATATATATATATGTGTGTGTGTGTGTGTGTGTATGTGTGCGTGTGTGCGTGCGTGCGTGCGTGCGTGCGTGTGTGTGTATGATGACCATTTTTACATTCACATTTGAAAATTCAATTGGAATTATGACCATGTCTAATAGTTCGTAGATGAGCCCTATTCGAGCTGTAAATATCCGTGCACAGTACGAACATGGAATTACCACTGTAGACGGATTTTGATATATCCGTGACTTTCTAGTTACTCTCGGCTGTTAGGCTGCAACATTTCTCTTCTCCTCTTTTCACAAGATGATGCGCTTTTTTTTTTACTGTAGAGCGCCATATATATACATACATACATACATACATTAAGTGGTTTTTTTCTAGGAAAAAAGAAGGGTATACGGCAGATTTCTAGTTAAGATGTTGAAAAGAATATGATATGTAATATGTCACTGTGATTAGAAGCGCTGAAGAGAGTTTCATGGCTAGGCCTATATCAATCAATCAATAAACCGTAACCCTTCACGGACGTAGGGGTGTCACATTGGTTTTAGCACACAGAGTCCTCCAGCGAATTATATCCTCAGCGATGCGGATGAGTGTGGAAATATATTGTCCTGTCCATTCCTTGATGTTGCCTTTCCATGCCTTTATTTTCCCTCCTCTGCCTCCCCCCCCCCCCTTTCGTTATTTCCCTGTAGTAGGCCTATTGTTTTTGACAAGGAATCATGTCTGCATACATGCCAGAACCATGCTAGTTTTCGTCGTTTCACTATTGAAAGAAATGGTTCCTGAACTCCTGCACACATCTCTACTTTATTTCTTACGTACACATTGGTCCTATGTTCCCTATAGGAAATTCGTAGAATTTGTTTGTAGCATTTGTACTCGAAAACTTGTAATCTTCTCAGGCCTATATAGTATATAGGGACCTACCACTGACTAAAATATTTATGCTAAGTTTGGCAATAAATAAACAGGATAGTGGGAAAATTAGAGGCAACAGTGATGTGGTTATATAGAGGAAAGTGTTGACAAGACATAGAGGATTTATTTAATTGTAGTTGGATTATCCCATATGTATTCCGTCCTTCTCAACAAAGCGATACGCGCCAGCCGAGAGTATCATTCATAGCACGTAATTATGCAGTTTTAAGCTAAAATTGCTATAATTCATAGGTAGGTAGGTTAATGAGTTTGCCTCTCTTTTGGAGAGGCGTGCCCTTTCAACCAGCAGACAAAGTCCAATTAGGCTATATCAGGACACGGACACAAGCTATAATTCACGGGGGATTTCCGCCATCTTTGTTAGCATATTCTTCCCCGTGTCCTTGAGTGATGGGCGTGCCGAGGGGGTTGCGTCGCACCGGTCATCAAAATGCCCCTCAAAATAATGAAATCCTTGAAATGGGATTTAAGTGCCTTTGCCATGCCAAAGTTGATGCCCCGCAACCAGTGGCGTAACGAGAGGGGGGGGGGGGCGGAGGTGCGGACCGCTCCTGGCAGCACCATCGGGAGGGCAGAAAATGTATTTTCTTCCAGGCTTTCACAATCACTGCCATATTTTTTTAATGTAACAAGGGCGGAAAATTATGATTCCGCGCCGGGCGCCATTGACCCACGCTAAGCCACTGCTTGAGTGTATCCGCCATTACACTTCTGCTGACAGTACCGGTCCTATGCTGGTTGACCATCATTCTTCTTCTCCCTCCAAAATGTTCACTTCTAGCAACACGACATTTCAATCCCTGATCTTTAATCCTAGCCATTGAAAAGGAATCATTATCCACATGAGTCTCACTCTCGCGTGTTATATCTCTTAAGGATTTCTTCTTCTTCAGCGTTCATTCTCAAACTCCTGCTGGATCTCCCTTGTAGCAGGACCATTGTCCTACTAGATTCTTAAGGAGTTCAAAATATCAGCGCGATCCATTGCCCCATCGCCCTGTGCCACAATCGCGCACGATGCCAGTTGAGCCGCTCTTTCATTGCCTCAAACGCCCACATGTCCCGGCACGAAAATAAATGTAACCGCTTTCAAGCTCGCCTTTCTCAAGACCTCAATCCAGTGTTCGCGAACGAGACCCACTTGTACCTTCTTAATCATACTCATAGAGTCTGGCGGTTTAAAGGTCTATATCACCCCCCCCCCCCCCCCTTAAAAATTATAAATGATAGGCCTAATCATTATGTATTATATGGTGTTTGTACTGCATATAGCACAGATTCAACGCAGCTAAGGCGACACATCTGGCCTGGATAGACAAATAAAGCTCCCAATCACCACCCCTACGATTAACGGCAAGTGTGGATATTCTGACCATCCTTACTTGGGGATAAACAATAGACTGTATATAGCGAATTTTGCTAAGCGTGCATAATAATATTGTGTCATCATCATCAAGTGCCGTCTCCGCAACGAAGGTTGGCTGCAACGTATCTCCAACATCTCCTGTCTATTGTCTTGGTGGTGCACTCTGCTAGACTGTAGCCTGTCCATCGTGTAATGTTACTCTCCCACTTGTATCTCTGCCTACCTCTTGCTCGCTTCCCTTTGACTTTACCCTCAAGTAAGGTCTTCAATAGGGTGTCATGTCTTTTAATGTGTCCAAAGTATTTTATTTGCCTGATCTTTATTTCTCTTAGTAGTTCTTTCTTCATATTAAGTGTCTTTAGCACCTCTTTATTTGTTTTCTTCTCTTTCCATGATGTTCTCCCTATTCTTCTATATACCCACATCTCAAAGGCATCAATTTTGTCTTCTAATTGTTTATTTAGTGTCCAAGTTTCTGAGCCATACATTAATATGGAATAGATGTAGCATTTTATAATTCTAATTTTTAACTATTTTGTAATTTGTTTAGATATTAATAATTTCCTCATGCCATTGAAGGTACTTTTAGCCATTCCTATTTTCCTTTTAACTTCTGTTTCACATCTGCCATCATTTGTGACTATGTGTCCAAGATATTGATACTGTTTTACTTGTTGTAGTTTCTCTCCCTGTATGTTTATGTTTATCTCCTGTTCTTCTGTGTCTTTGCTGATTATCATGGTTTTTGTTTTTTGAATGTGTATATCCAGTCCATATTCATTACTTGATTTATTGACTTGATCTATTAGTCTTTGTAGTTCATGTTCACTTTCTGCCAAAATAACAGTGTCATCTGCATATCTAATGTTGTTTATTATTTTCCCATTGATCTTAAGTCCTGGTATTTCTTCTATATCGTGTATTGTGTATGCCCAGACAAAATTGTTATAATAGGATTCAACTATACCTCTATATGATGATACATTTGATGACCTAGTTGTGATTATTCGCTGCGCGGAGGAGGGTTACCCCACCCCTTTAGCTAAAGTTCCTAGTACTAAAAATTTTGTTCTCATTTGCTAAGCGATATTTAAAAACCAAACCCCTCTCCCCATCTACGGACAACCCCCTCCCCATTTCACGTCTGCGTGTTGTGTTCTCGAGGGGGCGATATGACCAACATTGAGAACTACTGATATACGCAGTTACGTCAGTACATGATGTACTGAGAAATAGAGGAATGCACTACGCCTACTGTTACTAGGCCTATATGTTAATTTGTTTAATTAGTTCGTCTTTGTATCATCATGCTGGCGCTCCGGACTAGTCCATGGGTACTCCGATCACATATTCAGTATATCCGTCAGCATGTGGAAGCTGACTATTCCGATACTCTGATTGTTGTAGGACCGTAAATATCACTACTTTGAAAAAAGGTTTACCTAAAAAATCTTGATGAATCCAAGAGCATGAGAGATGCAACAACATAAGTCTGAAAGTGTTGTAATTACTGCATGTTTTGAATGGCTACTATTATTAATACAATGGATGTGTTTGAGCTTTCTCAAAAACATGATAGCGGACACACTCAATTAGAGACGCGTTGTAGGCAATTGTCAATGGTCTGACAGTAGGGACAGGAAACTTTTCATTATTTGTTAAATGTTTTTGAACAATGATTTTAACATATAAGTTGAAGTAACGTGTCGATTAAATTGTAATATTTATCATAAAACCTGTTTTAGAATGTCAAAACATGGGTTTTAATATTTATCATAAAACCTGTTTTAGAATGTCAGAACATGGATTTTAATATTAGAAATTTAGTCAAAAGGTGGATATCACCCGACCCCCTCATTTTTTTTTTAAATTAACGATCTTTTCACACAAAAAGCTTATCTAATATCTCTGAAAAAGAGAATTACACACAAAGACGGGAGAATTGATTGTTTTCCCGTAAACCTTCTCCTTTACCGAGGGCAATTATATTTATGATACCTGTGCTTTTAGATTAGGCTGCGAGGTTAAGTCGAACAGTATAGGACAGTCTATAGTATGCTTTTTTACATACGTACCTATACTGTTAGTAACAAAAAATCACAGTACGATAAAACAAACATTATATATTAGGCCCTATATTAGTGTGTGTGTCATCGATAAAAATCGATATTAGTTTTGTGATCCCTTCCCTGTTATTGCTTACAGAAAATGTCTAAAACAGTAGTGCTTCCAGTGCTGCTATACGATGGTATAACATGAACTGTGTACATACGACAAGTGAGGAAACTCAGTCACTTTCATAAAACTTGTCTCAGAAATGTTATGAGCATCAGATGGCAAGACAAGATTCCGAATACAACTGTCTTTGACAGATCTTCGTCGGAGATATGAGATACTGAAGCCATTAAAATTAGCAGGGTATCGAGGAACATTGGATTTCGAGCAAGTCTCGCCAGGTCAATGATAGACCGGACAAAGGAGACTTGGCTGTTTAAACTTGTAGTGAAAAGAGAATTGAACTATCTCATAACATTGGGACTACCGCATTGCACTAAAAGGATTTTAAACGGCTGAAGTTACTATAAAATAGAATCTGAGTTTAAGCTGTCGATATAATATTCTTAGACGAGGTCCACATATAGTAGGCGTTAGGAATAAAGGAAGTTGTAGATACAATGTTAGTAACTAATATAAATAAATCACAATAAGAAATGTTCTTGATATTGTGTATTGGGCCTATTTCTTTTTTTATTGATGCATATGTTTTATCTTACGATTGCTTGATGTTGAAGACTTATATTGATGTAATAAACGTTTTTATATGTGAAGGAAGAAGACTCAGCGGCAGAGCATAACAGCTCTGTGCCCTCTATAACGATTGCTCGGAGATGGCATTTATTGGCATTCGGTCAAAGGGCATGAGCCCATGGACCGCTGGATCAGCAACCAACCAACCAGCATACCGTGCTGAGAGTATCATTAGCAGCTAGAAAAATTAACGAGGATGTGCTGAAAGTCTCAAATTAGACAAGGTGTTTGCTTAATAATATCTGAAAAGGTAATCTTCATGTTTTAGTAACGTTATGGGACAATGATACCAGAACATGGGTACAACTGACAAGATAAATCAAGGATGACTAGAGAAATATTTGATAGTCTGATATCGTGGCGTAGCAAATAATCAAAGATGATAGTGAAAAAAATAGTGGAAATAGTGTTGCGGAGATCCATGATAGCTTACTTCAGCCTGCACGGTACCTGATGATGCTGATCTGATAGTAGTTTTTGAATGTCGTGACCCGCCGAAGACGGATGTGTTGGGCCATTGGCGCAAATAAAACTGCAACACAACGCATTTCCATTCTTTGGACTACATCCAACTAGAAATCTTGTAGGATCATTGTCCTGTTACAAGAGAAATCCAGTGGGAATTTGAGAATGAACGCTGAAGAAGAAGAAGAAGAATGTTGTGAGATCATTAGTTTTCATGAGTAATATAGGCCTATTGGCCTATATTTTCCTGGTACCGTAATTGTCCAAATGATAATCTGCAGTATAGAATTGAAGACATCCTCGCAGGATTAATTAGAACTTCATTCATTAGGTTTTTTTTTATTGCCGTGTTTCCGTTGGTCATTATTTATATACTTGGAGTCGCCTTTGCTATTTTAGGCATGCCATTCCAAGTATGTAAATAGTGACCAACCGAAATCTCGACAATAATTTTAAAAAAATAATGCACGAATGCCTAATTAATTATGTGCAGAGGTCTTCTAACGCAGACGGTCATGACGCAGCTCTGTGGCCGGACGTATAAACACTGAACGTATTTATATTGTATAGAAAACCACTAAAGCAAAAAATTTCTGGGTTGATTGCTACGTCTTAAGTGGGATACGCTACCATTAAAAAAAAAATAACTGTAATTGTATTCACATCCTCTTGTTGACACTGTGCAAACACTTGATAAAAATTGTTTAGCATACGCATAGGAACATCTACAAGCTATTCTGCAAAAAGGTTGACAATTTGAATACGCCTTGTTCTGTCATTATTATCCACACAGTATGATTATCTTGGTTCTGTATTCAGTCTATTTACAGACAGCCTGCAGAATCAGTAATGCATTTAGGGCTTTACATGACATCATTAAGTATTCTATGTCAATCTTAACCCGTGAAAACATAACGACCTGGACAAATGTCAAGGAATCTTATCTTCTTATTCTTCTGCGTTCGTTCTCAAACTCCTCCAGATTAGCAGGATGCAGTCAGGATAACGGAATGCGTTGTTTCATGGTTTAGAGCTTTGCTGCCATGCCTGCGCCTTTCGATCTGACACATCCTACTTCAGCATTACTTCTGGATCACTTTGAACCTATATGGGATTGGATAGCCAACTCCACCCCATAACATTCTTATTTGCTTCCTACAACACGCATGAAAGGTAAACAGTGTTGCTACTCTTTACTTCCCTTTCTGGTCCCGGCAACATCCGGACGATGGAGGATTATAACTCTAAACCGACAAATAAATTGTAGTTCTGTTTATAACAAAAATGCGTACCACACAAATGCGGAGAGCAGCATACTGACCAGATCATCTCTAGATGTGTCGTTGGTAAATGGAAAGTGAGGACCAAATACCGTATTCTCCCATACGTCATAATGTCATGTAAAGGGGAAACTTTATAACAAATAAACATCGCAATCGAAAAATAGCCGGCGAGTTAACTTTTTCTTCTGTGTTCGTTTTCACATTCCTGCAGATTACCATGGTGTCGTTCGGAGAATGGAATGCATTGCGCCATATTTCTCATCATGACTGCGATATCTACGCAATTTGGACTTTCACATCCAACTTCATCATGTAGTGAGTTTACTGAGTGCTAAGGTTTGTTATTGATTGTAACATTTATTACAGTACAAAAAAACCGTGTCCAGTGCTGCTTTCTTATACATGATGTTCACTTATGTCCTCTACCTAAGATAAGTGGCGTTCTTGGTATAAGACTACGCCGTTTTCTGTTTACGGAAACTTTCAGCTCGCAACTAATCCGCATTTGTAGCTTGCTTCTTAGTACTCAATATAATTTTCTGATTTTCTGGCTACCTACGGGCTTGCACTATCTGGCTTTTGCTTATGGCGAGAATTTTTATTAGTATGCAATGACAGCACAGAGCCATGGTGTTGATCTTCTGTTAGAAAAACAAGTTGTGGAATATACACCACATATTAAAACAAACTGTCCTATATTTGATCAAAATCGGACCAGTTGCATACATAATAGCATGGCCGTAGATATTATTGCCTTAAGAGGATTTTACTTAAAATAAATTTGTTTAATGTCATTCGTCCGTTTTCGTTTGTAAATTTCCCTTTTTAAACGAGAAATTGAAGACCTTTTTCGTGAAAATTTGCTAAGGAGCGGATTTTAGAGACCAAAAGGTCGGTACTAAAAGTACTAAAAGTCAGGTTCGAATTACTAAAGGATGGGGGGGGGGGGGTTTGGACCCTTCCCCCTTCCTTATCTGCGGGCATGCGTAGTATAGTGTATTTGAGCGAAGAAGAATGTAGAAGATAATTTAAGTACTTCTAATATATTTTGAATGATGATTAGTTATGATGATTACCATAAATCTCGGGTGTCGCCGCAGTTAACAAACTGAGAAGAACCTGTGCTTTTGTCAGACCGGCTATGTGCTGTCAAGAGCTACATTTTCACAGATAAAGGGATTATTCTATCATTATAACTCTCGCAAATCATCATTGTGTTTCCAGTATTCACTAACAAAAATATAAACATTACATTAAAAAAATTACCCTGTGGGTGAGATTGAAACATATCAGCGCTTTTCGATTAGATGCACCCAGTTTTATCTATTCAAATCGCTAGTACCGCCCGTGTGTTGCCGGGGCCCAAAAGGGGAGCAAAGAATAGCAACACTGTTTACCTTCCACGCATGTTGTAAAAGGCGACTAAGGAGGTTATGGGATGGAGTTGGCTGTCCCATCCCATATAGGGTCAGTGACCCAAAGCCTTGCTGAAGTCGGATGTGTCAGGCCGAAAGGCGCAGATATCGCAGCAATGCTGTAAACCATGACACAACGCATTCCGTTCTCCGGACTACATCCTGCTATGCAGGAGTTTGAGAACGAACGCAGAAGAAGAAGAAGAAATCGCTAGTACCAAGTATAGGCTAGTTTTATACGGATGTAAATGTTGGACACTCAATGCAGACACAGAAATAATGATTCAGTCTTTTGAAAACAAGTGCTACAGACGTTTGTTAAGAATTAGCTATATATAACACAATTACAGTAATGCAGTGTTCTTCTTCTTCTGCGTTCGTTCTCAAACTCCTGCGGATTAGCAGGATGTTGTCTAGAGAACGGAATGCATTGTGTCATGGTTTACTAGTAAAGCAGTGGATCCATTGTAACTGTGGCATAGTCCTACTTTGAAATGAAAAAGCTGATCTTCTGGCAAGGAAAGGGGATCATTAGAACAAATAGAAAGTGATAATATATACTATGAACCTAAGACTGTTAACAGCAGAATATAAGAAAAAGTGAAAGCAGATGCCACCAACTGCAGAACCAAATGACACCTACCATCAAATGTAACGCAATGAACAAAGCATCATCTTCAGACTACGAACTGGCTACAACTGACTGAGGAGTCACATGCTCCGAAAGCTGAAAATTGATGAGACTGACCTTTGCAACTGTGGACTGAGCCCAGAGACTGCATAACACATTCTTCATGCATGTCAACTCTACCAAGAAGAGAGGAAGAAAATATGGCCTACTGAGACGGCACTATTTCCAGATCTGAGACGTTCCAAGGATGACATGAGGCTAATCACACAATTCATTGAAACTAGTTATTGGCGCTGTAACCTGATATCTGACTGAAGAACGACGAAGAAGAACGCAATACAAATATATTTGTTTGGCAGCAAATAAACTTGCAAATGATCAAGAAGCACTTTTGGCAGTGGTGAAACGACGTAAACGTGTTTGTTTTGGACATGTAGCGAGATACGACTTGCTTTATAAAAATATTTTACAAGGAGCAGTCGAAGTCATAAGGAAGAGAAAAGTTGTAGAAAATCCTGGATTAATAGCACCAATGAATGGTTTTGGCATATTTTTTCTACATCTTTCCGAATGGCTGAGAGTAGAGTTATTTGGAGAGCATTTTGTGCTGATGTTTCCAGTGTAGCACGCCTACGACCCTAAGGGGTTATATGTTATGTTATGTTATGTTATGTTCCTCCAGGGCCATAGGCGGCGCATAGGGCAGAAAACCATAGCTTTCCATTTCTGTCTTTGTGTTGCCAGGTCTTTCAATTGTTGCGTGTTGTTTAGGTTCATTGACATGCCTTCTCTATTAATAGTTCTTCGTAGTGTTTCTCTAGGTCTCCCTCTTCTTCTTACTCCAGGTGGCACCCAATATAGTGATTGCTGGGGAATTCTTAGGCTGTTCATTCTGAGAACATGGCCGATGTAAGTCCAACGCCTTTGTCTAATGAAGGAAGATATATAGGTTTGTTTGCTTTCCTCTCTTATAGTAGTGTTAGATTTAAAGGGGTTATATGTCTCAGTATTATTATTATCCAATTTCATCACGGTTTATTGAGATTTATTTAACCTACTGGATGGAACAGCCAACCCCACAATGTCCTTAGTCACTTCTTACGATATTCATTGCAGGTTAGTGTTGCTATTTTGTGCTCTCCTTTCGTATCCCAACACAGGATGTCTCGTGAGGATCATATCACCATGACTACGAAGTTATGGAATGTTCGAGACGACTGTTTGGCGTACACATTTGAGCGTACTTGGCAAACAGAAAAAAACGTAATTCATTGGTCTATTCTGTTTGTAATGAGGTTGGGATGTTTTCCTTCAGTTCAGTACTTCTCCAGCCAGTGAGGCGTGACAGTAGTTGTAGTTGGACTTGCAAACCGGCGGTGAACTCGTAATAAATATGTCTATCAAGGTAGATTATTAGTGTAAAATGAGTTGATAAATAAACGATAATTTTGTTAATTTCGTTGTGCATTATGATTGTAGAATTATAAACATTCAATACACAATTGCAATGTAAAGATTAGCTATTTAAAGTAAAAGTCTAATATATTCACTGACATTAATTGATTTTAGTTGTCGTAATTTGGCAATAATTTTTCAATGTCATTCAATTTGAATTAGGCCTACATTATTATTTATTAGGCATATTAATTATATATTAATTGGGGCAAATGCTTACTTGTTTAATTGTCTGGCTTAAATATTTGCTTATATCAATATTACATAATGAATGATATTATATAACTTGGAGGCCAAAAGGCAGCCTATAGTTATAGTAGGTCTCCATTGATTGTGATCTTTGACCCGCCTTTGTTTTACTTTCGAGGTAGGCCTATTACTTAACTGTTGCCGTGTTAGATAAGTGAGGAAAAAGTATAGATTGTGGGGGGGGGGGGTAAAATGATTATAATTAGTTTATAGATGTTTGGGGGAGGGGAAAAGGATTAGAATTAGGTCTGAAGTACATTATCATTATAGTTCTCCGCTGTGACCTTTGCTCTAGTTTCGATGTGTTTTCTGACCTTTGTTGTGTGATTTGGCAAGCTTAAGGTTAAGTACTAAGAGTATGGTTAAGATTAGAAATAATATTTCTAATATGTGGCACACATCACTCCCTGTATAGCGCGTAGAAATACTGAGCACTCAGTACAAATCAGTGGACTATTTTAAAAATTATGTACATTGAAAAAAAAGAAACAGATTAGGCCTATGCATAAATTCGCCTGTGTCTAGATTTGAACTCATGTGATTGTCAAGATGTGATGTCACGGCAGCCATTAAATTTCATTGGTTTTACACGGAAATCCATGGCGTCAACTAGTTAAAAATGTAAACAGTCTGCTATTTATAGCACTGTGAAGAGTTGATCCGTAGTTTTACCACATTTTTAACTAGCCGACGTCATGGTGTCCGTGTAACTTCAATGAAATTAATGGCTGCCGTGATGTCACATTCGGACAATCACTGAGTTCAACTCTAGACACAGATGTACTTATGCATAATCTGTTTCTTTTGCAATTTACATATTTAAAAAAAAATTTCCTATGATTTGCACTGAGCGATCATTATTTCTGCGAGCTACACACGGGGCGAGGTGTGTGCACACATTAGAAATATTATTTCTAATCATAACCATACTCTAAGTACTTAAGCTTGCCAAATCACACAACAAAGGTTAGGTAATAACTCAAAACTAAAGCAAAGGACACAACTAAGAATTAAAAGCAACTTGCACCGAATTAATAAGTAATTATCTAAGAATTCTCATCTAAGGCGTGAGTCTATATGATTGGTTGTTCAAGGGAAATCTGTGATGTAATGTAAACAGTGTGCTATTTATAGCCCAACGGAGGCCTATACTGCATTTTCACCAACCTTAAAATATTTTTTCAACATAAAAATGTTTTTTTTCGTTCAATAATAATAAGGTAGCAAATTCTACTAATCAAACTGCAAAGGTATTTTCTCCTCTATAGTTACAAGATAGCGACTGGAAATTTTCATATTTATTTGGTGCAACTACGGTATAAGTCTTCACTGACATTTGTTCTAGTTTCGAGGTATGACCTAACCTTTGCAGCGTGATTAGTAGAATTTGTATTTAAAATGAAGGTATATTAATTGAAAAGGCATATTAATTTCGTATTAGTATTTACATTAGGGATGGGGGCTAGGATCAGTTATAAATGAAAAAAATAAATTAGTTATCAAAATTATAAGTGTGCTTGATATTGTTTGTGTCGGGAGATGTGATGTCATGGCATCCATTACTTTCGATAATTTCATTGGTGTTACATGGACATCCATGACATCTGGTACTTAACAATGTGTGCTATTTATAGCACAGTGACTGCTATTTATAGCACAGTGAAGACTTATTTCGTAGTTTGACCATTTATTTTTGTGTACATACAAAGTTTAGTCTAATTTCAATAAATTACTGTTGATGTTCTTATACAAAATTATGTTACATTGCTTATAGTTTGTAAATAAAAACTGTATGGAAAAAATAAAATTATTCAGCTACAATTGTGGTAAAAATGTATAAATCTACTCTACTTGATACAGTTTTACATGACCATTAGAATGAGATCTACATCTTTTTCTATTGACAGGCTGGGGATGATCTGCCATCTATAGATTTATTTGAAGGTGCACCTGACAAGAAGGTGAACACTAGCGAATTTACCAAAGGCAAAGTAGTTCTTTTTGGTGTTCCTGGTGCCTTTACACCGACATGCTCAAATGTGAGTCATATTTTTGTCTATTAACCTTTAACACACTCACTTAGAATTTTAAAATATTTCCCGTCGTACCACTGGGTTCTTTTTGTAATTTTTGGTGTTCTGTTTGAAATGTAAAAACTTTTTTGTTATTATAGATGTCAAAATAATGTTTGCACATTTAAATAACGAATTGCATACTGCAATATGTGTCTAATTTATTTTTGTTGTTGCTTGTCATGCGAGAGGAATGACTAAATAAAACATATAACTTACCTTGTCCAAAAATAGTTCTATAATCATAAACCTAATGTCAATAAATATCCATCAATACATTTGTTCCATGTCTGTTCAATGTCATATAATGACAAAATCAACTTGTTACTATATCTACTTTGTAATAACATTATTTCCAAAAATTCCTTACTATCGAAATCACAATCCACAATGATTTTACATCAAATATACATATTGATGACCATTGTAGCCCGCCATGGATTCTGAACTGGATGTTTCTTGATTTTGACTTTTTTTTCCAGCCGTCCTAATTGAATGCAGTTTCAGCAGAACGGAAGTGTCGTTTTCCTACCAGAGGTCTCGCACAGTACTGGTCACATGACATTTCCTTCATATGATTAAAAATGTGTTTAATGGAGAGACATCATGAAGTGCAATTGAGTGCGAACCACACCGTTGCCAACAAAACCATTACAAATATTCTCATTTTTCTCATGAAGAACGAAAGATCACATAAATCTACTCAATGAAAGGTGCCTTAATCACAACATGAAGATCAGCACAGAAAAAACAGAAGTAATGTCTATAGGCACAAAAGACAATACAATCAAAATGAAGATAAATGATCAACTACTGAAACAAGTGCAGGAATTTAAATAGCTTGGAAGAATTATACAAATGATGAAAGAATGGACAGAGAGCTCAAGGCAAGAATTCAAATAGCCAAATATGTAAATTATGAACTTGCATCAATTTTGAAACACATATCTATCCCAATGGAAACCAAAAGGCAAAAAATAAATTCAATATTCAATTCAACTTTGTGTTATCAATGTCAGACATGGAGACTAACTACAGAACACGAGAGAAAGCTTACTACGTGTGAAATGAGATGTCTAAGAAAAGTACAAATAAAATAAGAAGATATCATGTGAGAAATGAGGAGATTACAAGAACTGTTGGAACAACATCAGTGGTCAAATATATTTTAAAACAAAGACTGAAGTGGTTCGGCCACATAATGAGAATGAACCCTTATTGGCCAGTGGCAAAAGCATACAACATGAAAATGGAAACACCAAGATACAGAGGAAGACCAAGAAGAAGGTGAATTGAAAGACCTACCACATTCTGACACAGTACAGTATTACTGCATATCATGCGACCAAACATGCCATAGCCTGAAAACTAATTGTCATTCAATCCTGCAACTCCTCACAGCAAAAGCAGACAAAAGACGATAGATAGATAGATATGATAATATGGGCCAGTACTTTTAAATCAGCCTGTCATGCCAGTACCAATGGCATGGCAGGCTGTATTTTTCCACTCCTGCACTAGGTAAAACAGTCCTTCACAAGATATAATTATACACATTCCTTTAGAGCTATATGGAGAGAATGGAATAAACAAGGATATCTAAGAATAAAAAAGATACGATTAAAGTTTAATATATATTAGGAACAAATTTGTCCAGAAATATGGATCCCGCTACTTTAACAAAACTTTTACAGACATGTGAATTTTTGAGAAAAAAATATATATGGTAAAAATAAAAGGTATGAGGATATAGTGCACAGGAAAATAATAGTAGGAGACAGTGAACACTACATTGTAATGTATATTACATTGGATATATTACAAGGACTGTTCTTATTCATTTTGCGTTTGTTGGAAGGAGAGGGGCCAGGTGTGGGAATGCGTGTAGATGATTATGTGTTTGTTGGGAGGAGGAAAGGCATGTTTCATTCTGTTCGGAAGGGAATTTTTGGTGAGGGGGAGAATGTGCGTTTTTCTGCTGGGAAGAAAGGGTGGTGATGTGTGTATTTTGTATTATCATTTCAAATATAATCCCCGATGATCCAGATGTAATTCAGGTCCCAGGAAAGTCATCACAATTTTATGTGTGCATCTAAAATATCACATCATCATGCATAATTGTTTCTCGAGGACAATGTTGATGTTTTCATCTTTGATCTGGTAATAACCAGTCTTGCAGATTGATGTGCAAGGCTTCATGTATTGATGGACTTAAACTTCATGTGATCATGGCTATACCCTTCGTACTGTGTACTGAAATATCTTTAATGCTGATTTCCTTAATGATGTTTCCAAGGTATCACTTGTTGGCATGCAATGTGCGCTGCTAATTTTAGATCTGCCAGTTTGATTGAATGATGCAGTTTTTCTTTGATGATAAACAGAAAGTATACTTCTTGAGTTAAGAGTGTGGTGCAGCATTTAGATGATGTTTCTCAGTAGCACATGTGCAATAAGATTACTGTGATTTTCTAGGCAATATAAATACATTCAGTAGGTTGCCATTGCTTTCTGAACGGTCCGGATGCACAATTGCCTGTGGTGAGGATCGAACTCGGTACCTTTGCCGTCACAGACGCGCTCTGTACCACTTCGCCACAGAGCCGGACTAGTATAATATAAGGAAAATAGTATAATACAATAAATTGGGAGACAGGGTTGCCAGATATTAGACATTGATTATAATCAAATTTCAGGTAACATTTTGCCAAAACTAAAAAAATTACCTAAATATTTCATTGCCAGTGGCAGTTTATAATGCAAAATTTTAGAAATTTGGCAGAAAATCACTAATATCTGACTTCCCTGCTGTGAGATAGATTGTAAATGTTGAGGTGTTATTTCAAAGTGATTACACTCTTTCCTACAGTAAATTTGTTTTTCTATGCTTGTGAAGTGGTCTGTGAACCAATTATAAATCCTAGTATCTGAACAGAAATATTGTGTAAACAAACTACAGAAACAAATCCTCAAAATGTTAAAAGTCATGTAAACCTGGAGAGGTTTACCTTTCAGCTGTATACCTTTGTTTTCACTTCCGTGTTCATAATCCCTGCAGCATGTTATGTATCTGGTCTGTGAAGATTAACGTTACACCGGATTAGGGTTATTTTGGGAATCTGCATAGTCCCATGACATGAAGCTTAGTGAAGTGCACACCAGTAGACATTGTTAAATTTCTAGTACAGTGGATTACTATGTTGCTCACATGAGGACGTTAAAATTGGCTAGTGCAGTGTTTAAAGGTGTTTAGTTGACTTTTTTTGTTTTGTTATTTTTCAAACTCCCACTGTATCTGGACAATAGCTCTACTAGATTTCCAGTAGAATATATTACAATGAGTGGAAATACATCCAATTGCTTTGTTTCTGTTTTTATTTTTATGATTGGCCTGACACTTCCAACTTCAGTGTGGTAACTAATACATTCATTGCTTTTTACCACTGAATGGTGAACATCTGTAGCCATATCGCTGGTAGGCCAACTATACAAGAGAACTGGTTTCCTTCTTCTTCTGCATTCAGGAATATTTTGGTCTCGCTAGATTGTCAGGCCAGTTGCTAGGACGAAGATCATTCTCCAGATCAGAGCGGCTGCCCCAAAGTTTTTGCCTCATTTCAGTCCATTGTGGCCATGTCTTGCCTCGCAGTTATTTGTATTCTGGATGGTCTTAGAGTATGTGTTAGGGGTTTGTATGCCTGTTCCGCATGCACATTCATTTGTGTGGGCCACCCTGATCTGGTACAGGTGACTCTGTAGCCTGCAGTGGCCAGTTCTAAGTCGAAAGATGGATGGTATGTTGTTGCCTATGAAGTTGGTGTATGGGGTCTGGTTTTGAGTCAATATCCATACCTTTCTTCCACTGTGATGTAAAAGGTTGTTTTGGCGTCTTTGTATGGCAGAGGATAGCTAAATTGTTTCATTTTACCTCCTGATTTTGCCATCATTCCAAGGATGTCGCCATTGGCGGGTAGCCATTGAAGAGTGATGTTTGAGCTTTTATTTTTATGTTTGTCAATTCTAGTCTAATTTTGTGTGTTGTGTTTTTGTTGCTTTGTAATGTTTCCAATAAGGATCTTCAGTTTATGAATATTACTACATTGGATAGTGTTGGATGATGTGTGGAAATGAGAGTTCTCAAAGCCTGTAGGAGTGCCTCAGATTCTGGTCTGAAGTTTGAGCATGTCTTTCCTGTTGGGAATGCTTTACTGAGGCTCTTTCAAGTAAGAAGAAAAAGTAGGTAGAAGACAGACATGGATGTAGTGTTCACACTGTGTGTGAATGAAACCTCAGATAAGAGGGCATACAGACCCTAGTTCAACTGTACTGTTTGAGTACATACCTATAATGGAAGAGACTCACAGTCAAGATAAGAGCCAGTATCCGAGGACACAGGGCAAGGATATCTAATTAGACAAAACAAATTCACTAAAAGCAGAAAATCTCATGCGAGATAGAAGTTATTGACCCAAGCCTAAATCCCTACTCACTGTCTTCTTGGAAAATGCCCATCAGGAACCTACTTTTCCCTGCAAAGGTCAAGGGTGCAGTGGGTAATAAATCATCACAACGTTGAGCAGATTCTCACTCGCTTTGCCTGGCGACAGACAGGAAGGCTGTCACAAGCTAGGGATGCTCACTTGAATTAAAAGTATGCACAAAAAAACATGTGCTGGGCCAAAAGGTGCAAAATAATGCAGCTCCGCTGTGAAACCATCACAGATGTGCTAGACGTGCCATCATTGAGATGGGGAACAAAGATAGTTGACCCAGAAGTGTGTGCTGTGTTCTTGACAGAACATAATAATCATGGGATACTGGTGCACCGGAATGTCTCCCTTTTGGGACTAAACATGCATCCTCGACGGACACCCCCCCCCCTCCACATTCATGCTCATGAAACAACCGTATGTGACTCCAGGTGTTGCCTCAGTTATACAATTGAGAAGATCCTGTGCTTTTTTCAGAAAGGCATTGGCTGTAGAGAGCTACCTGCTCACAGCTAAAGGGATTATTTCATCATCATAATCTTGCCCACTGTAACATGTTCTCTATATGAGATTGTTAAATTGACCGAAATGTTATATTTACAGATAATGAGAGAGATTAGGAGTACCACATACTTATTGATATAATTGGATCACACTGTTACAGATATCACAATCATCTAAACATAGAAATGAATGGATACTTTATCCAGATGATTCTAGAGATATTTGCACAAAATATTTGCAAAACATTTTACTAGTCCAATATTTGCATAAAATATTGCAAAAAAATTTGGCTTACACGTTACTAGCTAGGCTATAAATCTGTGTACCTAATATATGCACAAAATGTAGTAAAATTATTTTACTAGCCTATCTGAAATAAATGTAAAATTATTTTACTAGCCTATCTGAAATAATGTAAAAATATTTTACTAGCCTATCTGAAATAAATGTAGCAAAACTATTTTACTAGCATATCTGAAATAAATGTGGCAAAAATGTTTTACTACTCTAATATCTGTACAGAACATAAAAAAAATATATTTGTAAAAAATGTTGGCAAAGTATTTTTTACTAGCGTTACATGTTTAGGATTTATTGTGTTCTGTAGATTAGTGATCCTCAACTAGAGACATATAGTCCGCAATTCGGCCACCCACCATACATGTTGTAAGAGATGACTACGGAGTTTAGTTTATAGTTGACTATCTATCCTTTAAGTAAAACTTAACCAACAACCATGCTGAAGTTGGATGTACTAGGCTGAAAGACGCAGATATCGTAGTCATACTGGAAACAGCATGGTACAGCACATTCTGTTTTCTGGACTGTATCCTGTTAATAACCCACAGTAGTTGGAGAAAAAACTTTGATAGTCTAATAAAGTTATGGTTACATGTGCGCGTTTTTTTGATAATTTAATGAGACTAATTTTGACCATGGTCTAATGCAGTTAATTTTGCGCCAAGGTTCCGTTAGTTGATTAGTATTTTAAACTGTCTATGAAATCTTATCTCCACTGACTTCCGGCAAAGATTTTTCCGTAACTTCATCTGTTGATATGTCTCATCAATTTTGTTGTCTCCTGCTGGTTTTAATTCTTTCTCATTTGTCATTCCATCTCATTTTTCATCAAATCAAAATATTTTAGGCCACAATTCCCATATTTTTTTGCTGTAGATATTTTTTAGAAACCAGTCTCTAGTTTTTTTTCAAATTTGATGACTCATTGTCCAATATTCATGATAAAATAAAGGACCACATGTAGTCCTATAGTAAAAAAAAGTATGCGCCCATATGTTGCTGGCCCAAGAGGGGAGCAAAGAATAGCAACACTGTTTACATTCCATACATGTCGTAAGAGGCGATTAAGGAGGTTATGGGGGTGGAGTTCCCTGTCACATCCTGTAAAGGGTCAATGTGACCAAAATATATGCTGAAGTCGGATGTATCAGGCCAAAAAGTACAGATATCACAGCAATGCTGCAAACCATGACGCAATGCATTCTGTTCTCCAGACTACATCTTGCTAATGTGCAGGAGTTTGAGAATGAACGCAGAAGAAAAGTAAAAAAAATGTGTTGCTTAAATATATTTTATTTGTTATCTTTATTTTGTACATCTTAGTAAAAACCTTCTTTAGATGTTGCTGGGCTATTGCTGTATTTCTGTCATGTAGCGGAATTTCTGGTGCCAATATGTGGTCTAAATATTTAAAGAGATTAAATTATTTTATTTTTCTTTATTATTTTACTCTTATGTGTGATATTATGACTGCCAATAATTATTTTCTGTTATTTTGTTATAGATGAATTATATAATTTAATACTATACTGTCAGCGGTAAATCTGTTTGTTTGAAATTGTGACTTATATTTTACAGGACCATGTTCCAGGCTTTTTGAAGTTGGTGGAAACCATTAAGTCAAAGGGGGTAGAGCATGTCGTCTGCATATCCGTCAATGACCCATTTGTGATGGCAGCTTGGGGGAAAAGCCTAGATCCATCTGGCAATGTAAGATATTTATTATTAATCTCTGAACCTCTTATGTTTTTACTATTGTGTTGTTAATGTTGTCTTGTACAGTGGGATACCTCTATAGTGCATATATTTTTAACAAATGTTCTTATTTAACAACACTTTCAAATTCCCCAATTATATTTATTCCTTACTGTCCCCCCCCCCCCCAAAAAAAAATTTATGAATTTATTGAATTTATGTTACTACATATATATTTCATCGTTCCAGGCCAAGTTGATATAAACGTGATTGACTACTGCAGGATCAGTTGCCACATAGTGATGAAATTATGATGTTACATTACACACATACAATCATGTTACTGCAATTGGGGATCTCCCTAGCATAGTGGTTAAGGTGTTCAAGAGGTCATGGGTTCAAATCTGGCTCGTGTCATCTTGTGTACAAGGTGGATTTTTTCGGAGATCTCTGTGGATTATCACTTGAAGCTATGAAGTTACGTGCTATGAGTGATACTCTCGGCAGGCGGGGTGCCGCTTCGTTGAGAGGGATGGAGTACATATGGGAAACCGAATACAGTGAAGTCAATCCTCTACAACTTTTCAACCTTTTTTTTTCATACATTGTAATCTGAGATGAAATTGTTTACAATGTAAATACAGTCAAATCCTGTTATAATAACTTGGAAAATACACCGGAACCACAAAGACTGATAGGTGGTGTTCATGAGGAAAATTTTGGCCTCCTAAACAAGATAAAATATGTGTAATTTGCTATGTACAGTATAAACAATAAATATAATTGGGGATTTAGAAAAGTGTTGTTATAAAATGAAATTTGTTATACAAGGATGCGCTTTAGATACATTCCACTGTATTAATGTATTTGGAGTTTAGAATGCTATGTAATTCCTAATTGAGCAATACCATACTGCACATCTTCTGCAACTTTCTATACATCCAATCTGACATTGGTCATGTATAGAGTTGTTTGTTTTATGGTGTTGTGTGTTCTATACTATTTGTTTTGCGGAGATGCTCCTGTGGGTCAGACTGTTTTGTGAATGGAAATGCTGGGACAGTCTATTTCTATGGTTTAGTATGTAGCTTCACTTTTGAATGGCATCTTTGTCCACTTACTGTATGATATGTGTGGTTCGTGGCCAAGAGGTTAGAACGTTGGTCTCGCATCCATGAGATTCAGAGGAATTTTCTGTCGGAGGGTAAATAAAAAAAACAACTCACCCTGTATATGACAGCAAGAGCGTGCAGCCTTATCACACAGCTACAAAATCCTTCCCTGCAACTCCCTTACAGAGAAACATGCAGTATTTGACAAATTTATGTATTTTTATTTGACAGTTTGTTGATGCATAGATTTAATTGTGCAAAATGCTCAGTTTCAAGTCCTGTGCCATTTGGGCTGGCGTTTTCAAATTTTGGCATTAAAGTAGCATCTTGTGATAAGTGCTCGAAAGGTGGTTTTGTGAGGATCTCCTGCAGATTTGCTTTGTTTTATAAAATAGCGAAGAACATATTGTAACAGAATATATATAGTAGAGTGCCTCCTTAGTGATGTAAGTAGTCTTTACATCTAAATTGGTCACTGCTATCAGACTTCAGTTTGATTAACCTTTAGGCCCCTACGGTCGCAACATTGCGCCTTGCGTGTGCATCCCGTAGTGCCTGTGGTCGCAATCACGCAACATACGATATCACTCAATTCCCGAGTACGTAACTTCACGAAGTTAAAGCTTATATGACGTAGAATTCCCGTAACACGAAGCTAGGAATACGTCACAGTTTAAAGGTCAAATTCCTTTACTCATTACGATTGTAAGAGAGAGAAAGCCGGTTGAATTTGTCAACGCATTTCTAGAGCGACTTTAGCCATTTTCGGCCGTATTTTACTATCAAATTGAGTACCGCGTGGCATGGGTAAGTGATCGTGACTACATGTTCTAATTGTTGTTTTTTGTGTTTAATATGTTGTTATTTGATAAGAATGTGTGTGTATTCATTAAAAAGCACAAAAATAATATGTATCAGGGGTGACACGTGTGTGCATGGACAATAATTACGCTGCGTGTCGGCATAGACCTAGTGTTGACCGGACGGACGTTATATGCAATTTCTTCACGTTTTATTAGTCTTTTTAGTTCATATTATATTAGTTTTGATATAAAACAATACATATACAATAAGTATAGGTATTTATGAGGATTTTATCAATGTTGCCACACATTGCTCATGTATTAGGGTCGTCACGAAGATATATTTGCGATTTTGAAAATGACGTTTTGCGTTTTTCGCCAGAATTTTCAACTTCAAAACGTGCTCACAACTGTCATATCACACATACAACAACAAAAAAAACCGATAATATTCACTATTCACTCCTTTATTTAGATGTGCAAAAATTATTTTGATATCTTTTAAAACAAAAAAGTTATGACGTTTTCAAAACACCCACCATCAATAACGCAAATTTTCCAAAAAATAAGTCAGGCCCTGGGGGAAGTTTTGTAATTTTAAGCCAGGGCTCTAAAGGTTAAGCATGTAGGGATTGAGGATCAATGTGTGATGTTAAACCTGCTACACAAATACAAAAAAAATGAATTTGGCCAAGTCACAGATTCTTGTAAGCTATCTATACACTTAAATATATACAATATGCATGTATGCACACACATTACATCTCAGCATATCACATGTTCATCCATCTATTGATACAGTGGGCGTAGTTCAGTTGCTAATCCACTGGCTTATTAGACAAAGGGTCTGGGTTCCTGTGACAGCACTCTGTATTTGATTGGTTGGTTGTTTGGTTACTGATCCAGCGGTTCATGGGCTCATGCCCTTTGACCTAATGCCATTATATTGCTGGGAAGTCTGAATTTTCGGCCCACTCCTGGACAGAGCCAGAGAATAACTATCACACCTCCAGGAAGGTAGGTTTCAACCTATGCACTGCTCACAGCCACTGTAGCGAAGATAGGGTTCACTGTGCTCATTCCCTGTCACCAATTGACTACTGGTTATGCCAAACTACTCTAATGCTCCAGGCATGCAACCAAATGTTCAAGTCAAAAGGATTGTCACGTCCAGAGTCACTGTGCCCCTATGATGGGTCCCAGCCATAGGAAAAAACAGTGCTGTCAGTTTCCTCCTCCCCAGTGTTGCACAGTACTTCTCCACCACAGAGGGTGCATACATATATATTCAAGTAAACATGAAACACATTTCAACAACAAAACAAAAGCATAATTGTATAGATGACGTGCCATGAAGTTTCTATAAGAAGATAACCTCAATATAATGGCATGTCATCCACTAAGGTTTTCTGTTGCATGGTTGGTTTGTCTAGTGGGCCATTGGTGAGACCCACAGACGTAACCACATGCGTACTGTATTTGATTCAGCTGTACAAATACTAGTAAGGATGCAAAATTCACACAGATGGGGAAAGTAAAAACAACAAAGAAAAACAGAGCCCCTTGCCTCAGAAGGCAATTGAGTTTTTGTACTGTGTTACACAGTATGTAATATATCTCACAGCCCTACAGCATGATATGAACTACCATTACCTGTACATTTCTTTCTTTTGCTCTCTAGATCTGTACACCATCAGACATCTATACATTTTTTATGTTTTCATAGTTTCATTCAATTACATTCTGATAGTATAGTTTTTAGTGCATACAGCTGTAACTCATGCAAGACTATACATTCGTACAATACATAAAGCATTGGTTGAAAAAAAACTACCGGTATTGCTAAAAGTATTTGTAGGCTTTATTTGATAAAAATGTCAGGAAAAATATATATTGAATAGTTAAAGATATATTAGGAAAAATCAATATAAACAACTGGCCTGGGAACTTAGTTGACTACATCAAGATGAGAAAACGTACACAAATTAATAATTTTCCTACCAAGGAATCAGTACATGGCGCAATAAAATGGTGAGAAAGCACTTCTCTCTGTTCTCTTTCTACTATTTGAAATCTAGTGGGATCATTAGCCTGCTACAAGAGAGATCCAGTGGGAGTTTGAGAACGTACACAAAAAATAATAATTTCAACTTTTGTTGAACAGTAATTTAAGTAGAGATTATTATTTTTCCAGTACATTCCTTTTAGTAGAAAATACACCGGAACCACAAAGACTGATAGGTGGTGTTCATGAGGAAAATTTTGGCCTCCTAAACATATTACAAGCTAAAAATGATAATTATAAAATGCTACATGTATTCTGTATTAATGTATGACTCAGAAACATGGACAATGAACAAAAAACTAGAAGACAAAATTGATGCCTTTGAGAAGTAGATATATAAAAGAATAAGGAGAACTTCATGGAAAGAGAAAATGAACACAGAGGTTCTAACAATACTTATTATGATAAATGAAGTATTAAAGAAAATAAAGATCAAGCAAATAAAGTATTTTGAACATATTAAAAGACATGATATCTTGTTGAAGGCTTTACTTGCGGGTAGAGTCATGGGGATGTGAGCAAAAGGTAGGCAGATACAAGTAGGAGAGAAACATCACAAGATGTATAAGTTGCAGTATAGCGGCGTGCACCACCACAGCAGAGATATGTTGGAGGTCTGTTGCAGCCAACCTTCATTGCGGACATGGCACATGGTGATGATGAATTAAGTAGAAATCGTTTTGTTTTTTTAAATCTTGGAATATGACTGCTTCTTGTTAGGGAAAAAAAAATGCAGAACATACTTGCAGCAGTTAAATGTCTGCTTGTAATCAATATTTATGAATGTCACTGAGCAAGGTTGGCAAAGTGTTTGTCAATACAGTAATTGTATTCCTATATTTAGCTTTACCTCATTCATCATCCCTTTATGTTTTCTGTGGGATCTATATGGCTACAGCTGTCGCCAGTTTCTAATTTTGGTTGCTGCTGTCAATTTTGCCAATAAGTCTCTAGTTGCCCTGACAATCTTCTGATAGTGTTGCTGCTGCTAGCTATTCTGTTGTCTTTCTTTCTGTGACTTTCAATGAAGTGTATATAGTTATATTTGCGTTATTTTCTTAAAGGCATTTATTGATCTTCATTGCTTTGTTGTAATTTCCAATTGTATTAGTTGCTGTCTTCTTCTATAAATCTAAGTGATGTGCACTGTGCAGAATGTTGTCATCCAAGTTTTCTATATGTAGGTTTTTATTTAGTTTCTTTCAAGTGTTGATGCTTTTGTTTCCATTGAAGGTATCATTGCCCAAGTCTCAACTATATGTTGCCACTGGGAAAATATGTCAGCTTAATAGTTGTAATTTTAAATTTCTGTTTGTATATCAGTCTTTTGATATTGTAATGTTTACCAAAGGACTCTATGACAGACCTAGCGAGTTGGTAGATGATTTATTCTGTTCATAACAAATAATTAGCTAAAGTAAATTTCATGTGGAGAACATTCCAACATTGGCAGGAAGCGATCGAGTTACCAACAAACACCATACTTCACAATCAAGATACCAGCTTCCAAAATACACCAACTTCAATATAGCACGAAGTAGAACTATCAAATTCACAGTAGGAACATTGAATATATCTGGTTTAGGAAATAAAACAGAAGAGCAATCAACATAATGTAAAAGAGGAAGTATCAGCAAAACAGAAACCATGGCAATAGGAAGGGATACACACAATCTAAATATAATAGTAGAAAATCAAGTCATAAAACAAACAAACACCTTCAAATACTTAGGCGCAACATTCTCTTTAGATGGCAAGATGGACACCGAAATAGACATTCATTGTAACAAAGCAAATCAAATATTGGGACAATTATTCCCTTTATTGCAACATAAAATGCTACCAATGACAACAGAAAACATCTTATCCAAAGTATCTTCATTCCAACTCTGTGCTACCAATGTCAAACATGGTCCTTAACAACAAAACATAAGAGACAACTTGTTAAAACAGAGATGAGATGTCTGAGAAAAGTCATAGGAGTGACCAGAAGACAGAATTAGATACGAGGTCATAAGAGAATAAGTGGGTATTATATCAATTCTACAATACATACAAAATCAACAAATGCAATGGTTTGGTCATTTGGAAAGAATGCAGTGTGATCCATTAGTTTATAAATCATATATGAAGAGAGGAGAAGCAGAAAGAAGAGCCAGGGGTAGACCTAGAGTACGCTGGTTCGACAACATCAAAGAGACATTACACGAACACCAAATTACATTATCTGAAGCTGCCAGAAAAGCGAGAACAAGTACATTGTATCTCTCTTGACACCCATAAAGGGTAAAAGAGGAAGGAAAGAAGTAGAAGGTTTACCAAATCATTCCTGATAGAAAATTAGGACTAACACTCGCCCGTGTGTTGCCAGGGCCCGAAAGGGGAGCAAAGAATAGCAACACTAGTTACCTTCCACGCATGTCATAAAAGGCGACTAAGGAGGTTATGGGATGGAGCTGGCTGTCCCATCCCATATAGGGTCAGTCACCCAAAGCCATGCTGAAGTTGGATGTGTCAGGCCGAAAGGTGCAGATATCACAGCAATGCTGTAAACCATGACACAGCGCATTCCGTTCTTCGGACTACATCCTGCTAATCTGCAGGAGTTTGAGAACGAATGCAGAAGAATTAGGACTAATACAGCATTCCCCACTCGGTCCAGTAGTTTGAAAAGTTACAAAATACATTCAGATAAATATTTGTTGCCACAAATATGTGTCAGTAATGGAAGTGATGAGGAGACATGGTTGAATTACTGAGAAAGGTCATAGATACACTACACAATGATGAAGAGGATTTTGATAATGATAATATGCATGTTCAGAGAATGATAGAAATGGGAATGGTCAGGGGATAGGAGAAAAGATCTACCTTTCTGGAAAGACCACAAGACCAACAACTGATTGGGATACTGAGCTTATATACTTTTAGATGGCTAATGGAATGGCAAGCAGAGATTTTATGGGAATGCCCCATGTGCAGTGATGATGGTTCCTAATCAAGAATCAAGTTTGTGTCAGTATTGATTACGCTACTTCAAATGTTTAGTAAGAGCTTAACTATTGAGCTGATATCTTTCCTCTTTCTGTTAACTAAATAACTTTTTCGTTTTAGTTGATATAATAGCACTTATGCGCACCTAGAGAAGAAACAGAGGGATATAAAGGCCCATTTGTCGACACAAGAAACATGATAAACGATAACACACAAACTGATAAATACATGTATACAATATTACCTGTTTGTAGCAATGACCTTCTTTTAGCATAGACATTCACAAGTATACACGGAACATACTTGAATGCAAAAGCCAAATAGACTTTATACATTAAAAAAAAACCAACAGAAGAAAAATAACAAACGTTCAAAAATATAAGCAGCAATCAATTTATTTATTTCAAGGTGTACATTTTTTCATTGCCCATTCTCTCAGAAGATAATGAAGTTTGTAGTGAAGTATTGTATTTTATGTTCAATATTATGTTTTTTTAAAAATATAGATAGTTATCAAAGGCTGTTCCAAGATGTATATCACTATGGTCAGTGTTCTTTCAATAGAAGATGGGACTGAGTAAAGTAGTGTAGTAGTAGTAATCTATATATCAGAACCTGTATATATCTTTCATGTGTATGCTGTGAAGAATGCATCAATATTATATATGTTTTCTGCTGTCCTCTAAGATGCGGGTGTGTAGAATCTATGCTAGAAATTCATGTTTTTCTCTTATCACCACCGCTTCTTCTTCCTTTCACTGTTTCCTGCAAGATTGTTTTAGACTAGAGCTCGTGTCTGGCAACATTCCTGAACCATATCAGCTATCTTCATTTCAATTGTCACTCTAATTTTTCAAAGCACACATCATGCATCCATTCTCAGCACTGACCTGAACATCTTATACATGTGTAAGATGTCACATAATGTCTCATGAAAGTTAGGAACGATTTATTGTCTGTCTAAACATCAATGGCAGAAATCATGATCTGAAATTGAGAGTGAACGCAGTAGAAGTTACCTGTGAACTTATGGTCGTCATTTTGGTTAGGTCATTAGTAGTTTGAGGCTTAAAGAAATTCAGAATACATTCAGCAATTATAAGAACATTTTAAAGATGCTATGGGCACAAATTTAGAAATCAACTATAGTATGATTTGAGAAGTTAGCAAATGTATGTTAGAAAAAGTAATAGCTAGCTCTCATCCAAATGCTAGATTGTATGTTCTTCAATGATGACACTTCACATCCTTTATCCATTTTGAGTTTACCCATTTTATTAATTTAAAAAAAAAAAAAGGATAGTTATACTGTAATTCTGTTGCCAGATGAGAAATACACATATTGCTAATAGTTCTACATTTAAGAAATCAATACAGCGTGACCTCCTAGAAGTGGGTCATGTAATTTTTAAAAATAGACTATTGAAGTGGTGAAGGTTATACACATATTGAGTCATCATTTTTACTGAGTAATATAGAACTAGGATCATATATACTGATAAGTGTTACATAAAAGTAACAACACCAATGATGAGGCACACACAGATTAAAACAAATATTTATAAAAAGAAATAACAGTTTCTGCGTCATTGATTTGATAGCTCCGTTAACAAATCAATATGATTATGTTTTGTGGGATCATGATGAATGTGCATGTTTTTTTGCCAGTTTGGTTGTGAAGAAAAATCACGAGCATTTGGAAAATTACTCACACTTTCTCTTTCCTGCATATCATAACAAAGAGATAAGAGTAATTTAATGTTATTGTGTTAATCCTGTTGTTTTAGAATGGTCTCTAATATTTCATTATAATTTCACTGCCCTACAGAGCACAGGTCTTCAACTAACTTCTTTATATTTTTTTAATCTTTAGATTTTTCTTCAGGTCTTTCTATGTCTTCAGAACAAATCATGTCTACTCTGAAACAAAGATTCTCTGCAATGGACATTCAAAACTTTCTATCTCTTACATTGGGGTACACTTTGGCAAACTTTAATTCATCCATCTCATGATGTTTCACTCACACTTGTATCTTTGTCTTCTTCATGCTTTACATTCTTCCACTTTTCCATCCTATATGGTCTCCAACAAGCTACCATGACTTTTTATATGCTCAAAATATTTATCATTTATTGATAATTGCAACCTTTTCCTTCAATGTTATCTGCTGTAAATAACAGGGTACATGATTAATTTTTGTGACATAATATTTTCTTAGTTTATGCTTCATTTTTAGTCGCTTAAAATTTGTACAAGGTGTGTTCAAATGAAACCTTCCTGTGCTGCATCACTTATGGCAGCTTGCAAGGATTGAGAAGGCATCATCATTAGTGTAATAAGTACATATCAATGAACAAATGAACATGGTCATTCTCTTAATATACTTAGTGTCCTGTGCAGGCTTGTGTGATCATTGATCCATTCAGATTTGACCATTGAACTGTTGCTATAATTTTATCCTTTGTCTTTATACCATTCCTAATCTTTCCCTTTTTCCATGATTCTGTATCAATGTCTGTATAATGCATATAATGTTTGCATACATCTTTGTACCGAAGTACACCCTGAGATCTATTCTCAGACTGTAATTCTTCATAAAGTAGATTCTGTGTTCTTTTTCCATCCTCTTAGTGTGTTCCAACCATCTAAGTCTGTGCAGACTGAGTGTTGAAAATGCTATTTCCTGTTCTTTTAAATACACCAGTCTTTGTGACTGTCCTGCCATCTAACTCCAAGGATTATATGTAGGCACCACATGTGAAAGCTGTTTAGTCATCTCCCCTGATGTATATAGGTTGTTCATCTTTCACTGCCATAGAGTGGGGGTGCAGAGGATACAAGCTTATTAAAACAGGATTTTAGTTTTTATTGTTAATTTTCTGCTGACCCTTTACAATTTAAACAAACCACATTTCAATAAATGAAGTGCCGTGCTAAGTGGTATAGGCGATCATGCTTCTCCATAACTCTCTGTCTCTTTTGTCATTAATAAGTTCAGTTGGTGACTTCTTTTTGTGTCACAGTGACAACCCATTCAAAAATGTGTCTTCCTCTGTCTCTTCTCCCCTTGCTATTTCCGGTGGTTACTAAATGTTCAAGTTTTACATTTTTCACCACAAAACTAAAATTCTTGATTGTCTATTTCTAATTTTCGCTATAATTTGTCCTTTTACTCCATCATCAATGAGAACATCTACATTCGTTTTCTTGGCTCTCCATGGAATTTTCATAATTCTCCTTAAAAAGCACACCTCAGTTACCTCTAGTGTATCTTGGGCACTTCTGTTCACTGCACATGTTTCGCTTCCATAAAGAAGGATTGGCTCAATCTAACATCCTAACACTTTAACTCATGTATTCATTGATATAATATTTCTCAGTTTTTGAAATGTTGACTTGGCCTTAGCAATCCTAGTCTTGATCTCATTGGAGCACCTGCCATCTGTTAAAATGGTGCCATGGTACTTGACCTTATCCGCTTGATTTAATTTTGCAACATTGATAGCAACACTGCATTATGGCAGTGTGTATTTCTTTGAAACAACCATTACTTCTGTTTTCTTCTTGTTTAGTCTGAGGCCTTTGTTTTCACTTTCTTGTACTACCGTGTCTAACAGGGCATGAAGTTCCTATTTGCTCCCCACAATCAGAACTGTATTGTCAGCATATCTTAGATTATTCAGATTGCAACCTCCAACTGCTATTCCTGGCATGCCTTCTATGTTTTGCATAATATCCTCTGTATACAGGGTGAAAACATCTGGTGAAATAACACATCCTTATCTAATGCTCATGTCTTTCTTTTGGAATTTTCCTACATTGTCAACCCTCATTGCAGCTGTTTGTTTCCAGTACATATTTCTTACTCTCTTTAGATCTTTTCCATCAACATTGAGTTTTTCTAATATTTTAATCATTTCTAAATGCCTCACTTTGTCAAATGCTCTACTATAATCTATGCAGCACAAGTACAGGTCATATTTTACTTCTATCTCCCTCTCCATCAATGTTTGTATTATATATAGGACATTTCTTGTGCCATTTCATTCTACAAATCCACATTACTCTGTAATTTCTCATTTTAATTTTCCTCTTATTCATATCATGATTATACAAAGTAGGAACTTGGTCATATGGCTCATAAGGCTGATTGTTCAGTGGTCTTCATATTCTACTGCACCAAGTTTCTTTGGTAAGGCTATGAATATTGAATGCAATCAATCAGAAAGAATATCACCACTGTTATAGATGTCATTTAGAATTTTAGTGATTATTTCTATGCCATACTCCCCCAGCACTTTTAATCTTCCTTTGTAATATTATCCGGTAATGACGTCCGTTGATGGAGGGTCGATCGTTGGATTAATCAACTAACATCGTAAAGTCCAGACCGATTTGTGTAACAGAAGTCAGTTCATTCCAATTCTTTTTTCATTCAAACGAAAAGAGCAAGGGGTAGACCATAAGAAACACTCAGAAGAACAATACTTAGAGAAAGTAAAACAACCAATATTCATACTATTCAAGAACTGCACAGAATAGCTTTGAACGGACAGAATTGGAGAGATATGACCTCCGCCCTATGCGCTAACTTCAGCGCAAAAGGAAAATGAATGAATGCATATTATCTGGTCCAGGAGATTTATTGTATTTAGGTGTTGTATAGCTTCTTCACCTCTGCAGTTAATAGACAGGGGACTTCGTTGTTGTACTGGATGTCTGTTTCATTTCTACTTTCTCTGTATAGTTCCTTAATGTATTCTTCCCATTTGTGCATAATTTCATTTTCTCCTAATAACATATGCCCTTGCTTTGACTTCAGGCACCAAGTCTTGTGAACTTGCCTTCTACCTGTTAATTCATTTATTTGTTTACATTTTTCCCTTGTATTTCCATGATGATATTTTTCTATTTCATAGCATTTTGCATTTAACCATTTCTCTTTGTCTGTATTGAAGTTGTTTAATTTCTTTATCTTGTTATATTTTGAACTGTTAGTCTTTAGCTTTCTTATTTGTTCCATCAACTTTTAAGATATCTTCTGTCATCCAATACTACATAACTACAATGATGATAAACATTATAAAACAACTATCAAAACAGAAGGTCCTCTTATCATTGAAACATATAGTTGACATGTCTGCACGACAAAATTATAACTTGCTGTGTAGACATGTCAAACTCCGAACTAGAAGAAGAAGATTGAAACATATGACACATTAACTGGGAAGGCAGCAATTAGCCAGAGTTTAGGAGATACTATTTCCCTCTCTTAGAGAAATCTCTAGACTTTGTTAAAAAGGAAGACACAAGCATCTGGAGAAGAGTTAGATACAAAAGATACGGATACAAAAGGAATGTATTAAGAACTGGAGAGAATGGCTTATGACATGCAAAGATATAAGAGGCCTATTTGTGTTCATATGTGTGCTCGTGATTGATGGAACTTTATGTTAGAGGTGCGGAATGATATAAAAAAAGAAAAAATCTTTTTTTTTTAAGTTTTAAATTTTACATACCGGTATGCTTCCAGTATCCCTTTTTGTTCATTGGAGTAGTTATTTCTTCACATCCTCTGTGGGTTCAACTTCATCTCTTATTACCACATTTTTAGATTATTCCCCCAAAAAGTGCCCAGGTCAGCACTTTTGTCCGCAGAGACATATTGCGTGCCCATTTTCAGCTGAGAGTTAACCATATACAGTTTGAGCACATGTATGGTTGGATATTGAATTCAGCACACTAATATCTGTGATGCTTCATAGCTCCCCATTACCTCTACAGTTTGATATATTCTTTTATTCATTACATTTGCTCCATCTAATATATTCCTTTTTTATTTCAGATTCGATTTTTGGCTGACACTTTTGGAGCTTTTACAAAGGTTGGTGAGAGTGAAGTAACTATTGCTATATGTGGAGATGAAACAATCATAGGATGACATAGAGATTGAAGTAACTAGTGCTATATGTGGAGATAAAATAATAATATAATGAAACAGTGAAGTAACTAATGCCATATGTGACTATGAAACAATAATATGATGATGATTTTCCACCTTCGCAAGCGAAGATGAGCATGGCATGAAAAACATTAAATGTGATGGAAAAAAAAATAATAAATAAATAATAATTAAAATTGATAACTAACTAATTTGGTTTGTGAGTTCATAGATGTCCGATTCGTGCACGGAAAGTTCTATTGCAGTGTGTGCAGGAGTGCTGAAGGTTCGGGGTAGGAGAATTTTCGGATTTGTCCTTTCGCTTGTGGATTGCCCGAAGTGTTCTTTCTTTTTTAAATTTCGTGATGCCAGCAATGATCTGGGTGTGCCAGGCTGAGCGATCAAGTGCTGTAGTCTCCCAGGAGCTAGGATCGATGCTGCAGTGCTTGAGAGAGCTTTTTAGGTGGTCCTTGAAGCGCTTTTTCTGCCCTCCACTTGAATGTTTACCTTCGCACAGCTCCTCAAAGAATAATCTCTTTGGAAGGTGCTTGTCTGGCATACGGACAATGTGGCCAGTCCAGCGGAGTTGGGACCTAGTCAGCATTGCATGGATGATTTGCATACAGGACTTCTGAAGAATTTCCATATCTGGTACACGATCCTGCCAACGTACTCCCATGAGGTTTTGTAGGCACCGAAGATGAAAAAAGTTAAGCTGTCGAGCATGTCTCGCATAGACAGTCCAGGATGACGCAGCATAAAGCAGTGTTGGTAGAACCACTGCGCTGTACACGTCAAACTTAGTTGTCAGGCTGAGACCACGCCTGATCCAGACGTTGGCGCGGAGGCTCCCGAATGCTGCACTGGCACGAGCAATATGCAGGGCAACATCCTCGTCAATTGTCGCAGTTTGTGATAGTGTGCTGCCGAGATACACATACTTATTGGCAGTATTAAGTTGTCCCTTTACTGTGATCACTGGCTCTGTGTAGGGGACACTTGGCGCTGGTTGAAATAATATAATGAAACAGTGAAGTAACTATTGTTATATTTGACTATGAAACAATCATAGAATGAAATAGAGATTGAAGTAACCAGCTGAAAATCATATGATATTGATTGCAATCTTCATAATTGAAAATTTCTATTTTTAGGCAGTTGGCTTGACAGTGGATCTTTCAGCTGTTCTGGGAAGTGTTCGCAGCAAACGGTAAGTTTGTGCTGTTTTAACGTTGCATTAATGACCTGCAATTAATCTAGTATATTATGTTTTTGTCTCCTTCATTTAATAATGCAGTAGTAATGACAATTTATCTTTTTAAGATAAGGTGCTACAGTAGAATATTGAGAATACCATGGACAGTGAAAAAAAAAATATGAATCTTCTTATTTATTCTACATTTGTAAAAAAAAAGATTAATCAAAAAGTGTGACAAACATTGAAAGTACAAGAGGGTTGGTTCCTAAACAACATAACAGAGGTCATGTCATATATACATAACAGCATAGAAGGCCTTTCATGGGTAGTGATTAATCTGTTCCTTTTGTTCTCAAGAGGTTGCTGGTTTGAATCTCATGCTCGATGTCTTGTTTAAAAAGTGAATTTTTTTTAGAACTTTGGGAATTATCGCTTGGGGTTACATGCTATGAGTGGTATACTCTGCAAGCGGCGTGTCATTTCATTTTGAGGAATGGCATACATATGGAGTAACTAAAAAACTTGACCTTGGGGTCTTTGTTACCTCTAATGTCAGCCACAACACTTTTTACACTTTCACCAAAACAAAGAGCAAGAAACATCTATGTAAATAAAACTGTCTTAAAGTTAGATGACCAACCCACATATCTTGGTGTAACATTTGATGCCAAAATGACATGGAAACATCTTATCAGCAAAGCAGAAACAAAGGCTAGAAGGAAGATAGCTATACTAAGAAAACTGAGTGGGACAACTTGGGGAGCTAATGAAAGAATTATAAAAATGTATACCAACAAGCCATTCGACCACACTTGGAATATGGTTCTACAACATGGAGTTCATCATCAAATACCACACTACAAAGCCTAGATAGAGTACAGAGCAATGAGATCCACACCAATCATAGAAATGCAGAATATCAAAGGGATGCAGTCATTGAAAGAACATAGAGATACTAAAATTATAATTCATGGAGAAAAGTTTCTTTCCCACCATAGTCACCCAATGAAGGAAAGATTCCAGAATCTGTCACAAGGACGGCTTAAAAGAAGCAGCTTCATACGCAAGGCCAAGCATCTACGTAGACAGGTATCGGATCTGCCAGAGGTAACAATACCACTGATATCTCAACCAGAACACACCCCATGGAAAAAACGGACATGCCTACCAGTGACCATCCAAACAACAATAACAGGTGTGCATGGGGATAAACATCAGAATAATCTGCAGAAAAGGGTAGCAGCTCTCAAGCTTCCTCGATGACGTTTACCCAAGTATGGACCAGAGTATATACAGATGGATCAGCACAGAATGCAGTAAAAAATGGAGGAAGTGGTGTATATGTAGAATACCCATATAGCACCACTGATACCACTTGTATACCAACAGGGAATTACTGCAATACTATGACTCTGAAGTCAATGCTATTTGTACAGCTGCAGAGAAACTGTTAACATTGGAAGGACCTCACACCCTATTGTAATACTTACAGATGCAAGGTCAGTACTAGAGGCACTACAATCCAATAAACTTCCAGAGTTAAAAGAGGTATTGTCCATAGTACAAAATAGGTGTAGAGTTATACTGCAATGGATTCCATCACCCTGTGGAATAGTTGGAAATGAGAGAGCTGATCAACTCGCCAAGAAAGGTGCTAACATGCAGCAACCGGATGTACCAATCAGCTATCACCAAAAGAAATCCATGATAAAGGCACAACGAAAGCCTAACTTACCTCCAAGGGAATACTACCATCTACTTAACAGACAAGAACAGGTCATCATATTTCGACTCAGAACTGGGCACAATAGACTAAACAGCCATATGTATACAGAATTTAAAATTAGCACAACAGCAAAGTGTAATTGTGGACAAGCCAACCAGAATTCAGAACATATCCTTCAAGAATGTGCAAACTATGACACATTAAAGTGTACATACTGGCCTTCTGATACACCAATGAATGTTAAACTTTATGGTACAAAACAAGAAATGGAAAACACTGTCCAATTTATACAAGAAACAACACTGCAGATATAGACATTATTAGCGAACGAAAGAAGTTACCTCTAATATTTTATAGTAGCGTGTCCTGATAAAACCTAATTAAACTTTGTTGTCCGCTGGTTGAATGGAGCACGCATCTCCAAAAGAGAGGTAAACTCATTAACTACCTACCAAAGATGTCGACCTTCAACAACTTTTCAGCCTTTCAACAGCATTACTAATGGAAAGAATGGTTGCTGGTAACAAGATAACAAGAAAGAGCTGCCCAAGACTATAAAAGACAAGAGACATCACAGGGTATTTGAACACCTCCTTGGTCTAAGTAGGTAACTTGCTTAGAGTCATGAGTTCCAAGTATACATAAAGCAAACTACTTTCTGGAAAGAATGCCATATTTATATAACGTGTGTATGTGTTTCAGTTCACCGGTGAATGAAAATCCAACCTTATGATACATGCTTATCAGTCTAGCAAGTGTAGTAGGAAGGTATGAAATGGTGTGAATTATGTGAGACTGTTCACCACTGGGTCAGACACTCTGATTAGTGATTACAAAGCCGATTGCAGCGGCTGAATATTTCATTAACATTTGGCACATCATGGTCGAGATATTTAAACAAAAAATTCTCTAATATTTACAGCTGTGGTTGAGATATTTCAACAATTGCTATGACCGTATTCGCAAAGTTAAAATCATACGATCGTTAATGTCATGTGACCGAAATCAGGGAATCATAATTAGCAATAGGTTTCCGCTGATATCAAAATGGTTTATTGGAATATGAAATATTTTTTGGACAAGAAGTTGTAAATCGAGAGACATGCCAAAGGGAATTCACAGGCTGATTACATTATAAAATATGTATAATTGATGTACAATCATTATGGATTGTGATTCTGATAGTAATGAATTCTTGAAAACAACATTCACTTTAAAATCAGATATGGTAACACGTTAGGTTTCATTATGAAATGACATGTTGAAGCAAGTATGGTAATGTATTTACGGTATTGTCGACAACACTAGGTCTAACTCTTAAGTTTAATTTTTTTTTTTAAAGAATCCGACGGGAAATAGATTGAGTAATTTTAATTACTCAATCTTTTGTTTCTGTGCTAATTTTAATTAAAAAACAAAAGTCTCTGCTCTTTGTATGTTGGGCAATCCTGAAGTATGTGTTCAGCAGACTGTGTTCCGAATCCACATGGACATTGATTTGTGTATGAGATCCTCTGTTGGTAAAGGTGATCCAATAGTTTGCAGTGGCCCGTTCTAAAGCAAAATAGTGTAGTCTGTTGGTATCTTTGGATGTGTTAGTTAGTTTCATAAAGTTAAATATTCAGTATTGATAGCACTTTAGATTACTAGTGCATTCAGATTTCATTCAAGTAAACTTCTTCCATTAAAAATCTCACATTATAGAGAAATAGGTACTACACCCATTAGAAACATTAACCTCTAGCACGCTGTAAAAAAAATAAATGAATTTTCCTCCTGCAGCTAGATTAATTTTTGGTAATGCTACGTAATAGGTGGTGACTGTTTTGAAAATACCATAACTATTTTTTGTTAGAGATATTTAATCCTTTCACCACTATGAGATTTCCATATTGTCAATCCCCGATCACTAAGGCAAGGGGCACAACTCCTCCAAATTATGTATATGATGATGATAAAATTGCATTTTCTTTCACACTAATCATCGTATCAAACTCAGACTTGGCAGATCAAAACAAAACGAATAGTCTTGCATAAACCTATATCAAAGACATTTTAATACATATATGTTTTAAATAATAAACTGTCAAACTCAACACAACGTGGGGCAAATTTTTTTTACATTGGGGTACTGAGTAGAGGAGTCATATTGAGATGAAAATGTTGAGATTTATTCTCAATTCTCCTGTTTCCCAAACAGGGTGATATGGCCAAAACGTTGAATTTGTCATCTGCACTCAAGTACATGCCATACTCAAGAAAAATACACATGTCCATCATAATATAAATATAAAAATGACGTTGTATTTCAATGGCAGTTACAGATGTCCAGCATGTGTCTTCATTCCTTGTTTGTTCTTTGTGTTATGTTACATACAAATTTGTCAGATCGGCTGCAAATTGATAAAACAAGATTTTAAAAAAGTGCCCGCTGGCGACTGTAGGATTCAGCCAGTTGAAGCGACGCACCGACTCTAATTGGAATCTGGTTAAATAATATTTGTACATATAAATAAAGAATTGAATTCTGCATATATTGGTGTAAGTTTTGTTTGTGTGTGAGTTGTATGAGATGTGTGAAAAAGTCATAAAGATGTTTTTTCACAAAAAAATAACAAATTATAACAACAAAATAATTGAAAAAAGGATAGTAAATAATGTCTGACTTTTGGGGGGGGGGATATTTTGGAGTGGCAACACTATTTACAGACTTAATTTGGCAGTAATTCAAATTGTCGTAATTTCACTTGGAAAAATGAATAAACATACAGGTTAGTCATAAAATCCTTCTATAAATCTAGATCTACTTCAAAACTGATAGATATAAGACAGTTGATTTATAAAATCAAAATATAAGAAACCACATGGTCTAATGTATTTTTGAGTGTGATTATCAACTTACCTCTCATGAATCCATTTTCAGACGAATAATCCATGATGATTTTAACCTTTAGCACGCTGTGTTGACAAACCGGGCGAAGCTTTTAGCCCGAAAAGTGTCATTTCTTGACACGCACAGCGAAATCATCCGCCCCATTCGGTAAACCCAAAACCGAACGAAAAAAATTGAGTTTGGTATCCTTTTTACAGAATGTTTTGGCAACACCGAGAAGGGAATTTATCTAGCTTCCTGTTTCTTTTGTCAAAATGGCGATAGATGATAGTGTTTGATTATGGAATGGAATTCCGAGCAATCTTCAAGCATCGGCTTTGTGGTAAGGCGACATGACAGTGAATAGAGTTTATTATACTTCTTTATCATCGATTTATTCAGTGAAATCATTATTTATTGCGAATTCAAGGTGGAAACCATGAAAGATAAGGACTTCAATTTGTTTAATTAGAATAGACATGAGGTTCCACAATGTTCTCACTATGTAAAATATATAATATTCAACAGCTTACAATCGATTAAAAATGTGGTAGGTCTAGATCGAAATAGGTCTAAATTTTACTATCACTTTTGGGGTGCAAAGGGAACGCAGTGCTCTAGGCGGACCCAGGGTTAGCAGATAACCAAGATCCCAAATGTACCTCCACGCGGTGCACCCTGGAAACAGAAATACAGCAGCTCGAGCTGATTCTGGCCAAATCATTTGGGGATCGTGTCCGAAAATGTGGAGGTAGCAGATGGAAAGAGATTTGCCTGCACACGGACAGACATATCTCCGACACCACCAGCATCACCACATATAGCGACACTGTCGACATACAGTGAAGCTAGTCAGTCCAGTCCGAACATTGGAGGGGCGGCCAATGTAAAATGCACGTAAAGGTAGATACATGGCGAGAGACATAGATTTCATACCGAGTACAATGAAACAATGAAAGGGCAGAACAGCGCTAGAGGGCAGCGCGAACTGCAAATAGAAAGTGAAAAGTCCCTAGGAAAGGGGAGCTACAAGCTCCGTCAGCTCGAGACGGGCTTCTAGTTACCTGAGTTCCTTACAGGCAGAGACCCAGACCCATCCACTGGCGTTTGGTAAAGCAAGAAGACCTAACCCAACTCTAATGTCGAGCCTTCCTAAACCGGAAATATGCTCGCGAAGAGAAAGGGTTCTGTACCCAATGGGCTTAGGCAAGAAAGGGACAACGATGGTAGTCCTGGCCCAACTCTACTGTCAATGTTTCCTATACCGGAAGTACATTTGCAGAGAGAAGGGGTTCCGTACTCATTCGCTCAGGCACAAAAGGGACAACGATTTAGCCCTGGCCCAACTCTACTGTCAAGTTTTCCTACACCGGAAATACACTTGAAGAGAGAAAGGGTTCAGTACCTGATGGGCTCAGGCGCTATTGGGACAAGGACGCTCAGCTCGAGAACGCCTTGCTCTCAAACGCGTGGTGTGAGACTCGAACTTGGACAAGGGGTACACAATGTCGGTGAATGACACCTCGGCTAAGAGGGCGAAAGAGCCAGGGTCCAACTCCTCTGTTGAGTTCTTCCCCTTAAGGAACCAGGCTCACGGATGAGAAACGGTTCAGTACCCAATGGGCACAGGCACAGCACGTCCAATTACACGAGGCAAGTTCATAGACAGTGGAACACCTCGTTTGAGTCAGACTAAGAGCAAGAAAATCGTCTGGGCGAAGAGTCTCCACTACGCGTGCCTGGAGACAGATATAGAGGCTGTCACAGGCTAAGGGTAGCCCACCGAATTGTCAAGGCATGCCGAAATCGGATGTGCTAGGCCTACAAGGCGCATAACGGTGGCACAACGTAATCACGCTCCCGGCGGAAATCGCACGGATATCCGTGATGGTTACAATGGAGCGAACGAAAAACAAACAAACAAACTATCACTTTCTCACAGGTCTCGTATAACGCACATACAAACAAAACTTACACCAATATATAAAAAATATAATTATTTATTTATATGTGCAAATATTATTTAAATATCTGTAACAACGAAAAAGTTATAGCAATTTCAAAACAGCCACCGAACGATTGCATAACATTTGCAAAAACAAATTCAGCGGGAGAGGAGAATATTACGCAATTGTAAACTAGCATGCTAAATGTTAATGAAAATGCAATAAAACAAAAGTCTATAAAACCTGATTCACATCATGGCGCTTCTCTGGTTTGAAATTGTCAAGATATGGTGAAAATTTTGATATTTCACTGAAATTCGTTCACTGGTTACCAACATTTTTTAAATGGGGTTTCATTTATTGATTACCGGGGACCTAGCAACAGGGCCTTTATGGGACTTGTACACTCGACCGCAGATATTTTAAATAGTGTAAATTGTTATCGAACGCACTATACAGCCACTCGCTAAAGGTTAATATACAATTTTTCTTAATTCCTTAACATATTATGCATACCTGAATCTAATACACTTGAAATATTCTGGAAACATATTTCTATCAAGCAAAACTTTTATTAGTGTAATAGAAGGTTAGGATTTTAGTTTGAAGCACCTCATGTAAGAACAAGCTACATCTTTTTAACTGATTACATGTCAAATATTTTTGCATTGCTTTCACCTTTCTTTTCACAGGTATGCGATGGTGGTAGAAAATGGGAAAGTAAAAGGCATCAATGTAGAACCAGATGGCACTGGCCTGAGTTGCAGCCGTGGCAGTGATATCATCAAATTACTATAAATTTTCACTACAACTAGTACTGCATTTTTCATTCTTTAGTCTTAGCGACATAAGTCAGAATTATATTAGAGTTAATGTTCCTTGTTAGTTAGTTAGTTAGTCGTCGGATCATCATCACTGCAAACTGGACACATCCATAGTTGCTCCGATCTCTCCTTGAGTGTATCCGCCATCACACTTCTGCTGACAGTACAGGTCCTATGCTGGTTGACCATCATTCTTCTGCGCCCTCCAAAATGTTCACCTCTAGCAACACCGCATTTCAATCCCTGAACTTTAATCCTAGCCATTGAAGAGGAATCATCATCCACATTAGTCTCACTCTCGCGTGTTATATCTCTTAAGGAGTTCAAAACGTCAGCGCGATCCATCGCCCTTTGCCACAATCGCACACGATGCCAGTTGATCCGCTCTTTCATTGCTCGAACGCCCACATGTCCCGGCACGAAAATAAATGTAACCGCTTTCAAGCTCGCATTTCTCAAGGCCTCAATCCACTGTTCGCGAACGAGACCCACTTGTACCTTCTTAATCATACTCATAGAGTCACTCAAGATGCAGACCTGCGTTACTTTCTGTGTGTGAAGCCACTCAAATGTGAGAGTGGTCACCGCCATAGTCTCCATGGTCATACTACTCGTAGTGACCGCAAAGGCACCACTTTCCTCCTTGATCGTTTTACCTGCGCACTGAGCTGTAAAGGCCCAAGCACAGCGGACATGCCTAATTACAGATCCATCAGTGTATATAATCACATCCCCCTCTTTGGTATTCTCACTGATTAAAGCCTGCACTTCTTTCTCCACAGCTGTGGGACACCATTCTCTGCATTCTCTGCTAAGTGATATTACTACTCTCAAACAAGTTTCGAAATCTGTGGGTAGACCTACCCATTCCGCACCTGCTGCCACATCCTGTAATCTGCACACGCTTTGTATTACATCCTCAGCACGTCCCATCCACGACCTTCCTCTCTTGAGTCTGCTGCCTTTAACTTTCTGTATTTCGGAATGCAACGGGTGTTCCTTATCTGCATGTATTTGAAGGTACGCCCGTGCACGGCAATACTGTAATCTATGCTCAGCTGTTGGGCAGTCAAGTAGGTATCGCATAGCTCTTGTCGATGTGTCTCTTGTGCATCCCAGAATGATACGCATTGCTGCATTCTGGACTTTATCCAGTCTTTCGATCTGAGTTTGGCTAAGAGTCAGAATTGCCAGTGCATATTCCACCACAGCCACAACCAAACCCTGGTACAAAAGAAATAACAATCTTTGCTCACACTGCGCAGCAGCCATAACCTTCATTGCTGCTAAGCCTTTGCCTGCCCTTATGATAATGTGGTCAACATGTTCTCTGAAACTCAGGCTTCTGTCAAAACCACACCCAGATAGAAAGTGAAAAGTCCCTAGGAAAGGGGAGCTACAAGCTCCGTCAGCTCGAGACGGGCTTCTAGTTACCTGAGTTCCTTACAGGCAGAGACCCAGACCCATCCACTGGCGTTTGGTAAAGCAAGAAGACCTAACCCAACTCTAATGTCGAGCCTTCCTAAACCGGAAATATGCTCGCGAAGAGAAAGGGTTCTGTACCCAATGGGCTTAGGCAAGAAAGGGACAACGATGGTAGTCCTGGCCCAACTCTACTGTCAATGTTTCCTATACCGGAAGCATATTCCACCACAGCCACAACCAAACCCTGGTACAAAAGAAATAACAATCTTTGCTCACACTGCGCAGCAGCCATAACCTTCATTGCTGCTAAGCCTTTGCCTGCCCTTATGATAATGTGGTCAACATGTTCTCTGAAACTCAGGCTTCTGTCAAAACCACACCCAGATATCTCATTGTGCTAGTTCTTTCTAAACTTTTCCCGGACAACGAAACTTGTGGCATGGGTGTCTTTACCATGTGATTGTTCAAGGAAAACCACGTCACGAATGCCTTAGACGGATTAACCACTGCTCTCGTATCTCGACACCAATTTGTCAGTCTGTCCAGCTCCTTCTGTAGTTCCACGACGCACTCTTCTCGATTTCTGCCCTGTCTATACACCAGGATATCATCGGCATATGACATCGTTCTGCCAACACCTGTGATTTGATTGCCAGCGATATGTACTGTGTATACATTGAAAAGTACAGGAGATAGAGGCGATCCCTGTGGCAGGCCAGGGCTAATAACCGTTGGTGTAGATATCCAGTTACCACACTTAAGAACTACAACCCAGTGCATCAGGGCGGCGCCAACCCAAAAACGACAAAAGGATTAACTGCAAGATTTAACTGCTGGTGCATCAAGATATCCAAGGACACCCTATTGTACGCATCCTCAAGGTCTATTGCGACCGCACGTCTCCATGCGCGAATCGAACCCCTCAAAAACATCCTGCGCAAATATGGCTGCATTCTGCCATGTCTTCTTTCCTCGACGATATCCTCCTAACAATGTTGGTAAACACTTATTTCTTTCAAGATAACACAATACCTTCCGGGCCTCAATTTTTTCCAAAAGCTTGCCAATCGTATTCTGCATAGTTATTATTCTGTAGCCATGTATCCTGGTGTGGTCCTTCCCAGGTTTGGGTAGTGGAACTAAATAGCTGTGCAACCAGTCTTCTTTCACTGTGCCCTTTAGAAGGCTATTATTGAACATGTCCGCCAACTCCTCATCCGTTCTTCGACTAATGTCATCGTATCTAATGCCATCTGGCCCTGGTGCTGTATTTTTTGTACTTTTCAGTGCCTTCCTGATTTCTTCAACTGTGATTAGCATATGGTTTTCCATGCTCAAATTCTTACACGTGTCTGTGAGCGTTTTCCTGATTTCTTGATATGCCTCCACATTTCTCTGACCAATTTGTGCGGTGTAGTGTGCAAGCAACGCCGCACCTTTTGTCTCGTCCGACTTCTGCCAGACGGTATCGTCGCTCTGGAAATCGGCAATAGTCACGCGTCTTGTGAGACCATTCATGGATTTGTGTAACCGCCAGAACAATTTTAGTGACTTTTCGCGTGTGATCTCTTATCAAAATTCGTCCCATTTTGACGCCTTTGCTGACTTTGCAATATCTTTGAATGTTTGGACTAAGATATCTTTCTTCCGTTTCCATTGTGCGACCTCCATGGGCTGAGCCGCAACACGTTTCCGTGCCCTTTGCCATAGTGATACTGCTTTCCGTTTCTCGCTCCATGCCCTTTGAACCTCTTCGTTCCACCAGGGGGGCCTAGCCCACACCAGATTTCCCACTACTTGAGCCTTACGTTTGTCTTGTCGAATTCTGCTCACAACATCCACTCCTCTGCGATCATATTTAAAGGATCTTACCTTTGGCCTTATCTGCTTACTTTTGTCATTTTTTAAGAGAACAACACATGGGAGGTGGTCACTGCCATGATGCCCCAGCACGTCCCATTTGCAGATAGCCACAGAAGCTGATGACACCAATGCCAGGTCGATAGCGCTATCATCATCACCATCCCTGCTTGCCATCCTTGTTATACGGCCATCGTTAAGGCACACCAGGTCTGTATCTGTCAGGGCCTCCTCAAGTTCTCTTCCCTGTTTGTTCGAAGCACTATTGCCCCATGATGTACCTTTCGCATTGAAGTCACCACAAAAGAGGATCTGCTTTTCCTGTTCCATTATCTCCCCTAGGATCTTCCAACCCTGAAGATCAATGCTCGTGTTGCAGGCATACACATTTACATTCATGATTGGGTGCTGGACCCTCACTGCCTGTAACTGGATATTGTCACTATCCCACTTGGACATATCAACCTCGCATACACTAAAACCCTCGCGTACTAAGATTGCCTGTCCAAGATGTCGCCTGTTGTAGAAACACTGAAATCCGGCTATCCTGATATTACCACTTTCACCTAGCTGTGTTTCTTGCAATGCAATGACGTCAGCCTCATGTTCCTTGTGTTTTATTGTTAAAGATGCATGTATTATGTTTATGGATATGTGTACTTTAATTTCTTTAGAGAAATGTGTCCTTTTTAATAACCTTTTTAGTTAAAGTAAGATATTTGCATTTAATTCCACCAATTTTGAAGTGGCAGTTGTGAAATTTAAATGAAAATACAGTGGAATCCATTTATAGCAAATTGGTCCAGACAGACAAAATATTTATGTAATGACCAAAATTTATGACATATAATTTATATTGTAAAGAAAACCATAATTGGGAATTAAAAAAAGTTTTGTTAACCTTTAGGGCTCTGGATTAAAATTACAAAATTTTTCCACAGCGCCTGGGTTCTTTTTAGAAAATTTGCGTTATTTATGGTGAATGTATGGTAAACATGATAGCTTTTTTGTTTGTAAAGATATCAAAATAATTTGTGCACAAGTAAATAAAGGAGTGAATAATTAATATAATCATGTTTTTCTTGTTGTATGTATGCTATGGCAGTTGTGAAGTTGAAAATTGAGAAAAAAATCTCGAAACGCCATTTAAAAAATCACAAATATATTGTCTTGATGACCCTAATACTTGAGCAGTGTGTGGCAACATTGATAAAATCCTCCTAAATACCTATTCCAGTTGTGTATATGTTGTTCACAACCAAACTATATAATATGGACTGAGCAAACTAATAAAATGTGAAGAAATCGCATACATCATCCGTTCATTAAGACTAGGCCTAGCCAGACATACACCGTTTTAATTTTAAATGCTGACATGTGGAACCCCTGATACTATTGTGTTTGTGTTATTCAATGAATAAACAAACATTATAAATGATTCGTATAATATAACAATTAAAACATATAGATATTACCACGATGATCATGAACCATGCCATGCGATATTACATGTGATAGTAAAATATGGCGTCGGAATTCCACAATCGTTCCAGAAATTAGTTGACAAAATCGGCTGGCTTTCTCTTTCTTACAATCATAATGTGTAAAGAAATTTGACCTTTGGACTGTGACATACTCCTAGCTTCCTGTGGCGGGAATTCTACGTCATATGAGCTTAACTTCGTGTGATTCCGTACTAATGAATCAAGGCATAGCAATGGGGGTTAATGGAGACATCTACAGGGCCCAGTTACATAATGACATTGGGGCTACAGTTGCCTACAGAGCCCATAAAGTTAAATAGTGAAATTTGTTATAAATATATGCACTACACAGATGAACTTTTGCACTCTCTTAGTTTTAACAAGTGATATTAAAACTAAAAGTTGTCACCTGTGTTGGGGAAACAAGAAATGGGAAATCTTGAGATTTCAGCAGTTTGACTCAGGTAATTTTATGACTATACACAGGTCAGGACTTAAATTCAAGGGGGTTCAGAAATTCCAAGAGAGAACTGACTTGGATAAAAAAAATTAGTTGGCCTACAGTATAACATTATTTATATCAATTCACAAACATTTTCTCATTAATCATGCACTCCATCAAGATAACTTTCATTTTCAAACTGAACGCATGGATTACAGAATATGTTACTTAACCTTACGTGAGATATTCTCGCTAAAATGCGAGTGGTTTAGTGGTTGTGTTGGCATCTGTTTGCGCATTAATGCACATCATGAGGTGTCTCTATTGAACAAATTTGTATTCATGCAAAGGTAAATGTTATGTGACCAGTACTGCATGACCTCTAGCAGGAAAAATGACACTTCTAAGATGTGGAAATACATGTGCAGTGAAAAAAAAATTGGTATGGTATGCTGTTATATCTACGTTGTTGATATGCAGGTATTGTAAATGTGGGAGGTGTCACACCGAACAAGTTAGTGCATGCTACAAAAAATACATTTTCGTACAATCTAAATATGGGTTATGTATAGTTCCAATCATATTATAATAAGGAAAAACTCTTTTATTAATAACACAAGTTTCATTATTTTAATGATGCATTAATAGTTTATTTTGGAAATCTATTTATCTTATTTTGTCAAGTAAATCCTAATATGTTTGTCCAGTGCATTCACTGAATCAACACCAGGCAGGTAATTACTCCAGCAGCTGAGCAATAAATATGTCATGTTCAGTCACTTCTACCAAGGCAAACCAAAGTATCATATTTATAATGGGAAGGAATTGCTGTGAGGTGGGCAATAAATATGTCAGGTTCAGTCATGCTTAAAAAGAAGAGGATAAGATTGTAACTAAAAGTTTCAACCTTGGCTATAAAGGGATTCCACAGTATTGGATTCTGATGATATAGCAAGCTATGTCAGTTACTGCTGTCAGACATGGGTAGTTATTCACAAATATCTTGTAGTGAATACATTGGAATGTTGTTTTAAAAAAAAAGCATATTGCTTTGGGAAGTTCTTTGGGAAGTAATTTTTTTTTTATAAGCATGGCAGTTCTGAGGTGATTGGTTCATCTCAGTATATCATATCCCCTTTCTGCAGCTGTTTCCACGTGAGGGTGTGCTACTAGATATGTGTATTATCACTAAAGTTCTTATTTTGTCAAAATTACTACAGCCTATACCTGATTGTTCTATTCCGGCATGTTAGTAATTTTATATTCTTATTTTATCTTTTCATGAAGTTATTCAGCAGCCTTTAGCAACACAATTTTGATTACATAATGTATCTTTTTTTTTTTTAAACCAAGTACTAAGATCAATGTATTTTATACCATCCTATGATGCTGATATTAACAAATTTATTTATAGCCAGAGAAAATGTAGATTTGTGATAAACTATGCTTCTCATTTACAGGATATTATTTCATTTACTATATTACCTATACATCAAATTGTTTCTTTTTTTTTTACTACAATTCAAGCTTGAGTTATAAAATTGAGGAAAGATTAATTGAATTTTAAAATTGGTATAAAAGTGGTGATTTTACATAGTGTCATATTTTCAATCTTTTAAAAAAAATTTGATTTTCAGATTTCAATATTTTGATAGAATTTCTCATTTCAATAAAGCAATGTGATGAACATTTCTTTGTTAATTTTATGTTTTCACTATTATAATCTTGTCCTTGCTGTTCTCCTTCAGAAATAAAAATACATCATAATTATTAACATTTTTTCTTCCAGCAGTCAGGATATATCTCTTTCAGTTTCATGGGTGTTTGCAATTTTTATATGAAAAATAAAAAGGATAGTGCACAATTTAAGGCAACAGAGATGTGGTGATATAGAAGAATTCTGAAAGTACCATAGGCAGCTAGAAAGACTAACATGGAGGTGCTGAAAAAATGCAAGATGGTTACTTAATGATACAAGAAAGAGATGATCTTTATTTTTTGACACTTTATGAGATAGGGAGGTCTAGAGAAAATAGTTACAATGGACAAGATAGAAGGCAAGAGAGATCAAAGACGACCCTATCAAGGCCAGACCGTGCAGTGGTGATGGGGCTTAGTTCAGCTATCAGGGGCTGGAAACTAAGACTGGTCGGGCAGTCCCATTCGAGCAGGACCATAGTCCTGCCCAAGTAAGCAGAGTGCTGAAGACGGAGGCATCCAGCCAAAAGGCGCACAGATAATCAGGATGTCACGCACAAAACACAATGGAAACATGTCTGTATCTATAAAAAGTTATGGTGCCTGCCCTGTGGCGGACGTTCAGGCAGGGATGGTGCCGGGCCCTATACCTCGAAAGGGCCCAACCTCAGTTACTGAAAGTCCTTCCCAATTGCCTCGAGGAGCCAGGAGGCAAGGGAATAGAGCTACTGGCCAAACAAACTTCAAGAGTGTTCTGAGCATGAAATGCTGAGGCAGACATATTGGCCAGAGGAAACAACACTGGAATCAAAACTCTATGGGACACTGTATGAACTACAAAAGACAGTGAGTTTTATTAAGGAGACAGAATTACAGATATAGACATGTTTCAAGTGAATGAAAGAAGAAGAAGAATCAAAGACGAAAGTGTGAGAAAATACTATACTGTTGAAAAAAAGAAAAACGACTTTGTTGGAGTTACTTTTATAAAAGATATTCGCTGATTGGGCATCATTAAACCTATCGACTGTGTCCACCTGGTCATTAAATTCTCATAGTTACCTGAATTATACTCAACTTATGATTTGTGAGGTCATGAAAGAGGTCAATGTCAAAACAACATTTTTGGCAATAACTCAATAAAATAATATAAACAATTGTCATCTTTCAGAAAAATATCTGTCAATTTCAGACCTCCAAGACTAGCATCATTGATTTTACCAATTTCTATTTTATCATTTTCAATAGACAAATAATTCAGAATTTTGACTTTTTTCCTATTTGGGCAGTAAAAATGACAACATGGAGAACTAGCAATATAAATTTGTACTCAAATTGCTTTGATCTCCAATGCATTCAACCACCTTTTTGCATTTGATTTTGCATTTAATGAACAATCATCTGGAAATATAAAATTTTAAACATACTTACCAAACTCTTACTGTGTAACTCCAGTGTAATAACTGTGTTAACATTTAATTATGAAAGCTGAACAGTAGCAAAGGCACCAGAAAATAAATTAAATTCTTTAGAAAATAAATGTCTTATAAAACTTAGATATTGGCTGGGAAGAATTCAGTCAAATAGGCAAATAAGTGAAGGTACGAAACAGCAATATTTTTTATACATAATGTGAAAACAACAGTTGATTTATATCTTATAATGTACTTATAATGATATTTGTGAAAATAGCTAACATATTTCAAACATAAACAGACACAATGGTTTATACAGATTAGTCATGGAGGGAAAAGTTCCAGGAAAGAAAACAAGAGACAGACCAGGCTACAATGAACACAAGACATGAGTGACATGGAAAAGGACACTAGAAGAAGCTGGGCAGCTTGCACAGAACTGAAAGGCTTACAGAGTGGCAGGGAGGACAACATTCTGTAAAGAACATGTCAGATAGATAGAATAAATGAAAATAGACTATCATTAAAAAAATTTTTAATGGGTACTATGTGGCAAATGAAAAAAGAGGATCAATAGAATTTCTTCATAGAACAGTCATCAAAAAAACTTTGGGTCTCAACAACATGCAAGAACTACAGCATCACATCACTCAAACTAGAGAGTACAAATTGTGTTTTTATAATGTTCATCATCACATAGCGTCTCCTGAACAGGATGTAGCAGTCATCACAGCCTTTTGAAACTTCTGTCGATCTTGAGCCAGTTGTCCTGCTTCTGTCATGTTCATGTGGTCTTTGATGTCTTGTGTCTATCTTCTTCTTGGTCTGCCTCTTGTTCGTCTCCCTGACGAACAAACAATTATCTTCTCCATTATGGTATTTTTTAGACTGTCATGGTGTTTGATATGGTCAAAATATTGTAGTTTTCTGGAAATAACCATGCTGTTTAGCCAGTTTTCTTTTATATTCATTTCTCTCAGGATGGCTACATTGATGATCTTTTTTGGTCCATGGTATTCTGAGGATTTTTCTGTAACAATTTGTTTCAAATGCTACTATTTTATTTTTAACTTTGCTGGTGATTGTCCAGGATTCACACCCATATACTGCCACTGGGAATATGCAAGCTCTTAGAAATATTAGTTTTTTTTGTTTTGCATCAGCTCAGCCATATGATTTTCATTTGTATCAGCTTCTTTGACAGTGATAGCCAACCTCCTTTTTTACTTCTTCATATCAATCACTTTTACTGTTCATAAGAGAACCAAGGTATTAAAAACTGGTGACTTTCTAATTAGCTGTTGTTGATACTGATTGAGACTTGCTAGTGGTTTTGTTCCTTGTCATAATTTTGGTCTTGTTTCCATGTAGAAATAGGTTTTGTTTTTCACTATGTTCTTTAATGAAGTTTATAATACTGGTTGTCGTTAAATATTACATTCAAACTCACTTTTGAAATATTGTGAATTATTAAAGGATTCACCAGCAAACCTCAAAAATAAAACACTATTCTTTGGCTGTAGCCATTTTGACATTTCCATACTATTGCTGTAGTCGCTATGTTACTGAAATAACTAACAAATTCAACAATTGTCAAAGTTGGTCACCAACTGGATACATATTTAAAAATCGACTCATCAAATTATTGTTGCTGACTAATGAGTAATCTATTGACTAATTGCAACTACCCATTTTATATACAAGCCATAATTATGTGAGTGATTTAAAAAAAAAACACATAATTTATGCAAGTAAATTCAAGTAGGAAGCCAGAGGATAAATTAAAAATTCATGAGACTAATGGAAATTGAACCAGTTCAACGGCACCAAATCGCATAGCAACCCTCATACACAAGTTTTTCCGTACTCTAATAAAAGATGCGATTTTGTCAAGACATTCAAACTGTGCACTCAAGTCACTGAGAACAGACCAATCGAGACAAGGACTATTACAATAACGAACACCCCCGTACAGGTTTTGAAGTATCCTCAGTAACAACAAACACATAACATCCGTATTAGTTATAATTTATGCATATTTCTTATACAGTGTCAATCAATAAGCAGGTACTACCCAGATCTAAACAAGAATTTTTTTTACCCCAAATTGTAAGAGGCTTATTGCACATTGCTAAGTTTGGAGATAAGGGTATTAAATGCAGTTCTGGAGTAACCTCACCATTTCATAGAAAGATAAAAACAGCTCTATTGCTAGTAATTCCCCGGGGATTCTTTTGAAACAAACAAAAGCAGGTTGCATAAACTATTTTCACACAATGACAATTTCATCATCGCAAAAGTAAACAGAGAACAGTCTAAGTCAAGGACACTATAATAAATATCAACAAACTAAAGTTAAATTTCAAAGGGTCAAATAACAAGCTAAGCAGATTAGCAGGAAAGAAATAAAATTGCTGAACCTAGAAAGACATATCTTATTGTTCATAATTTTAAATAGGCAGGTTATGTGATACCATGGTTGCTGGTGCACCTCTTGGTCTGGTATCTCCGACTTCATCACCTGTGCTTGCTTGGGCAGGACTGTGGTCCTGCTAGAGAAAGTGGATGAATTGAACCTCATATCTACTTCAGGAGTTGGCCTTGATGGAAATTGATAAAACAACTTAACTTTTTTACAGTTTCATGTCCCTGAACATTATACACAAGACGAAGCAAAGTCTCAACATTGATGCTGTTGGTATCTGAATATGCAAGACCATATACACATATTATGTATTTTTTTAATGTTTAGATATAAATATAAACTAAATATCCACAATTTATGTGATGTAGTATCACAAGCAATGAATACACAGAGACTTTATGAACACTCTGTACATAATATTTTTCCGGGCACTGACAACATATTTATTCCTTTCCGATTATTAAATCAGACAGATTACCCTTCTTCTGTAATTATACTATAACTCCATTTCATTATCGAGGTGGTTTTTCTTCCTTCAATATATCATTTATAAGTGCAAATATTTTTAAAAGCATTGCACCAGCAGCTGCTTTAAATTTCTTGACAGAGGATGAAGATGGATTCTTCTTCTTCTTTCGTTCGCTAATAATGTCTATATCTGCAGTGTTGTTTCTTGTATAAATTGGACAGTGTTTTCCATTTCTTGTTTTGTACCATAAAGTTTAACATTCATTGGTTTATCAGAAGGCCAGTATGTGCATCTTAATGTGTCATAGTTTGCACATTCTTGAAGGATATGTTCTGAAGTCTGGTTGACTTGTCCACAATTACACTTTGCTGTTGTGCCAATTTTAAATTCTGTATACATATGGCTGTTTAGTCTATTGTGCCCAGTTCTCAGTCGAAATATGATGACCTGTTCTTGTCTGTTAAGTAGGTGGTAGTCGTCCCGTGGAAAGTTAGGCTTTCGTTGTGCCTTTATCATGGATTTCTTTTGGTGATAGCTGATTGGTACATCTGGTTGCTGCATGTTAGCACCTTTCTTAGCGAGTTGATCAGCTCTCTCATTTCCTGCTATTCCACAGTGTGATGGAATCCATTGCAGTATAACTCTACACCTATTTTGTACTATGGACAATACCTCTTTTAACTCTGGAAGTTTATTGGATTGTAATGCCTCTAGTACTGACCTTGCATCTGTAAGTATTACAATAGGGTGTGAGGTCCTGTCCAATGTTAACAGTTTCTCTGCAGCTGTATAAATAGCTTTGACTTCAGAGTCATAGTTGTTGCAGTAACTCCCTGTTGGTATACAAGTATCAGTGGTGCCATCTGGGTATTCTACATATACACCACTTCCTCCATTTTTTACTGCATTCTGTGCTGATCCATCTGTATATACTCTGGTCCATAGATCACTTGGGTAAACATCATCAAGGAAACTAAGAGCTGCTACTCTTTTCTGCAGATTATTCTGATGTTCATCCCCATGCACACCTGCTACTGTTGTTTGGATGGTCACTGGTAGGCATGTCCGTTTTTCCCATGGGGTGTGTTCTGGTTGAGATGTCAGTGGTATTGTTACCTCTGGCAGATCCGATACCTGTCTACGTAGACGCTTGGCCTGGTGTATGAAGCTGCTTCTTTTAAGCCGTCCTTGTGACAGATTCTGGAATCTTTCCTTCATTGGGTGACAATGGTGGGAAAGAAACTTTTCTCCATGAATTATAATTTTAGTATCTCTACGCTCTTTCAATGACTGCATCCCTTCGATATTCTGCATTTCTATGATTGGTGTGGATCTCATTGCGCCTGTAATGATTCTAAGTGCTTGGTTCTGTACTCTATCTAGGTTTTGTAGTGTAGTGTTTGATGATGAACTCCATGCTGTAGAACCATATTCTAAGTGTGGTCGAATGGCTTGTCGGTATACATTTTTTAGAATTCTTTCATTAGCTCCCCAAGTTGTCCCACTCAGTTTTCTTAGTATAGCTATCTTCCTTCTAGCCTTTGTAGCCTTCTTTGCTGATATGATGTTTCCATGTCATTTTGGCATCAAATGTTACACCAAGATATGTGGGTTGGTCATCTACCTTTAAGATAGTTTTATTTACATAGATGTTTCCTGCCCTTTGTTTTGGTGAAAGTGTAAAAAAGGGTTGTTGCTGACTTCTCTATATTGATACTTACACACCATTTGTCAGCCCAATTAGTCAAAATGTCCATGGCTCTCTGAAGCATTTTTGTGGCAACCATGGCGCTCTCATGTGTGCACCATAGAACCAAGTCATCTGCATATAGTGCTGCCTTAGTTCCACAGGGTATTTCTTCAATTAGATCATTGATAAATATGAGAAAAAGATTGGGTGATAGAACTCCTCCCTGAGGCACTCCATGACGTAGTAATACTTTCCTACTTTTTTTGCCATTTACTTGTACTCTGGCTCTTCTATTGTTAAGAAAGGCTTTCGTCCATCTATACATATTTCCACATATCTTGTAGTTTCTCATTTTTTGAAGCAATCCTTTTTTCCATACTTTATCAAAGGCCTTCTGTAAATCAATCCCTGCCACTAAAACTGATTTTTTGTCTTGGAAAGCATCCTCAATTTCCTGTGAAAGGTATGTGGTTTGATTCTCTGTGGAGCAGCATTGCCTGAAACCTGCCTGCTGTGGTGCAAGGAATTTTCTACTTTCCAGGTGAAATTTTAGTCTCAGGTTTAAGATGCGCTCCATTGTTTTGCACAGGCAACTTGTAAGACTAATTGGTCTGTAGCTAGTTGGTGTTGTTCCATCTTTTCCAGGTTTAAGCAAAGGGACCATAATTGATTCTCACTGTATGCTGTTTCTCTGGACTAATTTCAATATTGCAGTCTTGAGCAAATATCCTAGCGAAATTATCTACTGCTTGCTTTCCTGTAATCATTTTGCCATTCTGTATGAGTGTTATGTTTGTGCTTCTTCCTGTTCCCTCATCATTTAGTTGTTTGACCAGTTTCCACAGTTTTCTTCCATCCTTTTCAAAATTTAAGGATTCTGTTTTCTCTTTCCAGCTCTTTCTTCTAGCTTCTACTTTGGCTCTTTAGAATTTAGCTTTTGCGTGTTGATGTTTGTTGTCATGTTCCTGGCTTGGGTTATTTTCCACTTCCGTCCGTGCTTTTTCTAATTCCTCTTGCAGCAGTTCTAGTTGTTCACTCCAGTATGGCTTGTATTGTTTGCGTGCTCCTCTTGGTATTGCTTCCTCGGCAGCTTGATGAATACATTTATTGAACTCTTTGACTATGGCATTTATGTCTTTTCCTTCCATATCTATTTGTCCAGCTAAAACACTACTGCAGTATTTAAATAGTCCCCAATTTGCTTTTTTATAATTCCATCTTGGAAGGCTACATGCATTTCCTGTGAGTTCATTTTTAATACTAAGGAGGACTGGTCGATGGTCGCTACCTCCAAGTTGCTTCCCCACTGTTCTATTGATTTCCCAGTTTAGGTCTGCTGAGTACAATGGAAGTGGTTTGCCATGCTCTTGAGTAGTATGTTGGAGGATCTTTTGGCTTATTAAGCAATAGAAGACATTTATCGTCTTGCCAGCTTTCAAGTTCTTCTTCTCTTTTATCCATGTGGTCATAACCCCAGCTTTGTGAGTGACTATTAAAATCTCCACATACTATCAGTCTTCCTCTGTACGGTATTGTGTCCAGGGAAAGGGACTGGTCATTTGGACAATAATAATTTAGTAGGTTGAAGTCTGTGTTCTTGGTCTTTAGTTAAAGGACCTGATATTCTGCTCCTTCCATGTATAGCTCAGTTTGATGTGCGCTGATATTATTTTTGACTAGGGTTAGTATACCTCCTTTTCTTCTGTCTATTCGATCAGCTCTAAAGCACTGATAACCTGCAATTTTAAAGGCTACATCTTTGCTGAGGTGTGTCTCTTGTATGCAACAAATGCTGACCTGTTCCTTAAGAAGGGTGTTTTCTAATTCTAATTTCTTGCTAAAGCCATCTTTTTTGCTATTTACACCCTCAGCATTCCAGTGCATTATTGTAAGTGATGTCTCATTGGTTGGTAATATTTGTTGGTCAGTGATATTACTCTTGTGCCTCCTGGCTCCACAAGGCAATCGAAGAGGACCTCCAGTCGTATGGGGTGGGCCCTTTTGAGGTATAGGGCCCGGTGCTACTCCTGCCTGGTGAGTCGTCACAGGGTTAGCACCATAACGGGGTAATGCAGATATAGACATTCATGTGCGATAATGCATGACATTCTGATTGTTGCGGTGCGCCTTCTGGCCAAATGTCGCTGACTTCAGCACTTTTACTTGCTAGGCAAGACTGTGGTCGTGCCCGAATGTGGGAGGGCCCGGCCAGTCTTAGTTTCCAGCCTCTGCTGGCTGGACTACGCCCCATCTCCACGCCAAGGAGCTGGCCTCGATGGGGGATGAAGATGGATGATGCCACATCATTGAAGCATGCTTTGAACCTGGTTGATAATGATTCGTTCCCAGTGACAATAAACTCTAGCAATTGTACTTCATTATATATTGACAAAGGTGCTGCAAGGACATGGCTTTTCAGGTTATTTTGTTTTCATCAGTCAGTTCTCTGGGTACCCATCATGAGTACACTTTCTGGGATTTCAATTGGTCATGCATTATGCTGTAGAATGAACCATGTGAACACTCTTTTGCAGCTAGTACTATGTCTACTGATATGTGCCTGTCAGCCCGAATTCATTTTTTCCTACCCTCAGCCCGGTTGCCTCTATTGCAGTGTTGACCAATCAGAAAGTGATGCGCTTCCTTGTGAAAATTGATTTACCCAGTCATGTGCTACTTTACACAATAAACAGTTTTCACAGTCAACAAGAACCATCTACTTATGAGTGTCATTGGCAGAAAATCCCTTTGCTCCAAAAATACACACAATTGCACAATGTTCATTCATTGTATATATAACCATACAGCACGGTTGCTATTTTGCATGAACACTGCATGCTTGTAGAATAACTACTTTTGGAACTATTTATCTGCCACATACATTGATCACATTGCTGGACAGTGTAACCTCATAATCCAACATTTAAAACCTATTGCATTTCTATTCTTTACATTAGTTTGTGACGTATTTATTTCCTCATGTAAATATGTGATTTAAGATTATCCAGTTAGTGTTATCTGTTTGTTAAAAATTGTAACTTATATTTTTACAGGAGCATGTTCCAGGCTTTTTGGTATTGGTGGAGGCCATTAAGTCAAAGGGTGTGAAGAGTATAGTCTGCGTGTCTGTCAACGACCCATTTGTGATGGGGTCTTGGGGAAAAATCCTAGATCCCTATGCCAATGTAAGATATTTATTCCATCAATCAAGTGTCATGCAAAGTGGCATAGACAATTATGTTTCTCCACAACTCTTGTGTTGTTAATAAGTTCAGTTGGTGAAATTCTCTCATGCAACAGTGACAATATATCCAACATCTTCTTGTCTTCCACTTCTTGTCTTCCGTTGTCTTTTCTCCATTGATATTTTAGGTAGTTGCTAAATTTGCAAGTTTTTCTCTTATCAACATATATGCTATAAATCTTTATTTTCTGTTTCAAAATTTTGCTACAAGTGCATTGTAGAATTGCTTGTAGTCCCTCCTGTCCGCAAAATTCTGGATCTCCTTGGCTTTTTGTTGCAACCACATATCATGCATTTCCTTTAGTTTCTGTTGGCATGTGCTGCAGGATCTGATGTAGTGGTATATTGCTTTTTTTTAAAGAAGAAGTGGGACCACCTTGAAGATTTCTGAAGGCACTGTTCTTTTCTCTAGCAGAGTAGTAATTTCTGTCATTGTCGTCGAACCAGTATTGGTTTGTGTGCATTTTCAGACCTAAATGTTCCTTAACCGTAGCATAAAAAATGTTTGAGAAGGATGCCTATCCATTCTCAACATTAACATCTTTCAGGTTCAAGTCTTGGGAAACATTCATTCCTGTGCTGTGGTTTTTAAAAAATTTTTTCAGTATCCAAGTGTTTCAATACTGTTTATCCTTATGAATGCCTCTGTCGTGTGATGTAAAAGCTGAATTTGGACACTATCAGTCTGTGGTCAGTCCAGCATTCTGCACCACACATGGATTTAGTTATAAGTAGGTCTCTCATGTCCCTCCTCCTGGTGATGACATAATATATCAGGTGTCACTGTTTAGACCTTGGATACTTCTATACCGCCGAAGACGGATGTGTTGGACCATTGGCGCAAATGAAATGGCAACACAACGCATTTCCATTCTCTGGACTATATTCAACTGGAAATCTTGTAAGACCATTGTCCTGTTACGAGAGAAATCCAGCAGGAGTTTGAGAATGAACGCTGAAGAAGAAGAAGGATACATCTATGATGCCTTCTTGCGTGTAGGCATTCAAAAAACTGAGTTGGTGATAGTTATATCATGAGTGGAACACAGTCTCAAGAGGCGTAATCCATTGCTGTTACATTTACCGATTCCATGCTTTTCTAGGACTCCATTCCAGAACTGATGATAATTTCTAACTCTTGCGTTGAAGTCAGAACGATAAGTTTATCTGAGTTTGACACAGATAAAATCACTGTATCAAGTTCCTCATAGAATTTGTCTTTTTCTTCATCTTGGTTTATAATTGTTGGAGCGTAGGTGCTAATAAGGGTTGTAAACTTCTTTCTTCTCACTTGTATGCGTAGTCATTAGACAATCGCTCAGTCCCCTGGAAAGACTTGGGAGCCTTTGTATAAGGTCAGATCTAATTGCAAATCCAACACATCATTCCCGTCGCTTTGAGCTTTTGCGACCACTCCAAAAGAATGTACACCCTCCTCCTCTTTCTGTAAGCTGGCCTTCATCCGGTAATCTTGTTTCGCTCAGTGCTACAATGTCGAGCTTGTATCTGGCCAATTCCTGTGCAACTAGCGGTGTTCTTCTTTCTGGTCTGTTTGCAGATTTTATGGGACTATCTGTAATTGCGAACATTCCACGTTCCCACTAATAGTGGTTTCATAATATTTTTTGTTTCGACTGCAGTGGTTAGACAACCAAGGTATGCTGGCCAGGTTAAGTTAGACTGGCTATTTTTAGGGCACCTTTTCTAGCCCCTTTCCCATGCTATAGGGATGAGAAGAAATATCCTGCTAGTCATTAGAC